>CM064493.1:40426191-40591704 GCA_032716605.1 Paralithodes platypus
CTAACCGGTTTGGTAAGATGATCCTCAGGGTATTAGAATGTTGAGCCTATAATTGGGCTTTGTAATTGGGGTTGTGTGGGACAGGGATCTGCCTTGCTTAGGCCAATCGGCTTTCTGCAGACTCCCATTTTCTTATGTTCTTATGTTCTTATGTCTACTCCAGACCTGTGACGTCACTAGACGATCCACAAAATCCTTTATACCATTGTTAATAATTATTTTGGTGCCATTGCATTTTGCAAGATAATTATGTGTAGGGTGGCGATTGTTAGTCCATGTTTATCTCAACCCATGCACCCCCACCTTTAAGCATATAGGGTACCTATGTGTTTACGTAATTGGTTTGAGAATATTTTGTAACTCAAATTTCGGCTATTCATTCACAATCGCCAATTTCTATAATTATTTTACCCAGTTTGGGTAAATTGATTATGAATCATTGAAAGTGTGTAAATACTGTGAACTTGTTGGGTTGTAGGATGTCGGAGTTGTCATAAAACTTACATGTGTGAAGTTGTAAGTACCGACAGTTCAAACACAAAACAGTCGACGTTCAACCTATCATTATAGGCTAATAACTGGGCCGATAATGCGACTTCTCATTATTCATCACACGCAACTTGCGGGATACATTAACCCACCTGAGCCCCAGCGGACGCAGGTTGTTGGCGTCCACAATGTATGTAACGCTAAAACCCCAGCGATGCATGGTTTGCTGTCCTGGCCAGGTCCGGTCCTAATAATTACTTCGGGTTCCAATGGCAACCCCAAGGTGCTCAGATTTGTATGGGAACTGTGTAAGAAGCCCACGGGCACCCACGCCGATGGTTGAAAAACTCCTGTCAAAATCCAACCGCGTGTGGCGTGTAGCGGCATCAAAAACCTGTTTTTTTTTGGGAAAATTGCCTTCAATTGTTACTCTTGTAAAAAATCCCGTTTCCGGGGGCTCTGTTAGGAACCATTTTTTTCAGCTTTTGACCAATTTTGTTTTTGTTTTTTCCTTGCATTCCTAACCCATTCGCTATTGTTTCTGGAAATCAAAACAAAAAATCAGAATCAGCCGGTTCATGGGTGGTACATTTCTTAATAGTTAAGATGGTACTCAGCGTGTTAAACTTTGAATGGATGTCTTTCAGTATTTGATATTGAACATTCTTATTATCAGTGGGGAGATTTTAGGCACCAATTGAGCAAGGCAGTAACCAGGGGAGACCACATAGGCATATGATAAGGAGTTGCTGGAACTCCTTTTTCATTTGCCTGGCTTCCCCCAAGTGTTACGACCTGGCACTCGGGTACACAAGGGCTCTCAATCAGGACTCTAATACGGCTCGCTGCCACAACGGAAACACACGATCCCAACCCCTGAGTACTGCCAGCCGAACAAAAAACACCAATACCCTCCAGAGTTCAATCTGCTATAACGGGGTATACAAGAACTCGGTACTAGTGTTCAACAACAGACTAATAAAGAGACAGGAATTCTCTAGTCTGGTCAACAATCAAACAAAGAAGTAAGAAACAACAACACCAAAGAATAGTGTTGGCCGAAGCCGAAGTAATCCACCCTTGACTAAGAACTTAAGAAGTCCTCCACCCTCTACTTCGGATCGGCACTATTACGTTACGTTAATTAATAGTCCTTAAGCATCGAGCAAGGAATCTTCTGAAAAAAGTTAGATGCTTCTCGGATGCTCGTAAGAAGTACGTATCGGATTTTGAACAGTAATTCAATAAGAAAAACACTGGGAATTAAATACTATTACAGGTTTAAATTGGCATAAGAATAATTAAAAGAATATGCAATAGTAAATGGCAAACATTAAAAAGAAGTACTCCGCAAATGCAACGGCAATAGCCTACTCGGATTGTGCTCGTGGGCCACTAATCACTAAAGTAGCCAAGCTTGCAACACATGAAATCAATAGTGCATAAACAATATCATACATAAGGAAAGCTTCAATACTATTCTGTATCTACTAATCGAGTAAAGTCTAGCTGGGGTACTGTGGGCAAAAGGTAGCAGTGACTGAGCAAAAACGGCTCGTAGCCTAGCGAAGTCCTCACAACTGTTTAAAGTATTACGTTAACACTAACAAGTGCACTTTGAGAAATCCAGATCCCTTGTATCTGGTTTTCTCCCGGCTCCTTGACAAAGTAAAAACAAGCTGTTAATAAAATACAGGGTGGTTAGGCTCTTGCCCTCACGCACTGTAAATTATTAACTCAACACAGTCAGCCGCGAAGACAACCTAGGCTTCACTGAACCGAAACGAGTATGCAGGTTTATCGCTTAACCACTGCATCAAACAACAACTCGTAACACAGAAAAGCCTTACCCCAGTCTAGCATTACCTAGACTAGCAGAAACCAGGAATAATAATAATAACACACAGGGAAATGCATAGACAAGTGCAACAAACATAAATCAATCCTATTCTAAGTTAACCCTTCCAAAATAGGCTATCTAATAGGCATGTATCTCATGAGAGCTCAAGCGATAATACGTTGGCTGACTAGCTCTGCACCAACGGGACCATGGAAGTTAAAAAGGGTAGGGAAAAGAGGAGATAAGAATGTAAGGTAGTAGAGAAAGTTCACATCAGTCAGAAGAATATATATAGTTAGCAAGGGAAATGAGAAGTCGCTCTGCCTAATGAGTTCTGATCAAAAAATGGCTAGACTTCCCTTTTTATACTCGGCCCTCTAGTGAGCCCAACGTGAAAACTACTAAGGACCGCCCACTGACAATCATTACGTAATTTCTCTCTCTCCTCTGGGATAGACAAAGGCTTTCCTAGCACTGAGGGGAGGGGGGAGGGGGGGGGGAGTGCTAGTGAGTTAGGCCCACCTCCCGCATGGCGCACCCACTGACCCCCAACTGTGGCTGCCGCTTCTCCCATCATTACAAATAAGTTTTACACACAATACTTATAACTAATGATATAAAATAGAACTCGTTGACTCAGATGAAAACAAAATACATATTCATATTACTTATAGTACAACGGCTCACATGAACTAAGTTAGGAAACTCTACATAGACTACAGCCAAAGTTCCTGCCCTGACGATCCTAGCGAGAGTGGGGCATGACTAGGCGTTCTGTACAGCATGCTCACACTGGACATGCGTCACACCTCCCCCAAGATTTTACTTGCTCAACCCTGAGCTAAAATCTGACAAACACAGAACCCCATCAAGCCCCTCACACCCAGCGACCCAGCGACCGCATGGCACTAAAACAAAGCTGAGTTTATCACCAAAACGCATCTTATTATTAACCAAAAATTCACATTTTATAACTCCTCCCAACAATAGCAAAAAGACACAATATCATGCTCCCAGAGCGAGCTTACAGCAGCTCAGCCGTTTGATAGTTTGTGGACTACTCAAACTCTATAGGCTATGACAAACTTATACGATTACCTATATCAAAAGAAAGAGTTTTTTTATATGATTTTTATATTTTAATATGTTTTTCCCGGCTGCACTATAAGGGCAGCCTATTTTCCTCCACTCAAACCCACACACCTGTGATAGCCTACGACTGATCATCCACCCTTGATAAACAATCCGCGATCACATTGTCACATCCAGCAATATGACGGATGTCCAGGTTATACTCCTGCAACATCAAAGACCACCTGGTCAGTCTCATATTGTGATTGTGAAATTGATTCAGGAATCTCAAAGGGTGATGATCAGTGTAGATAACCACGACTGGGCCATAGGCTGGAACATACACCTCGAAGTGCCTGAGCGACAGCACAATCGCCAGTAATTCCTTTTCTATTGTAGAATAGTTCTTTTGTGCAGCATTGAACTTCTTAGAAAAGAAACTTACTGGGTGTTCCACACCTTCATTGTCTGTCTGTAGCAAGACGGCACCAGCCCCTACACCACTAGCATCTGTTGCCAGCTGAAAAGGCCTGTTTAAAGTCTGGGGCCCTGAGTATCGGGTGAGTACATAGCAAATGTTTCACCAAAGTGAAAGCCTTTTCACACTCAGGTGCCCACAAAAACTTTTTGTCTTTAGATAACAAATCTGTGAGAGGTGCCAACACCGTTGAGTAACCTTTTATGAAGCGTCTGTAGTAGCCTATCATACCCAAGAATCTCATAATCTGCTTCTTGGTTGTTGGGTGCGGAAATTTATTGATAGCCTGTACCTTGTTCTGAGGAGGGCACACCTGTCCCCTTCCCACTACAAACCCAAGGTACTGCACAGTGGCTTTTACGAAGTCACACTTTGCCAAATTTACTACCAGACCTGCTTCACTAAGTTTCCGGAACAAGGTCTCAAGGTGCTCACAATGGCTCTCAAAGTCGTCATCATAAATGATTACATCGTCCAAATATACGGTGCAATTTGGAATGTCCTTTACAATTTCATTCATCAGGTTCTGAAACGTTGCTGGTGCATTCTTAAGCCCGTAAGGCATAACATTGCACCGGTAGGTACTCCCGTCCACAACAAAACCACATACCTCTTTAGCACGCTCGGACAAAGGTACTTGCCAGTAACCTTTTACTAAATCTACTTTAGACAAAAAACGAGCATTACCAATTTTGTCAACACTATCATCAACCCGAGGAAGAGGATATGGGTTAGTTGGAGTCAAACCGTTTAACCTACGGAAATCAATACAAAAGCGTACCTTGCCATCTGGCTTAGGCTGCAGTGTTACAGGGGAAGTCCACTTAACTGTGCCTTTCTCTATCAACCCTCTACCGAGCATATACTCCAACTCATCCCTCAGAGCTGGTAGTTTTATGGGGGCACACGGTACGGGATTGACTTAAAGGGTAGATGGTCCCCCACGTCAACATCATGCATAGCCTGAGTAGTGAGGCCTGGGTGTTCAGCAAATACAGTGGGGTATGAACCGAACAACTGACGGATAGCATCAAACTGCGGCTCAGGCAAATGAGCTATAGCCTCGTCAGCCCTTAGGCTCGAGTTCCCCGCCCACTGATCCCCTGAAACATGTTGATCCCAGCTATCCTCCTCTGAAGCTTGACTGTCCCCCTCTCCTTCTCCACCACGGCCGCAACAAGCCAACACAGGGACAGTGAGAGGCTCAGAGGGGCGCCTCACATACTCTTTAATAAGGTTCACGTGACATAACTGGTTCTTTTTCCTCCTGTCTGGAGTGGCAACAAGGTAATCTAAGTCTGAAATTTTTTTCTACAATTTTATAAGGTCCAGTGTACTTCGCAGAGAGGGGGTTACCAACCAAAGGCAACAAAATTAATACCTCTTGTCCTACAGTGAACTTCCGGAGCCTCACTTTGCGATCATACCTGTCCTTCATCAAAGCTTGTGATTCTGTCAAATTTCTACCTGCCATCTCCAGACTCTTAAGCATGCGCTCACGGCTTTCAAGCACATACTTTAATAATGGACAAGGCTGCACAGTCCCCTCCCAAATTTCTTTCAGCATGTTAAGGGGGCCCCTGACACGGTGTCCAAAAATCAGCTCGTTTGGACTAAATCCCAGGCTCTCACCAGGTACCTCCCGAGCAGCAAACAGCACATAAGGCAATCCAAGATCCCAATCCATACCGTTGTCAGCACAATAACACCTGAGCATGCTTTTAAGTGTAGCATACCACCGCTCAAGCACCCCTTGACTCTCAGGGTGATACGCTGACGATACTACTGCTCGTATCCCATGCTGTTGCATTGTTTGCTTGAACATGTTGGAGGTGAAATTAGATCCCTGATCAGACTGAATCTCCTCCGGGTACCCGTACCTTGAGAAGTACCACAACAAGTTCCTGACTACCGTCTTAGCCATTCCATTTTTCATAGGGTATGCATCGGGGTATCTAGTGGCAACATCCATTATGGTTAACAAAAATTTATTTCCCGCCTTAGTGGGAGGGAGTGGACCAACCATGTCAACAATAATTTTACTAAAGGGTGGCCCAATCACAGGAATAGGGTGTAACGGAGCCTTAGGAATAACTTGGTTCGGTTTCCCGACACGTTGACAAATATCACAGGAGTTTATCCATGACTGCACATGAGACTTCATCCCCGGCCACCAAAACAATTTCCCCAAAGCCGCCACCGTTTTTCTCACCCCTAGATGTCCTGCCAGTGGTGTGTCATGCGCCAACCTCAGTAGGCTATCCCTGCACTCCCGTGGCACCACCAACTGGTCCACTACTCCGGACCCCTTTTGCCAACTACGTTTAGGGTCTTGAAAACGCCTATAAAGGATGCCTTCTAAATAAAAAAAATCTCCTGGCTGTGCATCGCCGTCCTCGTCGAGCTCTACAGCTCCATTAGCACACGTTTGGAGCTCAGGGTCCTCTAGTTGCAACCGACGTATATCTGAGGGTGCCAAGCGATCTAACTGCTCCCGGAGCAATGCATGACCTTCCCCGATACTGGGCTGCTCCCTCTGTCTCTCTCGATGTACATAACGTTGCTGTCGTGGAGACTCGTCATGCCCAGCCTCGTCACTCTCGATGACAGGCCCAGGGGCTACTCCAGAATTAAGTAATGGTGCTAATACTGAATCACCCAGGAGAGCCGCCGAGTCAAAACTCTTAAAACCAACTCCAGCTTTAGCCTCCTCCTGTTGATCGTTCCTCCGCTGGTCTGAAGACGGAGGACTAGGCTGTGACACTTTAGCTGCCTGAGCTCGGGTGACAA
Source organism: Paralithodes platypus (assembly GCA_032716605.1). NCBI lineage: Eukaryota > Metazoa > Arthropoda > Malacostraca > Decapoda > Lithodidae > Paralithodes > Paralithodes platypus. The sequence continues at coordinate 40,432,860 of CM064493.1, forward strand.
CACACGCCATGGGATGTGTCTGGCACCGCTCGACCCACTCTTGCTCTTCCCTACTCACGTCGGCCGGCCTCTCGGCAACGACTAAGGGTAGAACCTCAGAAGCGGGCATTGCAAAGTCGTTGCCCAGAAGAAGGTCGACGCCCTCCACTGGCAGTTTCTCCACAATCCCGACATCCAATTCACGTGCCACACCATCCACCTCCAACTCCAACCGCACCAGCGGGTATGACCGAGTTGCATTAATACCCTGCACCACTACCACCCGAGCCGCGTTTATAGGGTAGCCAGTCAAGTTTTTCATCAGAGTCTGGGAAGCACCTGTATCACGCAAGACCTCTACTCCATGCTTGCGCCCCGCCCACATCACGCAACCCCGCCCTCTATGGTCGCAAAAAACATCCTGAGCAGGGTTCGAGCCTCCCAGGTGCTTCTGCATTGGCTGTGCCTCAGCCTCTGACGAACTGCCCAAGGAAAACTCAGATGACTTCGGAGACACACCAATGTTGCAGGCCAAAGACACAGCTGCTGTAGGTGGTTTGCTAGGACAGACTCTTGCAAAGTGCCCCTTTTTATGACAATGATAACACTCCAACTCCCCTTTGGGCTTCCCTTGGTACTGGGAAGGGCCCGGCCCCTTCTTAAATGGGACGGTGCTAGTCTTGTGGTCAGTCTTGGTATCATGGCTCTTGTACTTGTTTGCATAAGGTATATCACTAACTCGGGGGGTGGGGCGTCACGCCCCTTGTTACCTGCCTCACTACGCTGGGCAGACCCGCACCCACGAATTAGTGATAGCCGGAGGTCAGCCATCTCAGCTGCCTCCTGTAGAGTTTTTGGGTTCTTTTCTTTAATAGTTAAAGTCATTTCTGCACCAGTACACTTATAAAACTGCTCGAGCAGAAACAGCTCAGTCAACTGTTCGACCGTCTCAGCTTTCTCAGAACGTGTCCAGTTTTTAAGTGCATCTTTTAAGTCCCGGGCATGTTCAAGAAAGGTCGCCTCCCTAGTCTTTGTAACACCCCGAAACTTCAATCGATATGTTTCCGGTTGCAACTCGTATGCCCGTAGGACAGCTCTCTTCAATTCTGGGTAGTCAATGCAAGACTCTAAAGGCAGTGCATCATAAGCCTTCAGACCCTTACCCGTAAGTCTTGAGGAGACTAGAGCTGCCCACTTCTCTTCAGGCCAATTATGCTCCCTACATTTCTTCTCAAAACGATTAAAAAATTCTGTGACTTCAGTTCACTAAATACCGGCACCAATTTGACTAATTGGGCCAAGGACTGTTCTCTTACTTGGCCCTCACGGCCCATCCAAGTCCCTGTCGACTCTGCACGAGACTTATCTAAATCTAATTTAGCACAATATTTCTCCGAGTCGTACCTAAGCTCAGCCTCATGCCTCCTAACCTCAATCTCATGCCTCCCGGTCTCATCCTCCTGCCTCCTGGTCTCATTCTCCTGCCTCCTGGTCTCATCCTCCTGCTTCCTAGCCTCAATCTTAGCAAGCTCAAGTCTAAATACCATATCTGGAGACAGGCAGGAAGAGGGAGCTGCCACTACTGAAGGAGGGGGGGCAAAAACTGGGGAACCACCATGTGCACCACCCGAGGGCACTCCAATCTGCCAATTCTCATCCCTCTGTGGGAGAGTGCTAACCTCCGGTAACTGAGTGGACGGCACTGTGGGAGTCGAGTGAGAGGGGATCTGGGGAGGAACCCCCCCAAACGCCCTCTCCTCCGAAACCCCATGTCGCCCACGCAACACCCAGGAAATCAGCTCCCCCTTGGACATCCCTACTACATTGGAAATGCCCAAAACCTTGGCTATCAGGTGCAAGCCACAAACATCCACCCCAGTCAGCCTCTCCTCCGTCACGTGGTACCGCTTACTCACAAAAACTCTAGCATCCTCCTCACTGGTTACTAACGGCACACCTTCAAATGGCATCTCTCGCTCATCGTCAGTGATAATGCACGACATACTGAAGTCCACAAACAAATTCTCGAGACAAAAGTGTTAAACTTCCTATGCAAGCACTAATTACTAAATTAACTGGTCTCTTAAATGCTTTACTAATTGCCATACAAAAAAAAATATTCTTCAATATGCACGCTAAAATACAAACAAACAAATGTTGTACAACTCTGCAAAAATTTATACTGTTCACAAAATCCTAAGCAAGGTCGCCATTTGTTACGACCTGGCACTCGGGTACACAAGGGCTCTCAATCAGGACTCTAATACGGCTCGCTGCCACAACGGAAACACACGATCCCAACCCCTGAGTACTGCCAGCCGAACAAAAAACACCAATACCCTCCAGAGTTCAATCTGCTATAACGGGGTATACAAGAACTCGGTACTAGTGTTCAACAACAGACTAATAAAGAGACAGGAATTCTCTAGTCTGGTCAACAATCAAACAAAGAAGTAAGAAACAACAACACCAAAGAATAGTGTTGGCCGAAGCCGAAGTAATCCACCCTTGACTAAGAACTTAAGAAGTCCTCCACCCTCTACTTCGGATCGGCACTATTACGTTACGTTAATTAATAGTCCTTAAGCATCGAGCAAGGAATCTTCTGAAAAAAGTTAGATGCTTCTCGGATGCTCGTAAGAAGTACGTATCGGATTTTGAACAGTAATTCAATAAGAAAAACACTGGCAATTAAATACTATTAAAGGTTTTAAATTGGCATAAGAATAATTAAAAGAATATGCAATAGTAAATGGCAAACATTAAAAAGAAGTACTCCGCAAATGCAACGGCAATAGCCTACTCGGATTGTGCTCGTGGGCCACTAATCACTAAAGTAGCCAAGCTTGCAACACATGAAATCAATAGTGCATAAACAATATCATACATAAGGAAAGCTTCAATACTATTCTGTATCTACTAATCGAGTAAAGTCTAGCTGGGGTACTGTGGGCAAAAGGTAGCAGTGACTGAGCAAAAACGGCTCGTAGCCTAGCGAAGTCCTCACAACTGTTTAAAGTATTACGTTAACACTAACAAGTGCACTTTGAGAAATCCAGATCCCTTGTATCTGGTTTTCTCCCGGCTCCTTGACAAAGTAAAAACAAGCTGTTAATAAAATACAGGGTGGTTAGGCTCTTGCCCTCACGCACTGTAAATTATTAACTCAACACAGTCAGCCGCGAAGACAACCTAGGCTTCACTGAACCGAAACGAGTATGCAGGTTTATCGCTTAAACCACTGCATCAAACAACAACTCGTAACACAGAAAAGCCTTACCCCAGTCTAGCATTACCTAGACTAGCAGAAACCAGGAATAATAATAATAACACACAGGGAAATGCATAGACAAGTGCAACAAACATAAATCAATCCTATTCTAAGTTAACCCTTCCAAAATAGGCTATCTAATAGGCATGTATCTCATGAGAACTCAAGCGATAATACGTTGGCTGACTAGCTCTGCACCAACGGGACCATGGAAGTTAAAAAGGGTAGGGAAAAGAGGAGATAAGAATGTAAGGTAGTAGAGAAAGTTTCACATCAGTCAGAAGAATATATATAGTTAGCAAGGGAAATGAGAAGTCGCTCTGCCTAATGAGTTCTGATCAAAAAATGGCTAGACTTCCCTTTTTATACTCGGCCCTCTAGTGAGCCCAACGTGAACTACTAAGGACCGCCCACTGACAATCATTACGTAATTTCTCTCTCTCCTCTGGGATAGACAAAGGCTTTCCTAGCACTGAGGGGAGGGGGGAGGGGGGGGGAGTGCTAGTGAGTTAGGCCCACCTCCCGCATGGCGCACCCACTGACCCCCAACTGTGGCTGCCGCTTCTCCCATCATTACAAATAAGTTTTACACACAATACTTATAACTAATGATATAAAATAGAACTCGTTGACTCAGATGAAAACAAAATACATATTCATATTACTTATAGTACAACGGCTCACATGAACTAAGTTAGGAAACTCTACATAGACTACAGCCAAAGTTCCTGCCCTGACGATCCTAGCGAGAGTGGGGCATGACTAGGCGTTCTGTACAGCATGCTCACACTGGACATGCGTCACAATATTTACATGACCCTGCAACTCCCATTCACTACTGTCATCGGCAAGCAACAGTACAGGCAACTTCCACTAGTTTCCTTCCCTTACCAGCAGTGCACCAACATCCACTGCTCTTCCTTGTATTTCTTTCATGACTCCACCCACCTTCTTTCGTTCCCTCATTCTCGTTCACTACAGCTCACACACCTATTCCACATTCCCATTCTTTCACACATGTACCCTTCCATTTGGTCTCAGTCACTCCGCATACATCCAGCCTGGCATTCACTAACACTTCCAGAACCTCCCTCTCTTTTGTGTCATCATTCACATAGAAATCCTTAGGCAGTCAATGTCTGGTCGAAGTTCGTCAACAGTAGGTCCGTCCGTGTCCGAGGCGACATGTTCGTTTTTTGTTGCTGCAGATTTTTTCCAGGTGGAGGGTCGCAAGCCCAACCGACCTAACCTCTTTAGTCGCCTTTTAAGAAACGCAGGAGGCACATGCAGCATATTCTAACCCCTTACCTCCAGGGGGGTAATTTATACATCCACATAATAAAAACAAAATCAGGAACTCACCTGATTTTCGGCACCTCCTCTTCGGATTCACTCTCCTCACTGTCACTACTATCCTTTTCCTCTTCCTCCTCATCCTCACTCCCTGCAGACCCATAGTGTTTGTCTGGGTCGGGTAAGTCGTCGATGATCATTCGAGTGTCCATATCCTCATCACTTTCATCGTCGCCATAGTCCCCTTCTTCTTCTTCTTCTTCTTCTTCTTCTTCTTCTTCTTCTTCTTCTCTTTCTTCCGCCTCCTCCTCCTGGGCTCGTAATTCCTTTTCTTTCTTCTTTTTCAACCTGCAGAATACAGTGAATTTGAGTTTTCATATATAATATTCAATGGCTAGCATATCTTTAAATTAAGACCGAATATGAATTAATTTAGGGTACAGAATTCTTATAACACATAATTTGCCAGAGCAGAACTGCAAATATAAGTTCATTGGAAGAGTGCCATGTAATACCAGTTTAACCTATCGTTAAGATGATAACAGTTTATAATTCTTGCTGACTACTTTGACACAATAATAATCAACTTTGAAATGACCATGAAAGACTGAATACTGTACTGTACAGTATATCTTTCCTATTTCACTCAAAAAGAAAAAAATAACAGTAACAGTATAATATATGAGCCTTACCAATTCTTCTCCTTGTTTTTCTCGGCATGTAGTTTCTTGTCAATTAGATCTTCCTCCTTGAGAATCTCCTTCAGCTTATCGATGTTGATGCCTGTTTTCTCTCCTTGGCCTTCCTCACGCGCTAACTTGGAGATCTGGTGAACATACACAATAATTATTGGATATTTGTCTAAAATATATACCATTAACATTTTGACATAAAACCATGTTTAGACGCACTAGCGTCTTCCCATATCACCCTCTAAATGTGAATCACGCCTTCTGAAATTAAAATATTTAGCATAAATCACCAAAAGGCGCGAATTACGCCTTCCGCCGGCTGTGAAGAAGCTAAAGAAACAAGGAATTAACCCTCTCACGTTTTTGACGCAATTTTGAGCCTATTAAGGATACTTTAACCCTCCAGCCCCGGCTATGTATTATATATATATTCCTCGAAACCCGGGTGTTTTGGCCGAAAAACGTCTAGGCTAGGCTACCGTATATTCGTTAATCAGACTGCTTCCCGCATTCCCGCGCATCCCCAAGCGTAGCTGTGTTATTTACCTGTAGAATGGCATTAAGTAGAGCTCTCTAAGTCAACTGGTTGAGCTGTGATGATGATTTCATTGGAGATAACTTTATGGCCAACACAGCCACTTTACACCACTTTTCGATACTTAACAACAACATACAGGCACACACGAATAAAGCGACGCTCTCCTTCTTGTGGCCGGAGATGCGGGGCGTCGGTCCAGCCGGCTGTTGTTTACATGCGTCGGACCGACGCCTCGCACACGAAGCTCACAGGCTTTCAACCACTGGGTGTTCAAGAGGCCTTCCGGGTACCTGTTATATGCTTTTTTATGGGCGTTCAAGAGCCCTTCCGTGGTGAGAGGGTTAAAGCCTTTGTTACCATCAGGGGTATGTAGAAACCTTTAGTTTAGTTACTTCAACCTCTGCAGTTGTCTTTGAGTTAGCTGTGGGCAGAAAACTAATTTTGGAGAGGTAATTATAAGAGTGAGAGAACTATTTATTATTGCTAATCTGGCAAACTCTGCGTCATAAAAACGTGAAAGGGTTAAGTTATATAACTTGTAACACTGTAAGCCCAAAAACAGTGTGACAGCAAAGATATAAGGAAATATTTCCCAATACTGATTTTTCCTCAGCACAAGATTATTCACAGCAATCCTAATTCCTGGAATCGCTGAGTCTATGTGCAATTTGTGTCTGTCTATATGTATGTATGTATGGGCTGGATCTGTCAGAGTGAGGGTTGGTGTCCTCTACTTACCATAGCCGGTTCTGCCTTTACCTTTTTCATCATTCTTATTTCTAACTTTTTCCCTGAAAGTGGTGAAGGCAATGGGGCCATAATGGTGTGCCCCAGGGTTCCCTAGTGTCTTATTCTCATAGCCTATTAGCACAAGTTGGTCTTTCTTTCTCTCTCTGGCGTAGGGATGCGGAGACCCCACCGCCCGCCAATTTGATGGTGCAATCAGCTTCTGGAGCAGTGGACCACTGGTGCCTATCTTCAGAAAATTCCTGTGCTTGGTATGCTTCCAGCCAGGGCCCCACTGGGGTAAATAAAATAGCAAAACAGTGGGGGAACTGCCATCCAGGTGAGGGACTGCTCTGGGTCTGCTCCTTCAGTGCTAAGGGTCACTGTAAAGTGGGACAGTGGAGGCATGTCTGGGAGCCTGGAGGCAGTTTCTGCCATGGCCATCTCTTTTGGGGCGCCAGATTGATGATGATGATGATGATGATGATGATGATGATGATGTATATACCGAGGCACATACCCATAGCTCACCAATATTGAGGGCAACCCCAGTTTGCTCTCCAAAACACCTTCTCTTTATATCAATACATAATACCAGAAACACAGTACAAACCACATTTTCCAAAAAGAAACATGACAAAATCACGCCTAGCTTCTAAGTCCCCTGGGGGGGGGGGGGGAAATTAAAAACTAGACAGCAAACCTTACTCTGCCATACCCCTAGCTTACTCTGACTGTTCCTTTTACTTATATATTTTCTAGATCTTAGATCTTAGTCTCTTCCGTGGATTGACCTCCCAGATAGGGAGCCAAAGCGTCACATTTTTCCTTTGCTCCCCAACTTTCCCTTCATAATTGCTGAGGGGAACAGGGCCTTGGGTGGGGCTTTGGTTTCCCGGGCGTTTCCGCACCCTCCTCAGCTCCCCGCCTTGGATGGCTTCGGTCAACTGGGCTTTATTAGTGGTAAGCAGGGAGGGTTTTGTGGGGGTGCTCGGTTATGGCCTTGGCCTTGCTCAGCCAGACAGCCTGGGGAACAACAACAACAACCCTTCTCTGTATCCTCCTACTATCTCTATCCTCAATTCAAAGCCAAAGGTGGATGTTGTGTGTACTGTATGAACGCAACAATCTTTCTTGCTCTCGTGTTCCTAACTTTGGCTCTTCTCAATTCTCAACTCTTTGGCTTAAGCTATCTTGTCACTCTCTCACTAAATATATCTGTGCCTTTTATCTCTCCCCTAATTCTACTGACTATCCAAAATTCTTTTGACTATCTTACTTCTAAAGTGGAACACATTCTATATATCTCTCCCTTCTCTGAAATCTCCATCTTATGAGATTTCAATGTTCACGGCTCTGTAATTGGCCATCCCCAGCTATGGGGTATGTGCCTGAGTATATACATACAGTACATACATACCATCACCAATGGCTCTCCTCTCATTTCACTGACCAACCTGGTGAACAAGCCTACATATTTTTTCTAACCTAAATGATCTAGAGCAGTTAGTTCAGCACCCCACGTATCCTGGACTGCCCTGGAGATCGGCCCAACATTATCAACTTATTTCTAACCACTAATAATTCTGCTTACTCTGTAACTCTTCTCCCTCCATTGGGGTCCTCCGATCATAACCTTATCTCTGTTATCTGTCCTGCCTCTCCAGTGCGCCCTTCTAACACCACCAGCCGGTGGCGCTTGTGGCTCTGCCGACTGGGAGGCTCTTCGGCAGTACTACTTTGACTTCCAATGGAAAGATTTTGCTTACGTGGACAGGGACCCTCAGAGAGTGCCGAGCGCATTACTGAGGTAATCCTTTCGGGCATGGAAGCACACATCCCATTTTCTTTCTCTCAAACTAACTCACAAAAATCTTTGTTTACTCACGCTTATTCTACTGCTGTCCGCAATAAGGAGGAAGAATTCAAACGACACCGTCGCCTTCAAACTCAAAAGTCGGGTACTTTATATGTCCAAGCTAAAACTGTCCTTCGACTCGCCAAAAACTTTCTCATCAATAATAATTGCTCTGAACTTTTCAACTCTAGCTCTTCACAAGCTTTTTGGCATCTAGCCAAGAACCTCTCCAACAATTTCACTCCCTCCTCTTTTCCACTCTGACGGTACCACCGTCACCTCTTCTTCTGACAAAGCTGAACTCTTTGCTGAAACTTTTCCTAAAAACTCCACCTTGGATGATTACGGCGCTACTCCTCCCTCTCCCTTACTTATGCCTAAGATTGTAATCTCTTCTAAGGATGTACTTTCTGCTCTCTCTGGGCTTAACCCGCACGGCTGGGCTCGATAGCTCCATATCGAGTTTTCCCAGCGTCGCACGGCTGAGTTTGATAGCTCCCTCGCAATATTTCATGGCTTAAAACCACTTAACCCTCTCACCACGGAAGGCCTCTTGAACGCCCATAAAAAAGCATATAACAGGTTCCCGGAAGGCCTCTTGAACGCCCAGTGGTTGAAAGCCTGTGAGCTTCGTGTGCGAGGCGTCGGTCCGACGCATGTAAACAACAGCCGGCTGGACCGACGCCCCGCATCTCCGGCCACAAGAAGAAGAGCGTCGCTTGTTCGTGTGTGCCTGTATGTTGATGTTAAGTATCGAAAAGTGGTGTAAAGTGGCTGTTTTGGCCATAAAGTTATCTCCAATGAAATCATCATCACAGCTCAACCAGTTGACTTAGAGAGCTCTACTTAATGCCATTCTACAGGTAAATAACACAGCTACGCTTGGGGATGCGCGGGAATGCGGGAAGCAGTCTGATTAACGAATATACGGTAGCCTAGCCTAGACGTTTTTCGGCCAAAACACCCGGGTTTCGAGGAATATATATACTGTATAATACATAGCCGGGGCTGGAGGGTTAAAACCGCCCTAGAGAATGCTTTGTTGTCATTGCGGATGGTCCGCATAACCAACAAGAACAAAAACACATTGCCAGTCAGTCAGCTGACTCTTGCTTGCTTACAGCCTTAATGCAAGCTTGTATTGATTTTCCTTAGTCCCAAACGATGCATGGAAGCAGTCGACAGTGACTTAGGAATGGTTATAATGGTGAAATAAATCAGTAATCAGTAATCAATATTAATACGTAATACATAATCCATAATCATTAATCAACTGTTGAACAAATATATTTATTAGTGGCCCCTCCATCATTGACGATTATGCCTATTACATAAGGCCTCCTCTTCAAACGCTTGTTTACCGTAGTTTGAATCTACCGCGCAGAGCATAACAAATTTGAGGAGCCTTCATCATGAGCACACGCAACCTAACTCATGGTTCTGTCATTATGAAATTGGGTTCTCACTACGAAAAAAATTCGTAACAAATAATAAATAAAAAGAAAATAAGAATAACTATTCATAAGCTTTCCATGTACTCGTGGATGTACTTGTGTGGATATTTGACCAGACGCTGACGTCAGGCGTCATACTTCCTTCTCTGCTCTGCGCTCAACCTGCCCTGACGTGTCTCCCCACGCTCTGCTGGTTCCGCATTTGCTGCGTCCCTAGTGAGTTTTTTATCATTTGTTTACTCTGGGATGTATCGAGTAAGGTTAGGATATGCGTAGCAGGAGTGTCATGGGCGGGTTTCCCGCAGTTCAGTGTATTTGGGTCGTGTGTTTGGGACACCTATTTCGGGTGTACCCTCGTGGTCCCGTGGTGGACGCGTGTTACATTTTTCGCGGCTAGCTAGCCCAGTTATTTAGTTGGCTTTAACTACGCGTTATCAGGCTTCTTCTTATCTTTCTGATGAAGTTGCCTTATTGTTTGTTTACTGACGTTCCTAGCGTATTTTTCTTCACTTAGAAGTTTTTTCTAGGTCCCGAGTCAGTGCATCCCTCTCCCGGGATTTTTTCTACGATGTTGTGATGGCGGCTGTTCCTGTTGTGATATGATACAGTGCTTTATGTTTATATTACGACGTGATTAAGTGATATTTCCGTCTGCTTAGGCCTAGCCAGCCACTCGTAGCTTTTTACATGTACAAGTGTTATTGATTTATTGTATAAATATGTAATACTGTGTCATGTGTGTCCTGGATTAGTTGTGTTTTGGCTTAATCCAGGGCCTATTTGTGTGTATCAGATTGCGTCTGGTTAGTGTGGGTTGCCTTTTCCGGCGGGTTTTCTCGATTGCACCGAGAAAATCCGGCTGGTTGCCGAGTTTTAAATCACGCGTGGTTAAAATAGGCTAGTTTCCCCCGGCGAGTGGTGGCTTGAGGGCTCTCCGGGAACTGCGTCTCTGTAGTGGAGCCTGTGTTCAGGCTTACTGTGTGTTTCCCGGCGGGATGGCTATACCCGTTTAACTAGGTGTTCATGCGGACACCGGTTGAGTATAGTTTTTCCCGGTTTTTGCAAAGCCATTGATAAACTAGGCTGTTTTGTTTGTTTGGTCTTTCCACCCTGGCGATCTTTTGCAAAGAAGTGGGGATAGGAACAATTGGGGTTAACATTTAAATTAATTTCACACCCGGCGGTTGAACCTTGGGTGGGTGGGATTAACGGATTTGCAATTCGGTATAGTTGGCCAGACAATTGAGGGATACAATTGGGTATCGAGGCCTTCAAAATACGGCGATCTATGAAGGCTTCGAGAGAAGTCAGATCTAAAGTTTAAGATAGGCTTACCCTTTTTAACTGCGATATAATAAGGAGGCTGGCGTCTTAATATGGGTTTCCGGTGGACAAAAAACCACTGGGAAGACTGCGTCAGTTATAAAGATGTGCTCGTCTTTATATCATGTCAGAGGATATGCTTAAATCTTTTGGACGAGTAAAGATATTCTAAAATCTTTACATAGGACCCTACAGGGTAACAAGAAGTAATAGTGGTGTATTATGTCTTGTTGCCCGGCGGTTCATTAACACTTGTGTTAGAACATTTTGGTGTAACCTTATGAGCATTAATTCCTGGAAATTTTATTTTTTTCCAGGGCGGAGTTCCGGCGGGTCAACAGAGGACCAGAAGGAGCCCGGGGGTGGGTTAGCTTTTTCCAGTCTCTGTCATGGCTACACAAGACCCTGTTTTTGCTCTGTGCTTAACACCCTCCTGTTCAGGGATCCCTATTTTTGCGCATACACTGTGCATCAGATGCGTCAAATGCTTGGACCGGTCAAGGGGTTTGTGGGTGACTAAGAATTGTACTTTTTGTAGTCAGTTAAGTATCAAAGTCTTACAGCAAGATAATCAGGCCGCGGCGGTTGCATTGCGCGAGGTCAAACAACTTTTATCTATTTATGCTACTTCAGTGGCTCATAAAGCTCTCCAGTGCAATAACATAGTTCTGTGGGAACGATTGATTGCTCAACATCCCCCACTTAAACGTCCCCCTTCTAAAAGTAAAGTAAATGTGCGTAAGTCGGCAGAGACTGGATCTAAGAGATCTCGAGAGCCGACACCCCCGGCGACAGCTTCCAGGTCAAAATCGAGGTCCAGGTCAAGGTCTCCCCTCCGACAGCAGACACATAGTCACTCTACTTCACCTTCGAGGAAGAAGAGCAAGGAGGAGAAGACCAAGGACAGTCCTAGAGTGAAATCAAAGTCAAGGCGAAGTCACAAGTCTTCAAAAAGGGATACTCATGTACGAAAGGCCTCCCGGCGTTCGCCGGAGCCTCGTACCTCGCTTTCTACCTCTACTCCCGACATGTCTCATGTCCAATCTGACAGGTCGGGAGTGGAGTCAGAGACTGTGGTGGGGGATATACCGGCGGATAATTTGTCACCTAATATTATTCCCAGTTCACATGTACCAGCTTTAGAGAGTTCTACCAGCAGTTATAACCCTCTAGAGGGCTCGAGTGAGGGCTCAGTAATTGGTGTGGTACCTAGCTCACAAGTGAGTTCCGGCCAAGACCGGGGAGTTTGGAGGTACTCCCAGCCATGGAGTGACGGCTCACATCCTTCTCATGCGACACAGGTAGTGGCAGACGTCCACCGGGACGCTGCGATCCCATCGTCCATCCCGGACTTGACATGGCAGCAGGAGGGGGTCCCGGCTTCGGCGGAATCCTCTCCTGAAAGGCCGGAGGAAAGGGATGAGGGTTCTATAATTTCTGAGATGGAGGTTCAAGAGTCAGGTTCATTGATAGACGACTCTCATAGTAGGAATGATTCGCCACATAGTTCATCCTCTGCTAAATTTGTCACAGCTGATGAAATTAATGGGTTACAAGCGAATGCACTAACTAAGTTTTTTGGCCAGCAGCCGGAGACTCCTACAGTTGGTTTGGGAGCTTCCACGACAGCATCGAATGTCCGACCTCTGGCTACTTCCATTGCTTTGACACAAATTCCGCACCCTCCCTCTGTATCACCTACTATTGTTACTAGGCCAACTTCGGCGGCACTGACTACTTCCAATGTGAGAGTAGTAGCAGATGTAAATCCTCCCCCTTTAGACAAAGCCCCGGTCAGAAAGGGAGCTATGCCCCTCTTCTTATACGGGCCGGATGAGTCATGGGTAACAATGTTCCCAGCAAAGCCAGAGGTAGCACAGTCCATTATGTCGGGGGAGCTTCCGGTACCATGTGAGTGGGTAATCCAAGGGAATAAATCTAGGAAGTTACGTGCTTTAGATATTCTAGGAAATGTACTTGATGTTAATATTAAGGCCATTCCTAACTATTATCACCATGATTATTTTGTGTATACTTCTACACCTGCCCTACCCCCTGCGTCAGCTTCAAAACTGTTTTCGGACTGGACCAAGCATGACGGTTTCAATGATATAAAAGCACTGTCAGCTCTAACACCAGAGTTAGGTTTAAAGACGTTCACAGAAACAGCCGCAAATCCAGTTTTGAAGGTGGAGCAGTTGGGTCCGGGACCTTGGGTGGAATGGGAAGTAGAGGCTCAGAACTTTGCTACAACTTTTACCTCTAAATCTTCGCACCAAATTCCACAAGAAAGCCATTCTTGGTTCTCTCTGCCGGCGGAGTTCCCTCTGCTTTATTTTCATTTTTAGCTGCCCCTAAAATTAATCTATGCGAGCTTAAAGATCCCTTTTCTACACCGTCCACTGCTCACCTAGACCGGGAGTTTAGACTACGTGGGAAGGCATATAGACTGTTTTCCCAGTATATTGTCACACAACAGGTAGCGAAGTCAATGCTAAGATCTGCTCAGGCAATCGCGGAAGTCCGAAAGGCTATCGAACTGTCTAGACGCTTGCTACTCCAGACTTCTATACAGTCACTAGGAGATATCTGTACAGCCTTGCTAGAGGCGGTGCGGGCAAGACAAGATCTAAGGATGTCTCTCGTGAGGAAGCTCCCGGATAGGATTGCAAATCAAGTGGTTATGTCCCTTGTTCTAACTGCCTCTTTAATGTCCCCGGAGGTGTGGAAAACAGTGTTCAACATGGCTCAGGCCTTTAAGCACAGTCCCACCCCATCTAAGAAACCTGCTTTCAATTTTACCAAGCCCAAACCAGTCGCAAAAGCTCAGCCTGGTGGGGCAAAGCCCTTTCATCTGCCTAAGTCCTCTTCCACCCAAAGTCAGGCTCAGTACAGATACAAGCAAGGAAAGTTTTCAGGTAATCATAAAGGACAGAAGTATCAACGACCGGGCCAGGGCCCGTCTCTTGCCAAACCCGGCCAGTCATCGAAGCATACACCACCACCACCACCAAAAAACTAGGGTCTCTCTCACTACCAGGGCCAGTCTTACGGTGGGTGGATCAGAGGTTGTCCAGCCGGCGAACCCTTGTCTGCTAACTGGGTCGTTCCGGGCGTGTCATCGCGCATGGCCATTAAACACATGGGCGAGGATGGTGGCACGCAAAGGCATCACCTGGCAGTGGCTCCGGCGACCTCGCTTACGTCAGCCGACAAAGGCAAATTTTGTTTCATTAGAGGTGGAGTCACTGATCCAAGAGATGATCGCCAAGAATGTCATCATCCCGGTCCCTCAAAATTACCCAGTATTTACGTCCAAACTCTTTCTAGTGCCCAAAAGGGACAGTGTTCAGATGAGGCCGGTCGTAGACCTGTCTTATCTGAACCTCCACATTCACAACGTTTCCTTCAGGATGCTGACAGTGAATCAAATCAGGCTAACACTTCCGCCGGAAGGGTGGATGTGTTCTTTAGACCTGACGGACGCGTATTGGCACGTCCCGGTAAACAAAAGGTTTCAACGATTTCTGGCCTTACGAATAATGCATCAGACTTATGTCTTTCAGAGGATGCCGTTCGGATTGAACCTAGCACCTCGCTTATTCACGAAATTAGTCCGGCAAGCCCTGATGCCCATGTTAGAACAAGGGATCAGAATTTTGTGGTATCTAGACGACTGGCTGGTGGTGGCAGAGACGGAACAGTTATGCATCAATCATGTCAACATAACATTAAAATCATGTAAAATCTCTAGGGTTCAAGGTAAACCGCTAAAGTCAAACTTTGTTCCCTCACGAGTGGTCCAGTGGATAGGGCTGGTCTGGGACACAGCTGCTCTCACTCTGAGTCAGAGTGTGGACAATCGGAACAGGTTTCGCAAGAAACTGTTTATGTTTCTTCACAGTCTGACTACGACACGGAGAGTCTGGGAATCTCTGGTCGGCTCTCTCAACTGGATTCAACTAACTGTAAAGTTGGGCCGGTTGAAAGTCAAACGTTTAATATTGGAGGGCAACAAATTTTTTCCACTATTGCCGGCGGAAACATTATGGCCCATCCCAAAATTAATACACAGCTTACTAGCGGTCTGGGCGAAGAGGGAAACATTGCACTCGGTCATGTCATGGACCTCTCCTCCGCCGACGGTATGGGTAGACACGGATGCGTCAGGAACGATAGGTTGGGGCTTTCAGTCAAACCACGGCCATCAGGGTCAAGGGCTTTGGTCCCATTCAGAAACCTCCCACATCAATGTCAAAGAGTTACTAGTCCCCTTGTATTTCCTTCAGGCTTACGACTCTACTTTACAGGACAAATCGGTGGCCTTCAGGATGGACAATCTGAATGCGGTTCACTGCATTCAGAAACAAGGGTCAACGAGATCTCGGAAGTTGCTAAACGTGTCAGAAAAGATTTTTGTTCTAGCCGGCAAGCTGAAAATTAATCTTCACGCATCTTATCTCCCAGGCGTAGCAAACGTCTGGGCAGATGCTCTGTCTCGGAGACAGAGCACAACAGTAGAATGGGCGCTCAAGCAAACCATTTTCGACCAAATGATTGCGGAGCCTTACCGTCCACAAGTGGATCTGTTTGCGTCCGAGGAGACTCACAAACTCCCGCTGTACCTCACCCGCCGGACAATAACGCCGGCGGGAGGACCCGACGCACTGGTGACGGACTGGAACATGTGGAGTTCCGTTCATCTGTTTCCGCCACCAGACGCTTCTCTAATGTGCCACGTAGTAAACAAACTACGGGATTATCGGGGCGTAGTCTCGTTAATCGCGCCCCTGTGGCCGGCGCAGTTGTGGTACCAGCAATTGAAAACATGGTGCCCGAACCCAGTGTCGCTCCCGGTCGGGTATTTCCACTTAGACACGATTGGCAACCTAGAGACCTCGCTGACTTTTGCATTATGGACATTCAGGAGGCCAAGTGGCTAACACCGTATGGTAGAAACGTGACCGATAAATTCATGAGTCAATATACCCAATCTACAAAGAGACAGTATCAATCGCACTGGCGGTCCTTTACTTCTTGGATACTTAGGACAGAACAAACCGTACCTTCGGTGGCTTTGGTTTTTAATTATTTAAACTATCTGTTCGAGCAGCAACGTCTATCTGTAGTAACGTTAAAAAATCACTTAACAGCGATTAGGATGCCATTCTTTGACCTTACATGTCTAACCATACTACTAGCGGAGGAAACAGGTTTCATGAGAGCATGTTTTAAACTCCGCCCACCTCCCCGTCAGCTCATGCCTACCTGGTCTCTGGACAAAGCGTTGTCTTTACTTCATTCCCGTCTGTACCAAAATACTGCAGATTTTTACTTACTTTTAAAAAGGGCAGTATTCCTTATGGCTTTGGCTACCGGGAACAGGGTATCTGAGCTGGCGGCGATGAGCAACACACCTAATTGCATAAGGTTTGGTAGGCTCAATGAGTGTATTCACATTGCACCTTCCCCAGTGTTCATCGCCAAAAATGAACACAGTGAACACATGTTTTCAGAGTTCACGGTGCCGGCGTTGAAAAGGGGAAAAGTGCACCATAATTTATGTCCAGTGCAAGCTCTAACCAAATATTTGAGAGTAGCACCTCTGAATCAACAGGGTGCTTTATGGGTAGCAAGTACGGGCAAAGGCTTAATGAAACGTAAAATAGCTTCTCTCCTAGTAGAAGTCATTAAAGAGAGTAATCCCGGCGTCGTGGGAAAAGACCACGATTTACGTAAATGGACGGCCTCTTTGCGTTTCCTTAAGAATTTTTCTGTTGAGGACATAGCGTCCACGCACCTATGGTCCTCTAATCATACGTTTTTGACTCGATACCTTTCAGTAGCTCTAGACAGACCTTCCATGCCATGTATAGCTTTTAAGGCAGAGGGTCTAGGTGGCCTCTTAGTCACTTATTGTTTAGATTAAGAAAAGAGGGGGGGGGGGAGGTGCAGTCAGTGTAACGTAGGACACCCTAGACCCCGCCGGAGTATGTGTACGGAGCATACGAGCTGTGATACTGTGTGTAGGTGTTGTGATATCAAATTTCTCTGTAGTATTCATTACAGGAAATTGTGCTAACGTACAATAGTAGTAAAACAACAATTCTTGTTGTAAGTAGTTTTGGCTGTGAAGCAATATAATTTTAAGAAATCTCAGTAGTTGCAACTGCGACTTTTATTTTTGATGTAAGTACTTCTGCATAAGTACAAGAGTTCGGTACTTCTGCGAAAGTGCAAGAATTCATTTTATGTTTGGGTATATTTTTAGGAATATATCCACTAGTTTAACCCTCCAGCCCCGGCTACGCATTACATAAATATTCCCCGAAACCCGGGTGTTTTGGCCGAAAAACGTCTAGGCTAGGCTACCGTATATTTGTTATTCTTACTGCTTCCCGCATTCCCGCGCATCCCCAAGCGTAGTTGTGTTATTTACCTGTAGAATGGCGTTAAGTAGAGCTCTCTAAGTCGACTGGTTGAGTTGTGATGATGATTTCATTGGAGATAACTTTATGGCAAAAACAGCCACTCTACACTACTTTTCGATACTTAACAACAACATACAGGCACACACGAACAAGCGACGCTCTCCTTCTTGTGGCCGGCGATGCGGGGCGTCGGTCCAGCTGGCTGTTGTTTACATGCGTCGGACCGACGCCTCGCACACGAAGCTCACAGGCTTTCAACCACTGGGCGTTCAAGAGCCCTTCCGGGTACCTGTTATATGCTTTTTTATGGGCGTTCAAGAGCCCTTCCGTGGTGTACGGGTTAATGGGGTTTATATGTGCACATGTAGACTTATAAGTTTTTATTTTTCACCACTTACTTTAAGTGGGGTGCCTTCTTAACTAGCAGATCTGTGTACAGAGTCTCAGAGTTAACCCTTTTTTCAAGCAGGCTCCTGCTTGTACCCCTTTTTGTATATATATGCTGTATAAAGTTTATGCGCAACAATATATCTTTTTTACAAAGTAAGAATACTATGTGGTTGTTTGATTATCTGCTTTTGCTAGAGTTATGATATGATTACGAATGTCCCCCTCCAGTCTTAGATGTCAGGCATAATCGTCAATGATGGAGGGGCCACTAATAAATTATAGGTTTGACTCCTGCAAGGAGATAAAGAAAACCTAATATTTAGTAGTGGCCCCGTAATCATTGACGACTGGGGCCCTCCCGACCATCCCCTTCCCATTCGTAGATGTATTAAGGATTTTGGTTTACTTGATATGTCAGTGAAGGAAGTATGACGCCTGAAGTCAGCGTCTGGTCAAATATCCACACAAGTACATCCACGAGTATATGGAAAGCTTATGAATAGTTATTCTTATTTTCTTTTTATTTATTATTTGTTACAAAGTTTTTTCGTAGTGAAAACCCAATTTCATAATGACAGAACCATGAGTGAGGTTGCGTGCGCTCATGATGAAGGCTCCTCAAATTTTTTATGCTCTGCGCGGTAGATTCAAACTACGGTAAACGAGCGTTTGAAGAGGAGGCCTTATGTAATAGGCATAATCGTCAATGATTACGGGGCCACTACTAAATATTAGGTTTTCTTTATATCCTTGCAGGAGTCAAACCTATAATATAGACCGTAGCCGTGACCGCCGATACTGCATCACCGCATCCGAACAGTTCTCGGTAACTAGCCAAAACACTCGGTTTTGTTTTCCACCTCACACAATAACCGTTTAACCCTCTGAGACCGGCTGCGCATTCTATAAATATTCCCCGAAACCCGGGATTTTTGGCCGAAAAACATCTATGCCTAGGCTACCGTATCTTTGTTATTTTGATTGCTTCCGCATTTCCGCGCATCCCCAAGCGTAGATGTGTTTCATACCTGTACAATGGCGTTGAGTAGAGCTCTCTAAGTCAACTGGTTCAGTTGTGATGACGATTTCCGTGGAGAGAACTTTGTGGCGATGTCAGCCATATCAGCCACTTTTCAATACTAAACAATAACACACAGCCACTCAAGAACAAGCGACGCCTCTCCTTCTTGTGGTCGGAGATGCGCGGCGTCGGTCCAACCGGCTGTTGTTTACATGCGTCGGACGGACGGCTTTCAAAACAAGCTTACAGGCTTTCAAGCTGCCGGAGCCTCAGAGCCCTACCGGGTTCCGTGGGCCGCGTTTGTTATGGGTGCCTCAGAGGGTCTGAGGGGTTAATATACAGTTTTCTAGTCTTCACCCATTGCAAGATAATAACGAGTACTGCCTCTGATGTATATATAACCTAGGTTAGGCCATTTATTTGCAGAGAGATGTGTATCCGTAAATGACGAAACTTGAGCATTCACAAGAATCCAGGCTCGCGGCGGGCATAACTGACCTACTGTATATATTTTCACAATAAAAACTGAACCACTTGGTCTAGAAAGTTCTAGTCTTCACCCATCACAAGATAATGAGTACTGTCTCTGGATATAATATTATATATATTTTTCCTAGGTTAGGCCATTTTTTTGCAATTATATAAGCGCGCCATAATCCCGAGAATTCGATGTTTCACCCGGATCCAGCGCTGGCGGGATGGTTTAAAACACCGTTCGGCGAGGGTTAATACTTAGAAGGCGTATAGACCGGATGGTGTTCCTAATGTTGAACTCAAAATATAGGTTTGATTCCCGGAGGGAAAAATGAAAACCTAATACTGTATTTAGTAGGGGCCCGGTAATCATTGACGATATGCCTATTAGTATAATAGCCTCCATTCAAGCGCCCGCGGTCAGCCAGTTTGAATCTACTGCTGCGGGGAAGAACGGAGTACAGTCGACGCTCGATTTAACGGACCCCGATACAACGGATTTCGGATTTAACGGACTCTGTCCGTAGCCGGACAATGGACCCAGCAACGGACAAAGTCTGTTGCTCGAAAAAAAAATGGAGCAAAGTCCGTTGCTCTATCTATTTATCTCTCTAATGCACCTACCTAAATCCCTTATACATAACATAACTGTCTTATTTGGACTTTTTGTAATCTTTGAATCATTTCTAATGTGATGGAATTCAAAAATATAATATCCTTCCAGCACATAGATAAATAATAAATAAGATAGTCAACAAAATATTTCAACTCTCCCCTCCGTGCGAGCAGAGACGGAAGATTTACGTTTGATAGATTTTGTGTTTTGTTTTTTTCCCTCGATATACACTCTCTTTCTATCTATCTATTTCTTTAATTCATCTACCTAAATCCCTTAAACATTAACATAACTATGTCTTATTTGGACTTTGTAATCTTTGAATCATTTCTAATGCGATGGAATTGAAAAATATAATATCCTTCCAGCACATAGATAAACAATAAATAAGATAGTCAAAAAAATAGTTCAACCCTCCCCTCCGTCTAGGCGCCGAGCTTCCGACGAGCTTCCGAGACGGGAGATTTACGTTTGATAGATTTTTGTTTTGTTTTGGTTCCCACGGTATACACAAAATGATGGGGAAATATTATAACATGTTTTTAATTGACATTTGTGTCGTTTTTGCTGATTATGAGTTGGTGGAAAAAAATGTCTTTAATTCTTTCATATCGGAAATGATTCACAGATTATATAGAGACCAAATAACATACACTTTTAAGTGTGTTCAATAGTTCCTTCCTTTTTTTTTTTACCATGTGAAATTTATCATATTAATGACAAATAAGACCTTTATTATGTTTTCAGGGACAGTACAGCACAATTAGGTAAATACAATTAGGCAATTAGGTAAATACAACGTGTCCCTCAATCGCAAAAAAAAACAAAAAACAAAAACGAAGGCAATATTCCAGCTACTGACTTTTTCCAGCAACGGACTAGGTCTCCCCCCTATTAGTCCGTTAAATCGAGCGTCGACTGTACTGTACTCGTCATAAGGGTAACGCTTATTCTCTTATGGAATCATCTTATGATTGGGTACCCGCTACGAAAAAAACTTCGTAAAAAATAAAAAGGTAAAATTTACTTAATAATTGTTATACTACAGCTTTCCATTTCGTGGATTTCTTGTGCGGACTTCCTTGACGCTGCTCCCTGAGCCGCCATACTTCCTTCACCGATTTTTTTTTTTTTTTTTTTTTTTCTATGTGATTGAGGGAGGTAAAAGGCAGAACTGCCTATAGTGAGTGCCCCATAGTTGAAAGAGTGACAGGGCCAAAATCAAGGGACGTTCGAGCCAAAATGCCTGGACACACAGTTTGAAGCAATTTAGGACATAGGAAGAGGGAAAGACTGACTCTGGGAGAGTTCCAGAGCTCAGCTGTTGAGTAGAAGAAAGTTTGAGAGTAACGTTTCATTCTTGGGTTGGAGAGTTGCACAGAGTAGGGGTGGGATTGAGTTGCAAGACGGGTACCACGTGCCCTACGTAAAGGAGGTGGTATTCCTCAACCTATCAACTCCTGTGTTCCTCAGGGTTCTGTCCTGTTTCCAAATCTCTTTCTATCTATCTATCTATCTATTGCCCGACGCCGTGATCCCCCAAGGGGTGGCCACGAACGAACCGCCCCCATGTACCTATGACCCCAGTTAGTCGACGTCCCTCCTCCCAACCAGCACCGCCTTCATCCATATACTTCCTCATTCCATCCTTCCACCTCTCCCTCGGTCTACCTCTCCCTCTCTGTCCTTCCACCTCGCTCTCGTACACCCTCTTAGTCATTCTCTCACTTCCCATACGTTCCATATGGCTGAACCATCTCAAGGTGTTCCTTTTCACACTTTCCAGCACATCTACCTCCACACCACACCTCCTTCTTACTTCCTCATTCGTCTGTCTAGTGTCTATCCCTCCATGTAACTCCGCACGCACTTCTTAAGTAACTAATTTCCACCCCTCTCACTCTTAGTCTGAGTCTCTTCTCCAACGTCCATGCTTCGCTTCCGTAAGTCAGTGTCGGGATTACCACACTGTCATGCAAGGACTTCTTCACTTCCATACTGACCACCCTATTTCTTGTTACTGCTTTCAATATTCCTACAACCCTCTTCCCCTGTTGCACCCTCTCCCGCACTTCTTCATCCATAGTCCCATCTTTACTCAACACACTCCCCAGATACTTATAGGAGCTGAAAATCTCCATAGCCTGACCGTTCAGCTTCACCTCACACTCTGTGGCTTCACCCCTTTCAAAGACCATAACCTTGCTCTTCCTCGCATTTACCTTCAGATTCCGTTTTTCGCACACTGTTCCTAACATATTTACCAGACCCTGCAACTCCCATTCATTATTGCTCATCAGAACTGTATCATCAGCAAAAAGCAGTACAGGTATCTTCCACTCATTTCCCTCCCTTATCAGCGATACACCAACATCCACTGCTCTTCCTTGTATTTATTTCATGACTCCATCCATACATACAGTAAACAACCACGGGGACATCACACATCCCTGTTTCAACCCAACATTCAGATCAAAGAACTCGCTCTGCTCATTCTCCACACATACTGCCACCTTTGCCCCCTATACATGCTCTTCACTGCTTTCTAATATTCATTAATGTTCTACTTAACTGTACCCCTAGTCCAGGGATGGGGAACCTCTTTCCTATCAAGGGCTATTTGGACATTTATGACATCATTCGAGGGCCATACAAAATTATCAAGTTAAAAAAATCAGCCTGCTTTTACTGGTCAAACATTAACTCAGCCCTAATGTGATGGCTGGAACTCTTTCTCTTTGGTGAGGCGTGTTATGTCAGCTGGTATTGATTCTATTGCTACTCGCAGCTTGTTTTCCAGGTTTGTGTCAGTCAATCTGGAACGTAGTGGATTCTTTGCGAGGGTAAGTTTTAGAAAATAAAAAATAAATGCTCACAGCAGTAAGTAGTTCCGAACACAGATGTAAATTTCAGTGCATGCCTCCTCAAATTGGGTAAATCATCAGCGTGTATGTACCGTCTATAGAACTCATGGAGTGGGTGATTATTGTACCTAGCTTTCAGCTCATCACCACTTTGCAGCTGAATTATTTTGTCTTGTAGGTTATCAGGCACATCAATTGATTTCACATATACGGTGTAGCAAAGATGTTCAACTCCTGCTGTTTACTTTTCACGTCCTCGAATCTTCCATGCCTCAATTAGTTTTGCACATTCACCTGCATAATCAGATGTTGTAGAAGGCTTTTCTGTTTGCAAAGTGGGAAGGTGCACAGTGTTAATCCTTTCCAGTTGCATTTTCCACAGCTTTAATTTAGCTTCAAATTATTTCACATTTGTAAGCCGTGAGCTAGGAAGCTGGTTGGGGCCCTGCAGCTTGACGTTCAATTCTGAGAGATATTTGGTAATGAAAAATATGAACGGTAGACCACACAGCCACTTGCTATAATTGAGTTTCATGACAGGTTTTTTCTTCATCTCCATCAATTGCTTTATTTCATCCTGCAGTTTGTAAAACTGCATGAGCAAGTTCCCGCGACTTAGCCACCGCACTTGACAATGATAGAAAAGATTAAGAAGGGTGTATAACAATTCAAAGGTTAAATGAGATAGCATATTCAACTAGTTTTTCACATCAACCCAGCATGCAAGCACACCAAAACAAACATGACGAGGCCTTAGAACGCCTATCTTCTGGTCTACCAATTATTTCTGATTAGGGCAGAGATAATCTTGTTACTTTCAACACCTCCAAGACCCAGTTTCTCCCTCTATCTCTCCATCACTATCTTCCACAAGACTATCAACTATTCTTCAACAATACACAACTCAACTCTTCATCTTCTCTCAATATTCTAGGGGTATCTTTTTCCGGTGTTCCTCAGGGCTCTGTCCTATCTCCTATTCTCTTTCTAATTTTTATAAATGATCTCCTTAACTGTACCTTAATTCCCATCCATTCATACGCAGACGACTCAACCTTACACTACTCCATTACTTTTTCAGAATGCCCCAGCCAGCAATCCCTCAACGACAAACGTAATGAAGCCATACAACTCTTAAATTCTGATCTAAATACTATTTCCAATTGGGGCAGAGAAAACCTTGTTAACTTTAATGCTTCCAAAACCCAATTTCTCCATCTATCTACCCGTCAGGATCTCCCAGCAGACTATCCCTTATTCTTCAACAATACAAAAATCAACCCTTCATCTTCTCTCAATATTCTTGGTGTCTCTTTTTATTCTGCTCTCATTTGGAAGGACCATATTACCAGTTTTGCTAAGGCAGCCTCCCAGAAGCTGGGTGTGCTCAACCGCCTTAGGGGGGTTCTTTTCCCCTGCACAGCTTCTTGCTCTGTACAGGGGCATAGTGCGCCCTTGTATTGAGTATTGTTCACATGTGTGGGGAGGTTCCTCTCACACCGCTCTCCTAGACAAGGTTGAAAGGAAGGCCTTTCGTATCATTAACTCCCGTCCACTCACCAACTCTCTGCAATCTCTCTCTCTCCGCCGCAATGTTGCATCTCTCTCGCTATTCTATCGCTACTATAATAATCAGTGTTCCTCAGAGCTATCCCAGTGCATACCACCTCCTTTACGTAGGGCACGTGGTACCCGTCTTGCAACTCAATCCCACCCCTACTCTGTGCAACTCTCCAACCCAAGAGTGAAACATTACTCTCAAACTTTCTTCTACTCAACAGCTGAGCTCTGAAACTCTCTCCCAGAATCAGTTTTCCCCGCTTCGTATGACTTAAATTGCTTCAAACACCGTGTGTCCAGGCATTTTGGCTCGAACGTCCCTTGATTTTGGCCCTGTCACTCTTTCAACTATGGGGGAGGCACTCTCTAAAGGCAGTTATGCCTTTTGCCTCCCTCAATCACATAGAAAAAAAAAAAAAAAAAAAAAAAAAAAAAAAAAAATGACCTTTCTTGGAAAAATCATATTACCACTCTTGCTAAAACAGCTTCCCAGAAGCTAGGTGTGCTCAACCGTCTCCGTTGATCTTTACCCCCGCACAGCTTGCTCTGTATCGGGACACAGTGTGCCCCTGTATTGAGTATTGTTCGCATGTGTGGGGAGGCTCCACCCATACTGCACTTCTCGAACGAGTAGAATCGTAAGCATTTTACCTCATCAACTCACTTCTCTTACTAGTTCCCTACAATCTCTTTCTACATACCGCAATGTTGCATTTCTCACTCTTCTATTGCTATTACAACAATCAGTGCTCTTCAGAGCTCTCTCAGTGCATATCCCCCTCTCTTGCGGCTTTCAACACCATCCCACTCCTATTGTGTCCAGCTCTACAACCCAAGAATTGGCAAATTTTCTGTTTTCTTCTACTCAACAAGTGAACTCTGGAACTGCTCATCCTATCAACTTCGGTGTTCCTCAGGGTTCTGTCCTATCTCCTATTCTCTTTCTAATTTTCATAAATTATCTTCTCAAATGTACATCCAGTCCCATCCATTCATATGCAGACGACTCTACCTTACACCACTCAATTCGTTTTCCAGAATGCCCCAGCCAGCAGTCCCTCAAAAGCAAATGTAATGAAGCCATAAAACACTTATCTTCTGATCTAGTTACTATTTCCAATTGGGGTAGAGAAAACCTTGTTGCATTTAATGCTTCCAAGACTCAATTTATCCATCTTACTACCCGGCAGGAACTTCCAGAGGACTATCCCTTATTCTTCAACAATACAAAAATCAACCCTTCATCTTCTCTCAATGTTCTCGGTGTCTCTTTTTCTTCTGCTCTCACTTGGAAGGACCATATTACCAGTCTCGCTAAGGCAGCCTCCCAGAAGCTGGGTATGCTCAACCGCCTCAAGGGGTTCTTTACCCCTGCGCAAAGGGGTACTGTACTCTGTACAGGAGCACAGTGCGTCCTTGTATTGAGTATTGTTCACATGTGTGGGGAGGATCCTCTCACACCGCACTCCTAGACAAAGTAGAAAGGAAAGCCTTTCGTATCATTAACTCTCGCCCACTCACCGACTCTCTGCAATCTCTCTCTCTTTGCCGCAATGTTGCATCTCTCTCGCTATTCTATCGCTACTACAATAATCAGTGTTCCTCGGAGCTTTCCCAGTGTATACCACCTCCTCTACGTAGGGTACGTAGTACCTGCCTTGCAACACAATCCCACCCCTACTCTGTGCAACTCTCCAACCCAAGAGTGAAACGCTATTCTCAGACTTTCTTCTATTAACTGCTGAACTCTGGAACTCTCTCCCAGAGGGTGGTGATGGGCTGGTCTATCAGAGTGAGAACTGAGCGATCTCTGCCATACCCATAGCTTACTCTGACTGTTCCTTTAACTTATATATTTTCTAGATCTCAAGTGACGGCGTCTTTTCCGTGGATTGACCTCCCAATCTACCAAGATTGGAAGCCAAAGCGTCACATTTTTCCCTTGCCCCTCAACTTTCTCTTCATAATTGCTGAGGGGCACAGGGCCCTGGGTGGGGCTTTGGTTTCTCGGGCGTTTCCGCACCCTCCTCAGCTCCCCGCCATGGAGTGGCTTCGGTCACCCAGGCTTTATTGTGGTCGGCAGGGAGGGTTCTGTGGGGGCGCTC
Source organism: Paralithodes platypus (assembly GCA_032716605.1). NCBI lineage: Eukaryota > Metazoa > Arthropoda > Malacostraca > Decapoda > Lithodidae > Paralithodes > Paralithodes platypus. Next base: position 40,459,455 of record CM064493.1, read on the forward strand.
GGTTATGGCCTTGGCCTTGCTCGGGGCCTTGGGGCTGTTCGGCCAGGCAGCTTGGGGAACAACAACAACAACAACAACAACTCTCTCCCAGAATCAGTGTTTCCCTCTTCCTATGACTTAAATTGCTTCAAACTTTGTGTGTCCAGGCATTTTAGCTCGAACGTCCCTTGATTTTGGCCCTGTCACTCTTTCAACTCTGGTGGAGGCACTCGCTGCATGGCAGTTGTTCTCCCTCATTCACAGAAAAGAAAAAAAAATCTTTCCTTCATCCTATGAATTAGACTGCTTTAAACTTTGTGTGTCCAGGCATTTTGACTCCAACGTCCCTTGAATTTGGCTCTGTCACTCTTTTTGCTCTGGGGGAGACACTTGCTATAGGCAACCTGCCTTTTGTCTCCTTCATACCCATAACAAAACAAAAAAACTAGGGGTGGCTGACTCAAGACAGAACCTAAGCAGAAACCAGATTTAAAGCTCCAATTCTTTGGGTCCGGGACCACTTTCGCATTCCCTCGCCCTCCTCTCTGTCCCGTATAGTAGGTAAATCTTAAAATGGGAGGAGGATTCCTAGCCTCCTGCCCCCGAAGTAGGAAAGGTATGTATGTATGTACAGTATATACTCAGGCACATACCACATTGCTGGGAGTGGCCCGAACAGATAAAGTTTCAATTCTTTAAAGTTCCAATTCTTAGAGTCCGGGACCACTTTCGCGTTCCCTCGCCCCTTACTCTGTCTCATTGAGTAGGAGAATTTTACAAGAGGAGGATTCTTAGCCCCCTGCCCCCAGAAGGAAAAGTAGAACAGTAAAAGAGACAGACAGAAATGGCTAAGGTTGGGTAGAGGATGCCAAACCTCACTCTGGATAGGACCAGCCCTCACCCTAATAGGAAAGGTAGTAAAGGAAAAGAGATAGACATAAACGGCTAAGGTTGGGTAGAGGATGCCAAACCTCACTCTGGACAGGACCAGCCCTTATATAGTATTGAAAATTACATATACTGTACTGTAAATGTTTGGATATCGTCACCATATGAGTGGTCAAGACATTTTTGTCCCAGACACGATCTACGGTAAGCTATCGTATTTTAGAAGCGGTGCTAACGGTCACTGGTATAGACGGATACAAAAATATTTGCATAAAATCAAGTTCTAATGGTAGAGACTTTGATCTTGCTTTCAAAGCTTCCTTATCCATTGCCATGAGTCTGGAATTATATTTCATAGCTGCATAGTTTATTATCTATTTTTAATTTCACCCCAACACCAAACACCTCCAATGAAATTGCCAGATTATTATTATTATTATTTTTTGTTTTTGTATGAAGGAGACAAAAGGGTAAAGTTGCCTGTATCAAGTGTCTCCCCCAAAGTTGAAAGAGTGATAGACAGCCACATTCAAGGTACCTTGGGGTAAAAACCAATTTTTTGGTGTATTGGAAAGAAGTGTACTGTAGTGTGCTTGTTAAATGTGCGCATACAGTGAAGCAAAAATAAATAAATTTGTGCATACTCATCTGATGGGGACAAAAATATTCATTTTTCTTACAGTACAGTTTCTTACAGTAGATCCTCTGGAAAAAGGCAAACTATGCCTGTGTATCCAGCTCAGTACCAGTACTTGCACTGCTGCGGTCGTTCACGGTGTTGGCGGCGGCGGTAGCAGACGGAACATTTTTACTATTCTGTATTTTTGTTTTATAATCAAACTTCAAATCTTGTCTTCCCCATGCTTTATCAAGATTACTTTCAAACTCCCTTATTGATTCGGAATCGACTACATACTGGGGCAGTGCGTTCCACTCATTTACCACTCTATCACAAAATGAGTTCTTTGCCTTCTCAAGCCTATTTCTTTCTTTGTAAATTTTCTTAGAGTGTCCTCTCGTTCTTGTTCCCTCCCGCATCAAGAAGATACCTTCACACACATCCTCATCGTACTTTCCTGACACTATCTTAAAAGTCTCTATCATATCCCCTCTCTTTCTCCTATATGCCAGGAGATAAAATAAAATATTTATGAGACATGAAAATTGAAGAGCACAAACTATTTGATGTACAGCACTCCTAAAAAAACCTATGGGCACGTTCCATAGTAGTGGGAGCGATCTTTTTCCCACTCCCCTTCAATATTATAATTGGTTTCCTGTTTTCATTGTGTCCCTAATAATGATTACTTTCACTTTCCACAACAATATTAAAATATTTACCCCGATAGGTGGGGAGGGCATGAAGTATATCAGGGAAAGAGTGGGGTTGAAATACAGGGAACATACATAAAATTTTACATACATAAAATTTTAAGACCGAGTGTTCCACACATCAGTGCAGTTTCAGTCTCTTGTCCTATAGTCAAACTCAACTGAAATGAGCTCCAAGGAGGTCAAGGTCGCCCTATGCGGTGTTGCTGTTAAATATAGTTAAGCTAATCTGCATATGTGATATCTTCCCAAATACTTCATATATATTTTATACACGTTTACAATAATTACCTTTCTGATGCGTAGCTCGCCCTTAAGAACGTTGAACCCTCCAAGATGAACCAGCTACTCAGCGAAACAACAAACCACCATCGTAACCAAGAAGCACAAATGCCGACACACAAAAACCACAGCCCAAACAACTGCAACGCCATGTAATACCAATCAAACCACATACCGTATCCAACTCACTATTTACACTATCTGCTAGGCATGCCTTAAACCACCATTACATGAAACACGCCGGACAATCGCTCCCCACTATCGCTAGCACAACCTCTCTCCACGATCTCTGCTTTCCGACCCCTTCTCCTCCCCACATCGCATACACGCCCCCACTCACGTCATCAGCTGATGACGTCATCGCATCCTCGATAATTTAATCATCAGGGTAATCTACCCTAGAAATTATAGATACCCTACATGCGATTATACTATAGGTAGTACAGTATAATTATATTATACATAACATATAAATTTACTTAATTACCACCCAACTCTTTATCTAATTTGCCAAGGGTAAACAACCATACCGGTCGTTTGCAGGCCAACCATACTAGTCGTTTGCAGGCCAATTTGTAGCCAGCACATCAAGATTCTAACAGTTGCCACATGTCGACCAAAATATAGGTTTGACTCCTGTAAGGAGATAAAGAAAACCTAATATTTAGTAGTGGCCCCGTAATCATTGACGAACATGCCTATTACATAAGGCATCCTCTTCAAACACTAATCCGCCGTAGTTTGAATCTACCGCGCAGAGCATTTAAAATCTGAGGAGCCTTCATCATGAGCGCACGCGACCTCACTCATGGCTTCAGTCATTATGAATTGGGTTCTCACTACGAAAAAACTTTGTAAAAAATAAAAACAAAAAGAAAATAAGAATAACTATCCAATAAGCTTTCCATCATATCGTGGATGTACTTGTGTGGATCTTTGACCAGACGCTGATTCAGGCGTCATTCTTCCTTCACTGACATATCAAGTAAACCAAAATCCTTAATACATCAACGAATGGGAAGGGGATGGTCGGGAGGGCCCCAGTCGTCAATGATTACGGGGCCACTACTAAATATTAGGTTTTCTTTATCTCCTTACAGGAGTCAAACCTATAATTTATTAGTGGCCCCTCCATCATTGACGAACATGCCTGATTTCTAAGACTGGAGGGGGACATTCGTAATCATATCATAACTCTAGAAAAGCAGATAATCAAACAACCACATAGTATTCTTACTTTGAAAATATATTTAAATACGGCGCAGCCCATATATATACAAGAAAGGGGTTCAGGCAGGTGCGTGCTTCAAAGAAGCCTGCTTGACAAAAAAGGGTAACTCTGAAGATTCTGTGAACAGATCTGTAGTTACAAAGGCACCCCACTCAACGAGTGGTGACAAAAATAACAAGTTATAAGTTTACATGTGCACATAATAAACCCCAAAATAATCGTAGAGATAATTTGCAAAAGATCTCCACTGTTTAATACTAAATTGCTTTCACAGCTAAAACTACTATAACAACCCTGTTGTTTTGTACTAACATTGTACTAGCACAATTTCTCGCAGAGAAATTTTCATATCACATTAACCATAAATTGTATCACAGCTCTTACACTCCGGCGGGGTCTAGGGTGTCCTATGTTACACTGACTGCACCCCCCCCCCCCCACTTTTTCCTTGAAAGTAAACAAAAGTGACTGAAGGGCCACCTAGACCCTCTGCCTTAAAGCTATACATGGTAAGGAAGGTTTGTCTAGAGCAACTGACAAGTATCTAGTCAAAAACGTATGATTAGACGCCCACAACTGTGTGGACGAAATATCTTCTACTGAAAAATTCTTCAGGAAACGTAAAGAGGCTGCCCATTTGCGTAAATCGTGGGCCCTACCCACAACGCCGGGATTACTCTCTTTAATGACTTCGACCAGAAGAGAAGCTAATCTCCGTTTCAGTAAGCGTTTACCCGTACTCGCTACCCATAAAGCACCTTGGGGGTTTAGAGGAGCCACTCTCAAATATTTGGTTAGAGCTTGCACTGGACATAGATTATGATGCACCTTTCCCCTTTTTAACGCCGGCACCGTGAACTCAGAAAACACGTGTGCACTGTGCTCATTCTTGGCTACAAATCCCGGGGAAGGTGCAATTTGAATACATTCATTAAGTCTACCAAACCTAAGGCAATTAGGTGTGTTGCTCATCGCCGCCAGCTCAGACACTCTGTTCCCGGTGGCCAAAGCCAAAAGGAATACAGCCTTTTTTAAGAGTAATGCAAAATCTGCAGTATTTTGGTACAGACGAGAGTGAAGTAAAGACAATGCCTTGTCCAGAGACCAAGTAGGCATGAGCTGACGGGAAGGTGGGCGGAGTTTAAAACATGCCCTCATAAAACCTGTTTCCTCTGCCACCGGTATGGAGAGACCTGTAAGGTCTAAAAAGGGCACTCTAATTGCAGTTAAGTGATTTTTTAACGTTACCACAGATAAATGTTTCTGCTCAAACAGATAATTTAAATAATTGAAAACTAATGCTACTGAGGGCACAGTCTGTTCTGTTCTAATGATCCAAGAAGTAAAGGCTTGCCAATGTGATTGATACTGTCGTTTCGTAGACTGAGTATATTGATTTAATAATTTATTGGTCGCATCTCTACCGTATGGTGCTAGCCACTTGGCCTCCTGAATGTCCATAATGCAAAAGTCAGCGAGGTCGCTAGGTTGCCAATCGTGTCTAAGTGGAAATACCCGACCGGGAGCGACACCGGGTGCGGGCACCACGTCTTTAATTGCTGGTACCACAACTGCGCCGGCCACAGGGGCGCGACTAGCGAGACTAAGCCTCGATAATCTCGTAGTTTGTTCACTACATGGCACATTAGTGACGCGTCTGGCGGCGGAAACAGATAGATGGAGCTCCATCTGTTCCAGTCTGTCACTAGGGCGTCTGGCCCCCCTGCCGGCGTTTTCGTCCGGCGGGTGAGGTATAGAGGGAGTTTGCGAGTCTCCTCGGACGCAAACAGATCCACTTGTGGATGGGAGAGCTCTGCAATCATTTGGTTGAAAATGGGTTGCTTGAGCTCCCATTCTACTGTCGTGCTCTGTCTCCGGGACAGAGCGTCTGCCCAGACGTTTGCTACGCCTGGGAGATAAGATGCGTGAAGATAAATGTCTAGTCTGTTGGCTAGAGTAAAAATCTCTTCCGACACGTTTAGCAACTTCCTTGACCTTGTTGACCCCTGTTTCTGAATACAGTGAATTGCGTTCAGATTGTCCATTCTGAAGGCTACCGACTTGCCCCGTAAAGCAGGGCCGTGAGCCTGAAGGAAATACAAGGGGACTAGTAATTCTTTGACATTGATGTGGGAGATTTCTAAGTGGGACCAAAGCCCCTGACCCTGGTGCCCCTGATTTGACTGAAATCCCCAACCTATTGTGCCTGACGCATCTGTGTCTACCCATACCGTTGGCGGAGGAGAGGTCCATGACATTATTGAGTGCAACGTTTCCCTCTTCGCCCAGACCGCTAGTAAGGTGTGGATTAATTTCGGGATGGGCCATAACTTTCCCGCCGGTAAGAGTGGGAAATATTTGTTGCCTTCCAATATTAAACGTTTTACTTTTAACCGGCCCAACATAACAGTTAGTTGAATCCAGTTGAGAGAGCCGACCAGAGACTCCCAGACCCTCCGCGTCGTAGTCAGACTGTGAAGAAACATGAACAGTTTCCTGCGAAACCTGTTTCGATTGTCCACACTCTGACTCAGAGTGAGAGCAGCCGTGTCCCAGACCAGCCCTATCCACTGAATTACTCGTGAGGGAACAAGGTTTGACTTTACCAGATTTACCTTGAACCCTAGAGTTTTGACATGATTTAAAATTATGCTGACATGTTTGATGCATAATTGCTCTGTCTCTGCCACCACCAGCCAGTCGTCTAGGTACCACAGCACTCTGATTCCTTGCTTTAACAACGGCATCAGGGCTTGCCGGACTAATTTCGTGAATAATCGAGGTGCCAGGTTCAAACCGAACGGCATCCTTTGAAAAACAAAATTTTGGTGCCTGATCCGTAAGGCCAAAAACCTTTGAAATCTTTTGTTGACCGATACGTGCCAATAGGCGTCTGTCAGGTCTAGGGAACACATCCAACCTCCCGGCAGAAGTGTTAGCCTGATTTGATGTACTGTTAACATTCGGAATGACTCGTTGTGAATGCGAAGGTTCAGATAAGACAGGTCTACGACCGGTCTCATCTGAACACTGTCCCTTTTGGGAACCAAAAATAGCTTGGACGTGAATACAGGGTAATTTGGGGGGACCGGGATGATGACATTCTTGGCAATCATTTCCTGGACCAGTGACTCCACCTCTAAAGAAACAAAATTCGCCGTTGTCGGCTGACGTAAGCGAGGTCGCCGGAGCCACTGCCAAGTGATGCCTTTGCGTGCCACCATCCGTGCCCAAGTGTTTAACGGCCATGCTTGGTGACACGTTCGGAACGACCCAGTTAGCAGACAAGGGTTCGCCGGCTGTACTACCCTCGGATCCGCCGGCCTTAAGATTGGCACTGGGAGTGAGAGAGACTTTAGTTTTTTGATGGTGGTGGAGTTGGTGGTGGTGGACGCTTCGCCGGCTGGCTGGCGTTGGCCGAAGATGGGCCCTGATCTGGCTTATTATGGCCGCGTCCTCTCTGACCTGAAAACCTACTCTGTCTATGCCTGTACTGACCTTGAGGGGAGGAGGAGGACTTAGGTGGAAGAAAGGGCTTAGATCCCCCCGGCTGAGCCTTAGCAACTGGCCTGGGTTTCGGGAAGTTAAAGGCAGGTTTCTTAGAAGGGGTGGGACTGTGTTTAAAGGCCTGAGCCATATTAAACACCGTTCGCCACACGTCAGGGGACATTAAAGAGGGAGTGAGCACTGGTGACATGACCACCTGATTTGCAATGCGATCAGGCAGTTTTTGGACTAAGGACATTCTGAGGTCTTGTCTCGCTCGTACCGCCTCAAGCAAGGCGGTGCGGATGTCACCCAAAGATTGGATCGACGACTGAAGAAGCAGTCGCCGGGACAATTCAACCGATCGTCTGGCATCCGCGTCTGCGATTGCCTGAGTGGACTGGAGCAAAGACTTTGCTACCTGTTGAGACACTATGTATTGAGAGAACAGGCGAAAAGCTTTCCCCCTTAGCCTAAATTCTCGGTCTAGGTGAGTTGGGGTAGGGGTAGTGAAAGGGTCTTTTAGCTCACAAAGATTAATTTTAGGGGCAGCTAAGAAATCAAACAAAGCTGAAGGGACTCCGCCGGCAGAACACACTGGCATGGAGAACCAAGAATGAGTATCTTGAGGGATCTGGTGGGAAGTTTTGGAAGTAAATGTGGTCGCAAAGTTTTGAGCCTCTGTATCCCATTCCACCCAAGGTCCTGGACCCAACTGCCCCACCTTCAAGACTGGATTAGCTGCTGCGTCTGTGACGGTTTGCAAATCAAGTTCAGGAGTGAAAGCTGACAGAGTCTTAATGTCATTAAACCCATCAAGCTTAGACCAGTCTGAAAACAATTTTGAAGCTGAGGCAGGGGGTAAAGCCGGCTTAGAAGCATAAACAAAATAGTCCTGGTGATAATAACTAGGTATAGCCTTTATATTGACATCTAGTACATTTCCCAAAGTATCCAAGGCCCTTAATTTCTTAGATTTATTGCCCTGGATGACCCACTCACGCGGTACCGGGAGTTCCCCTGACAAGGTAGGTTGGGCGATCTCTGGTTTAGTGGGGGTCAAAAGGACCCATGACTCGTCTGGTCCGTAAAGCAAGGGCATAGCTACCTTTCTGAGAGGCGCTTTGTCTAGAGGGGGTGGATTGACATCCGTTATAACCCTTACATTCGAAGTGGTCAATGCCGCCGTAGCAGGCCTAGTAACCACTGATGGTGACAGAGGGGGAGGGTGAGGGATCTGAGTCAAAGCAATAGAAGTCATCAGAGGCCGTACCGTAGAGCTTGTCGTGGGAGCTCCCAAGTCCACTGTGGGAGTTTCCTGTTGTTGGTCAAAACATTTAGATAAAGCATTACTAAGTAGCCCATCAATTTCCTGTGCAGTGACAAATTGACTTGATGATGTACTCACTGGTGAATCATTAATATCCTGCGCGGCGTCTAAGCCTGAACCTGACTCTTGCCCTTCCATATCCGATATCATTGAAACCTCGTCATTATCATCCTGTTCCTCCTGAGAAGATCCCGCCGAAGCTGGGGTACCTTGTTACCAAGATAAGTCAGGAATAGAGGATGGGATCGCCGCGTCCCGGTGGACGTCAGCCACTGTGTGAATAGTTTGAGCCGGAAGTGGGTGGTCAGACCCTGGCCGAGAATATCGCCAAACACCGAGGCCTTGGCCTACACTCCCTTGGGAGTCTGAAACACTCTCAATCACTGAGCCCCCTGAACTCTCCAATTCCAGGGTTAAAATGTTAATGGGTAAATCATCTTTAGGTACAGGCACTATACTGGACCCTTGAGACCGAACACAAACTCTGTCTGGGGTAGAGGTACGATGAGAAGCACTAGAAACTGGCGAATGTCGGGAGGCCTTTCTATCATGGGAATCCTTTCTCGAAGATTTATGGCTGCGATGTGACCGTGAACTACTCTTCGATTTGGAGGATTTATCGCCGTGACCACTGGTGGAACTTTCCGTCTTACTCTTCTTACTCGATGGTGAAGAGGCAAGACTAGGTGGCTGGTGTCTGAGAGGTGACCTAGACCGAGATCTCTCCCGAGACGAGGAGGCTGCCGCCGGGGGTGTAGGCTCTCTTTGACGTTTCGTAGTAGCAGCAGAAGACACAGAACCCTGACCAGTCTCCGCCGGCTTACGACTAGTTACTCGAGAGGAACGTTTAGGGGGAGGGTGCTCGAAAAGAAGCCTATCCCAAAGAGGGACGTTGTCACATTGAAGTGACTTATGAGCCACAATCGTAGTATACGCTGACATCTGTTGCCTAACCTCTCGTAAGGCGACCGCTGCGGTCTTATCATTGTCGCGGAGGACCTTGACACTCAATTGGGAGCAAAAGGAACAGTTGCGCATCACCCACAGACCCCTTGAACGGTCTAGACATTTAACACACTTGATGCAAAGAGTGTGCGCAAAAATAGGGATACCGGCACAGGTAGGGGTAATGCATAAAGCAAAAACTGGGGCAAAGGTAGCCATGACAGAGACTGGTGGTGAAAACTACTGCAGGGTCTGTATTGGTCCGCCGGAGCCCAGCTCGGAAAAAAGAAAATTTCCAGGAATTAATGCTCATAAGGTTAACCCAACATGTTTGCACACACGTGTTAATAGCCCGCCGGGTAACGAGACGTAATGTCACAACGATCACAGCTCGCTACGCGGCGGGATTCTATAAAGATTTCAGAATATCTAAACATGTCTTAAGAAAGTTAAGAATACCCTCTGACATAATATAAAGGACCAGAATGGCGTTTATAGTCTTTCCGGTGGTGACTGTTTCAAGATTCAATTTTGGAAAACAACCACCCACAAAGACGCCGGCACCTGAAGTATTTAGCAGAATCACACAGGGCAGGCTGATACGAGATCTGATTTCTAACGAATTGTCACAAAAGATCGCCGTAAGTTTGAAGGCGGCGATACAATAACGTATCTCTCAATTAACTGGTTAACGAAATTGAATTGTAAATTCCTTATTTCCTCCTCCCAGGAGCACCCGCCGGGTGTGAAAAATTTGTGAAAAAGATGTTAACCCTAATTGAACCTTCGATCGCCGTAAGTGTGAAGGCGGCGATACATATAGTATCACTAAAATGGATCAGTTAACTAACTGAATGACCAAGTCGTTCATCCCACCCTACCAAGGTGCACCCGCCGGGTGAGATGTAAAAACGTTAACCTCATAAGTTCCTGTCCCCACTTCTTTGTAAAAGATCGCCGGGGAGGAAAGCCCTCAACAACAGCTAGGTTTTTCCTTTGGTTTGTAAAACCGGGTAGAAAAACTTCATAACATATGTCCGCATGAACAATGTTAGATGGGTACAGCCAATCCGCCGGGAATCTTAGGGAGCCTGAAACAGGCACCAACACAGAGACGCAGTCCTGGAGAGCCACAGACACCTCATCGCCGGGGACACAAGCCTGTGTTGAAACCACGCGTGGCCCAACACGGCTCTCGGCCGGGATTTTTCATGGTGTAACCGAGAAAAACCCGCCGGAAAGTAACCCACCCCGTTCAGAAACCATCTGAACGCACAGCGGACCCGAGAGAAAGCCAAGCACGACTAGCCTAGGGTCCACACAATAATCCGTGGAATTAGCCAATACACAACTAATCCAGGAAACATACATAGTCCGTGGAATTAGCCAATACACAACTAAACCCGGATACACATGACACAGTAGGACATATTTATAAAATAAACAATAACACTTGTACATGTGGCAAAGCTACGAGCGGCTGGCTAGGCCTAAGTAGACGGCATAAGAAATGTTGAAATATAAACAAAAACACTGGAAATATAACAACAGGAACCACCGCCAACACACCACTGTAGCAAATACTTCTGACAAAGGGAAGACTGACTCGGGACCCATAAAAAACTTCACTAAGTGAAGAAAAATACGCTGGGAACGTCAGTAAGCAACGCTTACCTCATCAGAAAGATAAAAGGCAGCATAAATAACGTGTAATGAAAGCCGCCTGCATCACACGCTAACTCAACTGTGAAAAGTTCACATGTCCACAACAGGACCACGAGGGTACATCCAAAATAGATGCCCCAAACACACGACCCAAAATACACTGCACTGCGGGCAACCAGCCCAGGACACTCCTGCTACGCATATCCTAACCTTACTCGATACATCCCGGAGTAAACAAATGAGAAAAAACTCACTAGGGACGCAGCAAATGCGGAACCAGCGGAGCGTGGGGAGACACGTCCGGGCAGGCTGAGTGCAGAGCAGAGAAGGAAGAATGACGCCTGAATCAGCGTCTGGTCAAAGATCCACACAAGTACATCCACGATATGATGGAAAGCTTATTGGATAGTTATTCTTATTTTCTTTTTGTTTTTATTTTTTACGAAGTTTTTTCGTAGTGAGAACCCAATTCATAATGACTGAAGCCATGAGTGAGGTCGCGTGCGCTCATGATGAAGGCTCCTCAGATTTTAAATGCTCTGCGCGGTAGATTCAAACTACGGCGGATTAGTGTTTGAAGAGGATGCCTTATGTAATAGGCATGTTCGTCAATGATGGAGGGGCCACTAATAAATCAAACCTTTTAGAAAACGGGAAACCAAGGAATACACATTTAGAAGGGAAACTTGAAATAAATGTAAAAGACGTTTTTATGTCTGGAAGGGTTATTGGTATTCTTGTATAAAAGTTACAGAAACGAAATAATAGGTAGGCTATATTTGTATATACCTATTTACATTATACAGCATCTCCCTTGCCTGGCTATGAAGATGAGAGTAACTTTTGCGAGTTTTTCCTTCCATGGTGGTCGCGCTATGAATGAGGGTTAGTGACCGTCTGACCTGGATGATGTTGTTGTCGTAGTTTGAGGCCATTTAAAGCGTTGCCATTACTCGTATCCAGCTCTCTCTCTTTTGATGGGATTACATTGTGCTATATTGCATTTTGGAGATTGTGTATGTATGTGTATGTATGTGTGTGTATCTGTAGGGGTGTGTGTGAGTGCGGGCGTAGCCAACAGAACCGCATTGACATTACTTGGCAGCGTCGCATATCCTACCATTCCTTAAATCTATTTATAGCTGTCCCCAGAAAAATGGCAGCATGTTCTAAATAGCGTGCCATATGTTGTATAAATTCCTTCTATATATCCTTAAAATTATATGTTTCTTAACACCACATAACCTTTAAAAATTGTAATATAATATATATAGTCATAAAAGCTAAAATTAATTTGTTAATAGCCTGAAAAACTAACATTTGTTGTTAAAGCTTTGAATATTTGACAACACCGTACAGGGCGAGGGACTCCACCTTGTAGCTCATTTCATAGGAGGATGACGACTATAATGGCGGCGTTCCAGGCAACCCTGTTAAGGGCTGCTTCACTTGTCAAGTTCTTGGATTTGAGATCGGCGCATATAGTCCGATCCCAGGTCTTCCTCGGTCCACCCCTTGGTGCAGCACCCTCCACAATCACAGACCTGCATTTTTTCACCCAATTTTGTTCATCCATTCTCTCCACATGTCCATACCATCCCAGTCTACTTGTACGCATCACCTCGCTAATACTCTTTATACCTAAACGTCTCCTCAGCTCAACATTTGTTATTCTATCCTGTAGCCTGGCCCCACACATCCATATCACCATTCTCATCTCATTACGCTCCATTCTGTGACATCCTCTACTTTAACGGCCCATGTTTCTGAGGCATACGTCATTGCACTTCTAACACATGAGGCATACACCTTTCCTTTCAGGGGGAGAGGCATTCTTTTCATGGTCAGGATTGGCATCAATTCTCTGAACTTCCCCCAGCCACACCTAATTCTAGCAACAGTGGCAGCCTCGGCCCCACCACCGGCAGAGATGGTATCTCCTAGGTAACAAAACTTGTTCACCAGCTCCAAAGACTCATTTCCAAAATTCACAGCCACAGGATCATCACTTAACACAAGCTCGCCTTTGCACACTACGCACTCAAATTTCTCTATTTCTGACTTATCCTTCGGCAGGGGCCCCTTTATTCTACTACAGCGCTTACTCCCATGGTGTACCCAACATCGACAGATGCTACATTGAATTGAGTTAACGCCCACTCCCTTTCCACACACTGCACATGGGTATGCACCGCTCTTTTCCACATTGCCTCGTCTCAATCTACAATGCATAACCTTGGTTTTGTTAATATTAACTCTTAAACCCTTGCTCGCCATGCCCTCTCTCCACTCTCTGAATTTGGCCTCAGCATCCTGCATACTGTCAGCTATTAGGACTAAATCGTCTGCATAAAACAGTTCCAACGGGAGTCCGCCTCTAAAAACTCTAGACAGCGCCTCCAAGACCATAATAAAGAGGAGAGGGCTTAGCACTGAACCCTGATGGACTCCAACACGGACTGCGAACTCATCACTCAGTACACCCTTCACCCTCACCGAACTTCGCGAATCCTCATACATCTTCATTATCACACGCACCAGCCACTCTTCCACACCAAGTTTCCTCATAGCCCACTGCACATCTCTAGGTACCCTATCAAAGGCCTTCTCCAGGTCCACAAACACAAAGTAAAGATCCCTGCCTTTTAGTAAGTATCTTTCATGTATCTGCCTGACTATGAAGATAGCATCAGTTGTACCGCGTCCTGGCATAAAACCAAACTGCATATCATCAATAGAGATGCTTTGCCTGATCAAACCCTCAAGGACTCTCTCACAGACCTTCATGATTTGGTCAAGCATTTTCAGGCCCCTATAATTTCCTCTATCTAGCGCATCCCCTTTTCCTTTGTATATATTTACTATTACACTTTTGAGTCAATCCTCTGGGATTTTCTCATCTTTAATAATGGTGTTTATCAACTCAGTGACTAAGTTTACACCATTCTCCCCTGAGGCTTTTATCATCTCAGCGACAATGTCGGAGCAACCTGGAGCTTTACCGTCCTTCATTTTATTGATTGCGTCGCTCACTACAGCTGGTGCTATCAAAGGAGGGGGCCCAGATATTGGTTTTTCGATACTAAGCTGTTCCTTATCCCATTCAAACTCTACATTTAGCAATCGTTCATAGTGTACCTTCCATGCTTCTCTGATTTCATTTTCTGCATACCCAATCTTCCCATTATCATCTCTAACACACTGTTCACCTATAATATCCCTACTGTCATTTTTAACTCGCCTAGCTAGGTTGAAGATCCCATTGGGATTGTCAGTGTTAAGGCCGCGTCATACAGAGGCCGAACGTACTAGGACAAAGTCCCGAATAGGATGACTTGCAAAAAAAAAATCAAATTTCAGGCGGGTCGGGTATATTCTGCATAATTCGGCATACGTTCCGTACTATTCGTGGGTTGGTCTGATGTTGGTCTGATGTTGTTCATGTATGTTGCCGACATTCCGGAGAGTCGGGAAAAATTTAGTGGCTACACTAAATTTCTACGAACATTCGGGTAAAAAAAACGTTATAAAATGGTCGGATGTTGGTCGGGAATTATTCGTAACTCGTTCGGAAGTTGTTCTGATTAATTCGTAGTTCGGTCTTCTGTTTCGGGACTTGTTCGGTATTTTTTTTAATTGACGAATTTGTTAGGAACTACCCGAACAATTCCAGACAAAAATTCGATAAAATTACGATGATTCCTATCGTATAAATACGATAGAATATGACTCTTTTGTGATCTCTTATGTCTCTGTGACGTCATGATCTCTCCTACAGAACGACGTAGGACGAGTAGATCGTATATTATAAGATTGTAAATAAGTTAAGTTATAAAAGGTCTAATATGCTATTAAGCAATATTGCCATGGTCTTATGTAGTATATATGAATTTATCGTATATATTAATATAATTTATCGTATAGAGCAACCTAAATGCGGTACGATAATTTGGGCTCCTGGCGGTTTGCCAAGGCAGCAAGGTGTGCTTTTGAGGTACGCCAGAGCCTTCACGAACACCAACCAGTTAACATCTAATTTTCCGCCCTCAGTTGATCGTGCTTTTGTGCCTCTAATCACAATACACATACAGCAATACACACAACTACACCATCACGACGCTCTCATCGACATCATGACTGACTGATAGATAAGCATATTATTCATGTCCATTCCCATGTAATAATTTATTCTTTCTTTAACTTGACTCGTGTCTTGGGACCGAAGTCTCGTTCCCCATTGTCCACCGCCATATTGGGTAAAACGTTCTCTCTTGCCTCATTGCCACGTGGAACTATTGGTGAGTTAATTCCTGGCTAATATTAACCCTTATAACCTTACCCTATATATACATTTATTATGTGAGACCTTTGGATATAAATTAGCTTGTTTCAGATTGAATTCAATTTAGATATAGAGTAGTTTTCATTTAGATTGATTTGATTTGATTCATTATAGCTTAGTAATATTTAACTTCCATTGATAGTTTACCACATTGGTGCCCAGACCCGGGAATTAGCTACCAGTAAGGGATTTTAAGGCAATGAACAAGGGGACATATAACAGGATGCAGGAACAACTCTATGATAAACTGGCAAGGCTAGCCAAGCGATGGTTAGAGCCGGAATGCAGGGTCACATCGTTGTGCCTGCCTAAGTCCTGCATCCCACCCATTATCTTTCCCCAATAATTTTCTTTCCGTTTCGGACTTCCTGTGACATATGACCTGACCTAACATTTTTTCTTGTTCAATATGATCCATTAGGAGGTATTGCTATTTAGTGTACTATTTTTTCTCCATAACATAGAAGTCCGCCGGTTGGCGTCTCTTAATTAGACTATTATTTGGCCGTTGTTTTTGTAACGTAACATTTAGATACATAGCCTATAGGCTCACATGCAAAATGGATAAAAACGATAAAGAGACTCCGTCTAGTGGGGTGCTGATCAAAGCCCCTAAAAATCAAAGGGCGGGACTTCGGGGAGTAATAAATAGGCTAATTGTGGACTTAAACACTTTCATCACTACTGCTGAACTAGAGGAATTGGAGGCTAGATTAGATAACGTCCGGCTACCCACGGTCGTATTACGGCTCTGAGTGAGGTGATTGTGGCTGACATTAGAGGAGAGAGATAGTTACAGAGTGTGATAATCGCGCCCTCTATGACGAACCTGTCTTTAGAGCGAAGCGCCTATTACAGCGTGCTGTCGCAAGTAAGAAGGGAGGCGATAATGAGGCCCATAGAAGGGCTGAACCAAAACATACTGTACACCTCCCAAAGCTCAATATTCCTACATTTGGGGGCAAGTTAACCGAGTGGTTAGCTTTCTGGGACGTATTTCGATCTACGGTTCATGAATCCTCTTTGGATAATGTCCGCAAGTTTCACTATCTGAAGGGACAAATGGAAGGAGAGGCCTTACATTTAATAGAGGGTTTTGCAGTAGTAGGTGGTAGTTATCTTGAAGCGGTACACTTATTAGAGTCCACATACGGGGATAGAGAGCAGTTGAAGATGGCCCATGTCGTTGCCTTGTTGGGGCTCGCAGAACCACAGTATAAGGTTGATGAGTTGACAAACTTCAGGGCAAATATGGAGTGCCATACTCGATCGCTAGACACCCTAGGGCTTACCACGCAGGAAATTATAGTTATTATCTTGCGTCAGAAGCTTCCTATGGCAATACTTGATAAGGTAAGATCATTTGAACTGGGGGAGTTCAAAACTCAGTTCAGCAAGATCAATAATCTACAGTTGAACAAAGGGAGAATGTATGTGTCGGGAGGGAGTGAGAATGTGGAGAAGAGGGGAACAATAACCATGACAGTGGGGACTAAAGTAAAGAAAGAGGGTGCGTATAAGAAACCTGCTCAGATTCTATGTAAGCTATGTAACAACATAATGAGTTTCTGCATAAAATACCCAACAAATGAGACAAAACTAGCACAGGTGAAAAGATTGAAGCTATGTGTAGGTTGTCTAAGTAAAGAACATGGTAAGCAGGGACAATGTACTGCTACATACTTAAGGCCCTGTCGGCACTGCAAAGGACATCACTTTGATAAGTTGTGTCCTACTGCAGATAAAGTCAAAGACGCCAAAAATGAGGGTACTACAACTGTGGCACTAGGTAGCACGCAAGACACCACTATATTTATTAGTGGCCCCTCCATCATTGACGAACATGCCTATTACATAAGGCATCCTCTTCAAACACTAATCCGCCGTAGTTTGAATCTACCGCGCAGAGCATTTAAAAACTGAGGAGCCTTCATCATGAGCGCACGCGACCTCACTCATGGCTTCAGTCATTATGAATTGGGTTCTCACTACGAAAAAACTTCGTAAAAAATAAAAACAAAAAGAAAATAAGAATAACTATCCAATAAGCTTTCCATCATATCGTGGATGTACTTGTGTGGATTTCTGACCAGACGCTGATTCAGGCGTCATTCCTCCTTCTTTGCTCTGCGCTCAGCCTGCCCGGACGTTCCTTTCAGGCTCCGCTGGTTCCGCATTCGTGGCGTCCCTAGTGAGTTTTTTCTCATTTGTTTACTCTGGGATGTATCGAGTAAGGTTAGGATAGGCGTAGCAGGAGTGTCCTGGGCTGGTTGCCCGCAGTGCAATGTATTTTGGGTCGTATGTATGGGGCATCTATTTCGGATGTACCCTCGTGGTCCTGTTGTGGACACGTGAACTTTTCGCAGTTTGGTTTAGTTGGTGATGCAGGCGGCTTTCATTACGCGTTAATTATTGCTGCCTTCTATCCTTCTGATGAGGTAAGCTGTGTGTTTGCTGACGTTCCCAGCGTATTTTTCTTCACTTAGTGAAGTTTTTTCTGGGTCCGTGTCAGGCTTCCCGGGGTTGGGAAGTTATCGCTTCGGTGGTGTGTTGGCGGTGGTTCCTGTTGTGATATTCCAGTGTGTGTTTATATTTCAACTATTTTCATGCCGTCTACCTAGGCCTAGCCAGCCGCTCGTAGCTTTGCCACATGTCTAGTGTTATTATTTATTTTATAAATATGCCCTACTGTGTCATGTGTATCCGGGTTTTAGTTGTGTATTGGCTAATTCCTCGGACTATATTTGTTTCCTGGTTTAGTTGTGTATGGTCTAATTCCACGGATTATGTTGTGACCTTGGTTAGTCGTGCGTGTCTCTCCTCGTGTCGTATTGTTCAGATGGTGTCTGTTCAGGGTGGGGTTTGCCTTCCGGCGGGTTTTTCTCGGTTTCACCGTGAAAAAACCTGACCGATGAGCAGTGTTAGGCCACACGTGGTTGTTAACACTGGCTGGTTCCCCGGCGAGGGGAGGTGTCTGTGGCTCTCCAGGACTGCGTATCTGTGGGTGCCTGGTTTCAGGCCTCCTTTATATTCCCGGCGGGATGGCTGTACCCATCCTTACATATATATTTAGTTATATATAAAGAAACGATGTTCGTGAGAACACTCGTTTTTTATAGGTTTTTCTACCTGGTTTACGACAAACCACGGGGAAAACCTAGCTGTTGTTTAGGCGTTCCTCCCCGGCGATCTTTTACAAAGTAGTGGGGTCAGGAACTTGTGGGGTTAACTTTTAGACTTCTCACCCGGCGGGTGCACCTTAGCAGGGTGGGATAAAACGACTTAGGTCTCTTTTAGTTAACCAATCCATGTGAGTGATACTCTGTGTATCGCCGCCTTTACTCTTACGGCATTTGAAGGATCAGTGAGGTTTAACCAAATCGATTTCCACACCCGGCGGGTGTCCCTAAGTATAGGAACTAAGGAATTTATAAACAAATTCAATTTCGATTAACCTTAATTGGTTGATACTTTCAGTATCGCCGCCTTCTATTTTACGACGATCGTTTGGGACAATTCGTTAAAAATCAGATCTCGTATATTCCTGCCCTGGGCTATTCTACTAAAATATTTCAAGGGCCGGCGTCTTTACAAAATTGAATCTTGAGACAGTCACCACCTCCTACAGACTATTAGTGCCATACTGGACCTTATATCAGAGGGTATTCTTCATGTTCTTAGCTAAGAAGACTTGTTTAGCCTCTTTATACCCAGCCGCGTGGCGAGATGTGTTAGCTGTGTCTTTGCATCCCGTTACCCGGCGGGTTATTAACACTTGTATGCGAACACTTGGGTTAACCTTATGAGCATTAATTCCTGGAAATTTTCTTTATTTTTCCAGAGCTGAGCTCCGGCGGACCAATTCAGACCCGGCGGTAGTTCCTCTCACCAGTCTCTGTCATGGCTAATGTCACCCCAGTTTTTGCCCTGTGCATTACCCCTACTTGCGCGGGTATCCCAATTTTTGCACATACCCTTTGCATAAGGTGTGTTAGATGTCTAGACCGTTCAAGGGGTCTCTGGGTTACACGTAATTGTTCTTTTTGCTCCCAATTAACCAATAAAGTCCTGTGTGACAATGACAAGACCGCGGCGGTAGCGTTGAGAGAGGTCAGACAACAAATGTCGGCCTACACTACCATTGTCGCACATAAGTCACTTCAATGTGACAACGTCCCACTTTGGGATAAGTTGCTGTCAGAGCACCCTCCCCCTAAACGTACCTCTAGAGTAAGGGGTTTTAAGCCGACAGAGACTAGCCAGGATTCTGTATCGTCTGTGGAGACGTTTAAACGCCCGAGAGAGCCTACTCCCCCGGCAGCCACCTCCTCGTCGCAGGCGAGATCGAGGTCAAGGTCTCCCCTCAGACAACGGTCTTCAAGTCGGGCCTCTTCCCCGGCTAGTAAGAAGTGCAAGACTGAAGCTTCCCCCAGGGACCATGGTGGTAATTCTTCCAAACCTAGGTCCAGTTCGCGGTCACACCGTAGCCACAAATCCTCCAAAAAGGATTCCCATAAGAAGTCCTCTCGACATTCTTCTAAGTCTAGTGCATCTCATCGTACCTCTACACCTGACAATGTTTCTGTTACAGCCTCAGAGTATAGTGAAGTGCCTGTCCCTAAACAAGATTTACCTATTGATATTTTAACCCTAGAAATGGAGAGTTCAGGATATTCAATAATTGAGAATGTTTCAGACTCTCAAGAGAGCGTAGGCCAGAGCCTCGGTGTTTGGCGTTTTGCTCAACCAGGGTCTGTCCATCCACGTCCGACTCATACGAGTCACACAGTAGCCGATGTCCACAGGGACGCGGCGACCCCATCCTCTATCCCTGATTTATCTTGGAAACAAGGTGCCCCTGCCTCGGCGGGGTCTTCTCAGGAGGATCGGGAGGGACAAGATGAAGTGTCATTAATTTCAGATAGGGAAGGACAAGGGTCAGGCTCAGGCCTGGACGCCGCCCATGATAATACTAATTCACCTGAAAGTTCTGCACCTAACCAGTTTGTTACAGCACAAGAAATTGATGGGTTACTTACTCATGCTCTATCAAAATTCTTTAATCAACAACGAGAAAACCCCACAATGGACTTGGGGGCTCCCTTGACAGGTTCTGCGGTACGGCCTCTGATAACGTCAATCGATTTATCTAAGATTCCTAACCCTCCTACTCTGTCACCGGCAGGGAGCTCTAAGCCAGCTACGGCGGCATTCACTACGTCAAATGTCAGGGTCATTACGGATGTTAATCCACCCCCTCTAGACAAAGCGCCTCTTAGAAAGGTAGCTATGCCCCTGCTTTATGGGCCAGATGAGTCATGGGTCCCTTTGAACCCCTCTAAGCCAGAGCTTGCCCAGCCTACCTTGTCAGGGGAACTCCCGGTACCACGTGAGTGGTTTATCCAGGGAAATAAGTCTAAGAAATTAAGGGCATTGGATGCCTTGGGTAATGTTTTGGATGTAAATATCAAGGCTATACCTAGTTATTATTATCAGGATTATTTTGTTTATGCATCTAAGCCTGCTTTACCCCCTGCCTCAGCTTCAAAACTTTTTTCAGACTGGTCTAAGCTGGATGGGTTTAATGATATTAAGGCTCTGTTGGCTATTACTCCTGAACTAGATTTACAGACCGTCACAGACGAGACAGCTAATCCAGTGTTGAAGGTGGGACAGTTAGGACCAGGACCTTGGGTGGATTGGGAGGTAGAGGCTCAGAACTTTGCAACCACTTTCACTTCTAAATCTTCCCACCAGATCCCTCAGGATACACATTCATGGTTCTCAATGCCGGTAGGTTCTGCCGGCGGAGTTCCGTCAGCTTTATTTTCCTTTTTAGCTGCCCCTAAGATTAATCTTTGTGAACTAAAGGAACCATTCATTACCCTACCCCTTCTCACCTAGACAGAGAATTTAGGCTTAGGGGAAAAGCTTTCCGCCTGTTTTCACAGTACATAGTTTCTCAACAGGTGGCTAAGTCTTTACTCAGGTCTACTCAGGCAATCGCAGACGCGGATGCTCGAAGATCAGTTGAATTATCCCGGCGTCTGATTCTTCAGTCGTCAATTCAATCCTTAGGTGACATACGCACAGCCTTACTTGAGGCGGTGCGAGCACGACAGGATCTTAGAATGTCATTAGTTCGCAAGCTGCCTGATCGCATTGCTAACCAGGTGGTTATGTCCCCAGTACTTACACCTTCTTTAATGTCCCCTGATGTATGGCGAACAGTGTTTAACATGGCACAGGCCGTGAAGCACAGTCCCGCACAGGCTAAGAAACCCGCATTTAACTTCCCCAAACCTAAGCCTCCTACTAAAGCTCAGCCAGGGGGTTCTAAGCCGTTTCTTCCGCCTAAGTCCTCCCAATCCCCCCTGGGTCAGTTCAGGCATAGACAGAGAGGGTTTTCAGGACAGAGGGGACGCGGCCAGTATAAGCCGGGTCAGGGCCAGTCTTCGGCCCACACCAGCCAGCCGGCGAAGCGGCCAACACCACCAAAACCACCATCAAAAAACTAAAGTCTTTCTCACTCCCAGTGCCTACCTTAGAGCCGGAGGAACCGAGGGAAGTACAGCCGGCGAACCCTTGTCTGCTAACTGGGTCGTTCCGAACGTGTCACCAAGCATGGCCGTTAAAAACCTGGGCACGGATGGTGGCACGCAAAGGCATCACTTGGCAGTGGCTCCGGCGACCTCGCTTACGTCAGCCGACAACGGCAAATTGTGTTTCATTAGAGGTGGAGCTGCTGGTCCAGGAGATGATTGCCAAGAATGTCATCATCCCGGTACCCCCAGATTACCCTGTATTCACGTCAAAACTGTTTTTGGTTCCCAAACGGGACAGTGTTCAGATGAGGCCGGTCGTAGACCTGTCGTATCTGAATCTTCACATTTACAACGAGTCTTTCAGAATGTTAACAGTTCATCAAATCAGGCTAACACTTCCGCCGGGTGGCTGGATGTGTTCCCTAGACCTGACAGACGCCTATTGGCACGTGTCGGTCAACAAAAGATTTCAAAGGTTTCTGGCCTTGAGGATCAGGCACCAAAATTTTGTTTTTCAGAGGATGCCGTTCGGTTTGAACCTAGCACCTCGATTATTCACAAAACTAGTCAGGCAAGCCCTGATGCCATTGTTAAAACAGGGAATCAGAGTGTTGTGGTATCTAGACGACTGGCTGGTGGTGGCAGAGACACAACAATTATGCATAAAACATGTCAATATCATTTTAAATCATGTCAAAACTCTAGGCTTCAAGGTAAATCTGGTAAAGTCAAACCTTGTTCCCTCAAGAGTAATTCAGTGGATAGGGCTGGTCTGGGACACCGCCGCTCTCACTCTGAGTCAGAGTGTGGACAATCGTAACAGGTTTCGCAGGAAACTGTTCAGGTTTCTTCACAGTCTGACTACGACACGAAGAGTCTGGGAGTCTCTGGTCGGCTCTCTCAACTGGATTCAGCTAACTGTCAAGTTGGGCCGGTTGAAAGTAAAACGATTAATATTGGAGGGCAACAAATATTTCCCACTCTTACCGGCGGGAAAATTATGGCCCATACCAAAATTAATCCACACCTTACTAGCGGTCTGGGCGAAGAGGGAAACATTGCACTCAATCATGTCATGGACCTCTCCTCCTCCAACGGTATGGGTAGACACGGATGCGTCAGGCACCATAGGGTGGGGATTTCAGTCAAATCAGGGGCACCAGGGTCAGGGACTTTGGTCCCACTTAGAAATCGCTCACATAAATGTCAAAGAGTTACTAGTCCCATTGTATTTCCTTCAGGCTCACGGCCCGGCGTTACGGGGCAAGTCAGTGGCCTTCAGAATGGACAATCTGAATGCAGTTCACTGTATTCAGAAACAAGGGTCAACGAGGTCAAGGAAGTTGCTACTCGTGTCGGAAGAGATTTTTGTTCTAGCCACCAGTCTAGATATTTATCTTCACGCATCTTATCTCCCAGGCGTAGCGAACGTCTGGGCAGACGCTCTGTCCCGGAGACAGAGCACGACAGTAGAATGGGAGCTCAAGCAACCCATTTTCGACCTAATGATTGCGGAGCTCTCCCATCCACAAGTGGATCTTTTTGCGTCCGAGGAGACTCACAAGCTCCCTCTATACCTCACCCGCCGGACGATAACGCCGGCAGGGGGGCCAGACGCCCTAGTGACAGACTGGAACAGATGGAGCTCCATCTATCTGTTTCCACCGCCAGATGCGTCACTAATGTGCCACGTAGTGAACAAACTACGAGTTTATCGAGGCTTAGTCTCGCTAATCGCGCCCCTGTGGCCGGCGCAGGTGTGGTGCCAGCAGTTAATAATGTGGTGCCCGGACCCGGTATCGCTCCCGGTCAGGTACTTCCACTTAGACACGATTGGCAACCTAGAGACCTCGCTGACTTTTGCATTATGGACATTCAGGAGGCCAAGTGGCTAGCACCATACGGCAGGGATGTGACCAATAAATTGCTCAATCAATATACTCAGTCTACTAAGCGACAATATCAATCTCATTGGAAAGCTTTTACTTCTTGGATTGTTAGAACGGAACAAACTGTACCCTCAGTGGCATTGGTTTTTAATTACTTGAACTATCTGTTTGAGCAGAAACGTTTATCTGTGGTTACTCTGAAGAATCACTTAACTGCGATTAGAGTGCCCTTTTTCGACCTTACAGGTCTATCCATACCGGTGGCGGAGGAAACAGGATTTATGAGAGCGTGTTTTAAACTCCGCCCACCTCCCCGTCAGCTCATGCCTACTTGGTCTCTGGACAAAGCTTTGTCTTTACTTCATTCTCGTCTGTATCAAAATACTGCAGACTTTGCTTTAATCTTAAAGAAGGCAGTTTTCCTTTTGGCTTTGGCCACCGGAAACAGAGTGTCTGAGCTGGCGGCGATGAGCAACACACCTAATTGTCTTAGGTTTGGTAGACTTAATGATTCAATTTCCATTGCACCCTCCCCGGCGTTTGTAGCCAAGAATGAGCATAGTGCACACGTGTTTTCTGAATTCACGGTGCCGGCGTTAAAAAGGGGAAAGGTGCATCATAATTTATGTCCAGTGCAAGCTCTAACCAAATATTTAAGAATAGCTCCTCATAACCCCCAAGGTGCTTTATGGGTAGCGAGTACGGGTAAACGCTTACTTAAACGGCGATTAGCCTCTCTTCTAGTAGAAGTCATTAAAGAGAGTAATCCCGGCGTTGTGGGTAGGGCCCACGATTTACGCAAGTGGGCGGCCTCTTTACGTTTCCTGAAAAACTTTTCAGTTGAAGATATTGCGTCCACACAGTTGTGGGCGTCTAATCATACGTTTCTCTCTAGATACTTGTCAGTTGCTCTAGACAAACCTTCCTTACCATGTATAGCTTTAAGGCAGAGGGTCTAGGTGGCCCTGCAGTCACTTATGTTTATTTTCAAGGAAGGGGGGGGGGGGGGGTGCAGTCAGTTGACATAGGACACCCTAGACCCCGCCGGAGTATGAGAACTGTGATACAATTTAAGGTTGAATGTGATATGAAAATTTCTCTGAGAGAATTTGTGCTAGTACAAAGTTTAGTACAAAACAACGGTGTTGTTATAGTAGTTTTGGCTGCGAAAGCAATGTAACATTAGTTCAATGGAGTTCATTAGCAATTGATCTCCACATGTATTTTGGGGTTTATGATGTGCACATATAAACTTATAACTTATGATTTGTCACCACTCGTTGAGTGGGGTGCCTTTTGTAACTACAGATCTGTGTTCAGAATCTTCAGGGTTACCTATTTTTGTCAGGCAGGCTTCTTTGAAGCACGCACCTGCCTGAACCCCCTTTTTCTTGTATATTTCCGGCCTACGCCGTATTAAATACATTTTTCAAAAGTAAGAATACTATGTGGTTGTTTTTATTATCTGCTTTTCTAGAGTTATGATATGATTACGAATGTCCCCCTCCAGTCTTAGATATCAGGCATGTTCGTCAATGATGGAGGGGCCACTAATAAATTATAGGTTTGACTCCTGTAAGGAGATTAGGAAAACCTAATATTTAGTAGTGGCCCCGTAATCATTGACGACTGGGGCCCTCCCGACCGTCCCCTTCCCATTCGTTGATGTATTAAGGATTTTGGTTTACTTGATATGTCAGTGAAGGAGGAATGACGCCTGAATCAGCGTCTGGTCAGAAATCCACACAAGTACATCCACGATATGATGGAAAGCTTATTGGATAGTTATTCTTATTTTCTTTTTGTTTTTATTTTTTACGAAGTTTTTTCGTAGTGAGAACCCAATTCATAATGACTGAAGCCATGAGTGAGGTCGCGTGCGCTCATGATGAAGGCTCCTCAGTTTTTAAATGCTCTGCGCGGTAGATTCAAACTACGGCGGATTAGTGTTTGAAGAGGATGCTTTATGTAATAGGCATGTTCGTCAATGATTACGGGGCCACTACTAAATATTAGGTTTTCCTAATCTCCTTACAGGAGTCAAACCTATAATTGCCCACAATACAGATTCCCATGGAAGGTAATGACAGTAACAAAGTTTGTCGGGTACTTCTAGATCAAGGGTCTCAACGTTCCTTTATAAAGAGGTCCGTACTAGTGGGACTGAAGCACCGAATCGTAGGGGCTGAGACTCTTCGATTACAGGGCTTCACAGGGGTTACTGATAAACAAGACTACGAGATAGCGGAGATTTCATATTTCTATCGTAAAAACCGGTACTTTATGACTTGTATCGTAGTAGACACCCTACCAGAATATGTATCTGTGGGTGTGAAGAAGGTGGAACACGCATTACGTAGCAAGGGGGTTAACTTGTCAGATCCCATGGGAAATCAGAGTGAGGTGCATGTTCTACTTGGTGTGGATCATTATTATGAAGTAGTATACCCTGGATTTAAAAAGATGTGTGGTGTAATTTTAATCCCCACTAAATTTGGATACTGCATGAGCGGAAAGGTGCATACTACACAGTCAAAGGTTCTGGTCGACACGGTCTCGATATATAGAGTCAATGTAACCGCGGCAGAGGAGTTGGGAAGGGAGGATTCCCAACCTAGTGACCCTAAGATGGCTGCCGAGTTCGACCTGGAACGACTGTGGAGATTGGATCACATAGGCATTAATCCTATGGAGACTGATTATGACTCGGAAGTTGCGCTACAAAGGTTTGACGAGTCTGTGTGCTACTGTGCCTCAGACAAGCAATATAAAGTTAGTTTACCCTGGAAGAACAGTGAGATAAGCCTGCCTACCAACTATGGTTTGGCATTAGGTCGCTTGCGCGCATTGCAGCGGAAATTGTCTAACGAACCGAGCACGCGCCAGGCGTATGACGATGTATTTCGGAGTTATGAGGATAGGGGCTTTATAGAGAGAGTCGATGTCAAGGAACCGTGTAAGAAGGGTAGGGTTCACTATCTGGCCCATCATGGGGTAAAGAAAGACAGCGTCACCACACCAATACGGGTGGTGTATGACTGTTCTGCCCACCAAGGACAACAACCCAGTCTAAATGACTGCCTGTTGACAGGTCCGTCCATGGTGTCGGACCTGTCTCAACATCTATTGCGGTTTAGGCTGGGGAAGTACGCCTATACCAGTGACATCGAGAAAGCATTCTTGATGGTCAAGCTAAAGGAGGAAGATAGAGATGTTACCCGCTTTCTTTGGTTCGGCGACATTAGCGACTCTGAAAGTCCCATCATAATATACCGTTTTCGGGTTGTACTCTTTGGGGCCACTTGCTCGCAGTTTTTGTTAAATGCCACAATCAGAAAACATCTAGCTGACACTCATGAGGACACAAGTAAACTATCTCGCGGATTATACATTGACAATTTGCAGGGTACTAGCGATAGTCAAGATGATTTGTTGTATGCATACTGGCAAGCACGCAGATTGTTTGCGGATGCACATCTATTTCTCCGCGAGTGGGTTACTAATAGTGAAGATCTTCAGAGTTTAATACAAGTGGATGGTACGGCATCTCTTAACCAGGAAAAGTCCAGAAATTTGGGGATGATCTGGCAACCTAAACATGACTTACTAACTTTTCAAACAAGGTCTTTTGCTCAGCAGACAGGAGCGCACACAAAAAGAAGTCTGTTGAGCAAAGTTGCGCAATTTTTTGATCCTTTGGGTCTAGCATTACCCGTTACCATAAGAGCTAGGATTCTAATGCAGGAAGTTTGGAGACGTAAAATAGGATGGGATGACAGTTTGCCCGAGGACCTGAATGACCAAGGGACATTGTTGTTGAATGAATATGCCATCCTATGTACTAAACCTATACCTCGTAAAGTGGCGGCGTTCGGTGACGTTACGTTACACACGTTTTGCGATGCTAGCGCCACGGCATACGGGGTAGCCATATATGTTGTTACTTCATTTGGGGCACATTTAGTTACAGCCCGGGCCAAGGTAGCCCCGGTTAAAAAGGTAACTATCCCTAAAATGGAATTGACTGCCATGCTGCTATTAGCACGTCTGGTGCAACATGTACGCGCAGCATACGAGAGCGAATTAAATATTGAAATCGTTCATGTATGGTGCGATAGTCAGGTCGCACTCAACTGGATACATAGCAAGAAGTCTCTGCCAGTTTATGTGCGGAATAGGGTAGATGAGATTAGAGCCCTTTTGCCAGACGTTGCTTATCATTATGTAAATACAAAGAAAACCCTAGTGATCTCATAACTAGGGGTATAACGGCTAGCCAGTTAATGAAGTCCGAATTGTGGTGGCATGGTCCAAAGTGGCTGCTCCATGAAAGTGAATGGACGATATGGCATGCTGTTGGTGAGGGACTTCTGCCACTGGAAACAGTGGCAGTTACAGCCCAACCAAATGAGCCACCGGGTCCTATCATGAAGTGGGCAAGATTCGGTGACTATAATAAACTAGTCAGAGTTGTAGCTTGGGTGTTGCGATATGTATCCAATCTCAAGCTTAAAGTAACGGGCCAACTCTGCAACAGGGGTCACAACATTGATGCTCGTGAATTTAAAGCAGCTGAAGTAACTTTGATCAAATGGGTTCAAGTAGAAACCTTTTCCAATGAATTAGAATCCTTGAAAAGCTCGGATAAGACATTAATGCTTAATATAGTGCGTCAACTAAGGTTGCACCTAGACAATGGCCTCATCAGGTGTGAGGGTCGCCTGAAGTGGTCGGGTGTACCAGACGGCACAAACCGACCTATACTTATGCCAACAAGACATCACGTTACTGATCTATTGATCATACGTGCACATAGGGAAGTAAAACACTACGGGGTATGTCATATTATATCAAATTTACGTCTCACATGGTGGATACCCAGAGTTCGACAAGTAGCTCGACGCGTAGTGAGAAAGTGTGTAATATGCCAGAGACTAAAGGGTAAACCATATGCAACTGGACCAGCTCCACCTCTACCTGAATGCCGTGTAAAGCACGTAGAACCTTTCCAAGCGGTAGGATTAGATTACACAGGGGCATTGAAGACGAGGGAGCATGAGAAGGATTATATATTATTGTTTACCTGTGCGACGTCTCGAGCGGTACACCTAGAACTATGTGATAATATGTCTAGCGAAGAATTTATGCTGGCGTTCAGACGGTTTTGTGCCCGTCGTTCATTCCCTCAACTCATTCTTAGCGACAATGCTCCCACTTATGTCCAAGCATCAAAATATCTAAAGGATATGAGTAGTGATCCTACTATCATCACTTTTTTGGGAGAGAAGAAGTGCGAATGGAGGTTCATTCCAGTTAAGGCACCTTGGTTTGGTGGCATGTGGGAACGGTGTGTCGGCATAGTAAAGTCAGGACTAAGAGCGGTTGTAGGACGTGCTCTATTAAAGAAGAGTGAGTTGACGACAGTCCTCACAGAGATAGAGGCAGTCGTGAATGATCGCCCGCTTACATACATGTACACCGACCTGCAAGAACCACTACCATTAACGCCAGCTCACTTGCTATATGGGAAACCATTGACTGCGTTTCCATCTGATTTCCAATCCATAGTAGAGTTAGAGGATCCCTCATTGTACTCTGAGGTAGCGGTGTCTAAGAGATACCAGTATATATCCAGGATAATCGAGGATTTTAGGAAACGGTGGATTAGTGAATATCTGCTAGCATTGAGGGAAAGGAGTGTTACTCCCTCTGGTAGACCAACGGCACCTACAGTTGGCGAAGTGGAAATTCCCGGCGCGACCGAAGCCGCTCCAAGGACCCGTGCCCCCATTATTTTATACCATTACCATTAAATACCCATACCATTAAACACATCATAGAAGACTGCATTTCACACAACCACTTACGCCAACAACACAATCTACGCTCAATGAGAGCTCTGTGGGAAAGCCCGATCGTGGCCATGGCCTTTCTCAGGGACTCGGGGCTGTTCGGCCAGGCAGCTTAGGGTAGGTAAATGCGGTACGATAATTTGGGCTCCTGGCGGTTTGCCAAGGCAGCAAGGTGTGCTTTTGAGGTACGCCAGAGCCTTCACGAACACCAACCAGTTAACATCTAATTTTCCGCCCTCAGTTGATCGTGCTTTTGTGCCTCTAATCACAATACACATACAGCAATACACACAACTACACCATCACGACGCTCTCATCGACATCATGACTGACTGATAGATAAGCATATTATTCATGTCCATTCCCATGTAATAATTTATTCTTTCTTTAACTTGACTCGTGTCTTGGGACCGAAGTCTCGTTCCCCATTGTCCACCGCCATATTGGGTAAAACGTTCTCCCTTGCCTCATTGCCACGTGGAACTATTGGTGAGTTAATTCCTGGCTAATATTAACCCTTATAACCTTACCCTATATATACATTTATTATGTGAGACCTTTGGATATAAATTAGCTTGTTTCAGATTGAATTCAATTTAGATATAGAGTAGTTTTCATTTAGATTGATTTGATTTGATTCATTATAGCTTAGTAATATTTAACTTCCATTGATAGTTTACCACAATTCCCTCGTATTCCAGAATAAAACCCGCATGAGTTACGAATTTTCAGAACAAGTTACGATCAAATTCAGACAAATATACGAATAATGTAGGATGTCTGCTCGATGTATCTTGTTTAATTAGGAATTAAATCCGAATTGATTTCGAACAAGTAGAATAGCCTTCTTCTAAAATTAGAGGTTCGCTATTGTTCGCCAGGAAAAAATCGACACCTAAAAGGCACAAAATGTCTTATAGGCTAATATTGATAACAGAATGAGGCGAAAGGTCTCAAAATAGCCAAACTAACGGAACGAACGTCTTAAACCTCAAAACGAACATGCTAAACATGTGGGCCTCTTCTAAAATTAAAGGTTCGCTATTGCTCGCCAGGAAAAAATCGACACCTAAAAGGCACGAAAGGTCTTATAGGCTAATATTGATAACAGAATGAGGCGAAAGGTCTCAAAATAGCCAAACTAACGGAACGAACGTCTTAAACCTCAAAACGAATATGCTAAACATGTGGGAGAAGGGGGTCCAGAAAAAGCGAGCATGTTATAGATACCGGTACCGTACCTCTGTTCTGCCTCTGGGTTCGAACACTACGATTATTTATGGGTATATCGTTATTCTGGCCTTCATTAGTTGCTTTTATTGAGATTAGGAAGGACAATAATTAGGTTAGGATACGTTAGTCTTACGTTAGGTGGTACATTATAATACAGTAAACTCGATTACAATACAGTACTTTGTTATTATAGCCTACATTTTGTCTAGGTGTATTTGAAAACGAATGAGAGGTGGAAGGATGGAGTGAGGAAGTACATGAACAAAGGCGGTGCTGGTTGGGGGGAGGGGCGTCGACTGACTGGGGACAGAAGTGCTACAGTCGTAAAACAGTCTGATGTTGTTCTCATAATGTTCTTCTCTATCGGTTGTTTGTCGATATCTCATCGGTTAAGTTCGGTTAATTATCCTAAAGCATTCCAATGTCATTCGGATCTGTGTCTGATGATTCGGGTATGGTCGAAAATAATTCTTTGCATAACGAGTGTAAGTTCGATTCATGTTCGGTAGTTGTTCGAGATTTTGTCGTAGGTCGTTCTTAACTATCGGATATTATTCTGAACTCGTTCGGGCCATGTTCGTAATCTTCAAATTTCAGGAGAGTCTCGTCTGTATTCGGTAAAAATGTGCAAGTCATCCTATTCGGGACTTTGTCCTAGTACGTTCGGCCTCTGTATGACGCGGCCTTTACACACTTGTTCGAGGACCAGGTCCTTAATGCGATTTTTAGCATTGTAAAAAACTCTTTTGGCAGTTCGTTTAGCTGCCTGGTATTCCTCCCTGCTGCCTCCTTTCTTCCATGCTTTGAAGCATCTCCTTTTCTCTTTCACAGCATGTTCTACCGCATCGTTCCACATCCAAGAGGTCTTATTCCTGGGGTGACCCTTTGTTTTCCCACAGACTTTGTCAGTGGCAGCGATAAGGCTATGCTTAAGAAAGTTCCATTGGCTATTTACATCGTTAGGCCTAGCTTCCTTATTTCTATTCATTTCCTCCAGTTCATTATGAAACCTATCCCTAACTTCATTGTCCTTCAGCAGCCACACTTTCCTTTTGGGTATATAAACCTTCTTGCGCTTAGGATCTCTGTATAAGCTCATGTCGCACACAAGTAGCTTATGCTGGGGGATACATTCTTCGCTCAGGATGACCTTTACATCTCGAACTAGTTTCCAATCTTTCCTGTTAACCAAGAAGTAATCTATCTGGCTACTGGAGACCCCAGAGTTATATGTGATCAGGTGGCTCTGTCTTTTCTTGAACTTTGTGTTACACACAACCATGTTGAGTGCAACGCAGGACTCCAATATATATTCGCCTTCTAGATTTCTCCTTCCGTAACCATTTCCTCCATGTACCCCCTCGTATCCATCTGCAGATGCTCCCACGTGACCATTGAGGTCCCCCCCACGATTGTTATTTCGTTCTCCGAGAGGCCTGAAATGACACTGACGGTGTCATTCCAGAAGTCCTCTTTTATCTCTTTCTGTAAACCAGCCTGTGGGGCATATGGAGATATCACATTCAGAATTCTTTCACCAACTTTCAACTTCAAAACAATCAGCCTTTCACTAACTCTCGTAATCTGAAGCACACTTTCCGCCAGCTCTTCAGCCACCAGAACACCCACTCCTCCTTTCGCTTTATCAGTCTCCACACCCATCCAGTATATCCTATATCTTTTCCTCCTTCCGACAATCCACTGTACCCCATGCCTCTTCCAGAGTGTTTCCTGGGTACAGCAGACGTCCACTCGCCTCCTCTCACACATCTCAGCCACTTCATTCGCACGCAGATTCAAACTACCAACATTCACACTAGCAAGTCTGAGTTTGTGGGGGGCATTTGTCATTGTCCTGTGCGGTTTTGTTTCATCGGACTTACGTTTATTTTCTTTGATTTTAGTCATAGTTAGGTAGGTTTGGCTGGCAGATGGGCATCACCCTCCCCCAGAACTCCGGCTCCAGTCTACCCCGGGACCATTCCCAGCACCATCCCCCCAAGTGATTTCAAGGGGGTAGGATCCAGTGGCCTCGGTACGCCCCACCAGAACCAGCCGCAGGGACGCACCCCGTGCGCGTACACGGCACTACGACTGGCCTGGTATTTTTCGCCAAATGACAGGGCAGCCTCCTGGAGCGCTACCACCAGGTTCGGGCCCCTATACTATTGGGCGGAAAGTGCCAGTCCGGGGAAACACTACGTACTGTACCCTCTGGATCCATTTCGTCCAGGTTGGGCCCAGGGCACCAGGGCCGGGTCCAGAGGGAGCGACACCCACTGCCAGTGTGCCGCCATTAGGCAACTTGGGAACTTAGGCAACTTAGGGAACAGCTGATACTATCAAAACATACTGGAAGCTTAGTACTATTGTGATTGACTGGCCAAACCCGTGTGTGATTGGCAGGCTGGAAGTCACGTCATCGCCATGGATGACGTCACGACCCCACCAACTCGATCGATAAATTATCGCTCCCGGTGCCATGTCTGAATGTAAGAAATTGTTCCAAAAAGAAATAATAAATGGTGCAGCTTGATTATTTGTGCTCCCGTTTTAACCAACGTTCTTTCCTATATCTTCATACTACAGTAAAAGTCCGTTAATCCGACGACCGATGATTCGAATCTCCCAATAGTCCGAATTTTTCAATTTGAGGCCAAATCCGAATTCACCCGATGGTCCGAATTTCAAGAAGTCCCAAAGTCCCCTTTTTGAGGCATTAGTCCACTCAAATGACACATAATGGAGCACACACATATCATATGTTCATGAATTCACTTTAAAAGTTTACCATTGTCATTGTAGCCTATTACCTACTTCAAAACATTCAGATTAATGGTCAAAGGAAGCTACTGATATAAACGTAAACACCTTCTTCTTCTTCTTCCACATCGTCTGCTAGAGAGTTTGTTTTGCTCTTGAACGCATCCTTGGGACGCTCCGATGCGCTACTGGCTTGCACCGCATTTTCTGCAAGCGCATTCAGTCTTGAGCTTGAAAACGCACCTTTGGACGTATTAGTCTTGAGCTTGAAAACGCACCTTTGGACGTTCCGGTACGCTACTATTTATAGTTCAGTGATCGGAGCGTCCCAAGGGTGCTTTCAAGACAACAAGACAAGGGTGCTTTCAATACAATATAATATAACAGAGCATGTCACAAAAGGAAAATCACAAAATGAAAATTACAAGAACCTCTCAGGGAAGTGCCGTTGTTAAGGCATTACTTCACGAACCACATCTGATCTGATCTTCAAGAGCAAGACAAACTCGCTAGTAGACGGAAGAAGAAGAAGACGTTTATATCAGCAGATTCCTTTGATCATTAATCTGAATGTTTTGAAGTAGGTAATAGGCTACAATGACAATGGTAAACTTTTGAAGTGATTTCATGAACATATGATATGTGTGTGTGCACCATTGTGTCATTTGGGTGGCCTAATGCCTCAATGTTTTCGTCATACACAGGTTCATAGGGGTAAAGTCCGATAATCCGAAAAATCCACTAATCCGAACGAGGGCCGGTCCGCTGCCCTTCGGATTAACGGAAGTTTACTGTACATACTTTTCCCAACTATTGGTATTCCACACTGGTATCATTACTTGGGACAATGAGAACAGAAAACCAATTATATTATTGAGGGGAAGTGTGAAAAAGTAGCTCCCGTTTTTGCTTACCGCGCCATAAATTTACCGTAAGTGATAAGGTCTAATCTGCGAGGGCGCTATAATTGTTTGTAATTTTTGGTCAATATAAAGTTTATGTAATTATATTGCTAAAAATATGTTTTTGTTTTCTTTATATAAATGTTAGAGGTTTTTAAGGCGTTTTGATCTGTGATAATAGCCAGAAATGCATATTTACCCATTATGTTTCACTGTTAAAACACAGCTCCCACTACTGGGCAGGGCTATGAAGCTGAGGGAAATTGTGGGGTAAAAGACGTAATAACGCGATTAAAGATACATTGGATGAAGTTTAATGGCTAATTAGGTTAGTTAGGTTAACCTAACCGAACCTAGACCTAGTACGTGGGATATAAGACCAACCCTCGCCTAAGACCTAGTATATGTCCCTAGTACCGGTACCTTCATTAACTCGGCAGATGCGCAGCCTATGTAGTGAGCACCATCCTGTGGTGCGGAGGTATTTACACGGTTTCCTTCACTAAAATCGTTATTTTACCATAAATATCATTAATACTTATCATATGCGCCTATTTTACGTTTAATATGAAGATAGTAACATGTTACACCAATAAAACAAGTGGGAAAAGTGTTTGGGTGGTCAAAATCGCGAAATGAAAGCGAGAGTTTCATTCATCAAGTGTGAGCCAGCCTGCTCCACATCCTCCCCTCTCGAGGCTTGGAGAGACACTGAAGCCTCTCTCTTTCCCACGCATAGATACACAGATGACCACGCCCTACTAGCAACTCGCTATTGTTAGCACAAAAATATACCTAAGAATAAGGGAATAACAGGGAAAATAGGTGATAATTGAAGAGGGGGGGGGGGGGGGGGGATGTGGAGGAGTGATATGTGGCATGGCCAAGGAAAAAAAAAAAAGTGCTTTTGGGATGTTTTAATTTTTTTTTTTAAAGCCTAGGATCATAAGTCTCCCCGCAGTTGCCCAGTAAAACTCATGAGAGTCTCCCAGTACCTGCCGGGTTAAAGGTACATTGGATGAAGTTTATGGGCTAATTAGGTTAGTTAGGTTAACCTAACCTAACTAACCTAACCTAGACCTATTACGTGGGATATAATACTAACCCTCGTCTAACACCTAGCATTATGTCCCTAGTAACTACATTAAAGGTACATTGGATGATGGGTAAGAATGTATGTACGCCCTCCTTGTTTAAACTACGCGGAACGGCGGCTGACGCTTGCCATCATGTTCCCGTTTATTTTGACTGCCGTTGGATACAATAATATGTTGAGGGGGGCTTTGCCCCTCCTCACCCCCCATGACATATTGCCATCATCATATATATTGCCAGCAGGGGGCAAATAACGGAAAATAATCGCCGTCAAAATTGACGCAAACTTAACCTTCATCACGCTCTAATTTTGGAGGCCACTTCAATGAGCACGCCATAATGCCCGAACTACGCTCTGCTACCAATGTTAAAAGACACACAGAGACAACCGCACTCACTGAAATCCCGGGAACCACTGCCTTCCGTCCTCATAGAACAGCCCACCACACGTCCCGCCAGCGATGACGTCATCAGCCAGCTGACGACTTGGCGGCCTGCCATTGGCTCTGGGCGGACGAGCTCACTGAAGGTCGCGCCAGTCAAAATGTGCTACTTTGGCGTGACTGGATAATATATTAACAGTTTATATCTGAATATCATAGAATACCCTTTCCTCATTTTATGTATGTATAATACATAAATACATAATACAGTCCATCCTCCAAATTTGAGAGAACATGGGCGACATGCGACCTCGCAAAATTCAAACAACGTAGCTTATGGGAATAACTACTTATGGGCGGCACACGCCGAATTTCCTTATTAGTTAGTACATTTATATCGGTTGTGGGACACATTTATACATACAGACATACAGTCATTAACCCTTAAAGAGCGGCACTCGACTTCAGTCGTGCACCAATTTGCAGCAAGTTAGGAGCATTATTAAGGCTTTTAAAGGGTTAAAATCGAGTGCAAATGGCCGGGAGCGCAGCGGGCCAGACAGCCGACTCCCAGGGCTTACCGCCGCCCATTAACCTAAGAAGTGCGCATGGGGGTAATTAGAAACGTCCCCCTGTGCTGACGTATTTGAGCTGTTTCCATCACTAAAATATTCATCTTACCATAAATAGCATTAATACTTATCCATACGCGCCTATTATGGGTTGATTATAAAGGTATTAACCTGTTACAACAATAAAACAAGTGAAAACAGCGTTTGGATGGTCAAAATCGGAGATACAGGCCGCGAGTTATATAATGTATGGGTGAGGCAACCTGCTTTCCCGCCAATTTCCCCCAAGGCCACTGAGACACAGTCGATCGATACTCTCTCTCTCTCTCTTGCACTCGCTTGCTAACAGAGATGACAATGCCCTGCTTGCAACTCGCTAATGTTAGCACGAAAATATACCTCAGAATAAGGGAATAACAGGGAAAATAGGTGATAACTGAAGGAGGGGAGGAAAATGGGGAAGGAGGGGAGGTAGAGGAGTGATATTTTGAATGGCCCAGGGGCCCCCCCAATTTTTTTTTTTTCGATGTTTAACCCTTAAAAAGCGGCTCACCACATAAGTCGAGTTGAAAAAACTGGCAAAAAACGGGTGAAAAAAGGGTGGAAATCGAGTGAAAATGGGTGGGATAGTAATGATCCATACGTCCGACATCTGTGGCCTCCCGGCCCACACTAACTCCAGTTCCCCCACCGCGCGTGAGGATGACAGTGTAACCAATAGTTCGCTAAAAGTGAGCAAGGTAGCAAAATCAGCTAAACTTCCATCTTCGAGGTAACACTGTCAGTGCTCCACGAGTGCTACGTAGCTGTATGTGGCGTCATTGTGTAGCGATTTCCACCTAGTTTTCGGCGCAATACAGTTCCTTTCATACTGATGGTTGATATAGCAGTCAGAACGGCCCAGAAAGGCCCAAAACGGCCACAGAGCACCCGCTAGAGGAGGGTTAAAGTTGATTTTTTTTTCTCTGACTCTTAAGAGTCTTCCCGCAGTCCGCCGGGGGAACTCTTAAGAGTCTTCCCGCAGTTCCCGGGTTAACTCATGTTCCCTGTGTTCTCGAGAGGCCGGCAGTGTAGCCAGTAGTGAGCATAGCTGGGAAAAATATACCGATATATGCTAAACTTCCATGTTCGTGGCACCACTGCAAGAGAACCACGAGTGCTACGTTGCTCGTTCTGGTCTCATTTTGAAGCTTTTAGTGCCTAGTTTTTTGCTAAATAATTTTTGTTTCATGCAGATGCTTGATTTATCATGCAGGGGGGCCTGAATATGCCCAAATGAGCCCAAAACACCCCACTAGACAAGGGTTAAAGCAGGGGTTGCTGGTGGAGAAGTGGAGCGATGTGGAGAGCTGGAGCGGTGTGGAAAGTGTGGAACGGTGGAGGCGGAGGAGGGAGGTGGAGCGGAGGCGGCGAGGGGTGTATCGTTCTCGCTACTGCTCACAATTTCAGCAATTACTTTCATTTCTTTTTGTTTGTCAGCTTCCTTCCTCATCTTGTCATGGATGAATTTATAGTACAACAACTTGGCTTTGCTATAACTTCTTGATCAAGTGGCTGAATTTTGGAGGTTGTATTTAGTGGTAAAAATACAACTTCAACTCAGATGGCGGGAAACCAAACGCTCTCCAAGATGCGCCTGGATATTTCCCGCTAAATAACTGTTATTTACATGAATCTAAACGTTATTTTAGAAAGTGGGTAACTATTCTGACTTGCCTTTATTGCCGAAAATTATATTTTATAAGTCGTTATTGGCGGAGTGTTTGTTGGCTTAGGCCTATTAATTGGCTTGACGCTTGGGTTCCGACTTCTGAGGCGAGGCAAGGCACCCCTACTGGGCCTCACCACCTTTCTCTCCCCCACCCTGCTCGTCCGCCTCAACCAACACAGCCGCCTCGCCTATCATCCGCCGCTTCTTCCTAGCAAATGTGGATTAGGGGGTCGCAAATTAAGAGGAAATTTGGCGAATGTGCTGGTTCGCACATGTGAAATCGACCTCGGAAAAGTGGAATATTCTATTTTTTCCAATTTTGACCCCCCCCCCCCCTTTGCAAATCTCAAGGATCACATATTTCAAACTTGCATATTTGGAGGATGGCCTGTACATATAATAAACAAATGAAGGTAAGGCAGAGAGTATGTGAAGGAAGGAAATTTTTCTGGGAAGTACTGTATGTGGAAGGTGAGAAATCTCCGAGTGAAAGCTAAAAGTGCAATGTATCAAGGGATAGTTGTACCAACAGTGATGCATGGGGCAGAGACATGGGCTTTGAAGGCACAAGAGAAAAGAATTGTGGTGGTAAGCTTCGCTGCGAGTATGCCTGCTGAGACCGGAACCTCTTCGGGAGGTCTGGGACCTTGGATTTTTTTGCTGGAAGAACCCAAATGGGCCTGGGTCTATGGGTCTTCTCCTGGGCGACCCAGATGTGTGTGAATTTGTATTTTGTTTTATGTGTGTGTGTGTGTGTGTGTGTTTTTTTTTTTTTTTTTATTGTGTTGTGTTGTCCCTGTTCGGGCTCTGTCTCGAGTCGGCTACCTTCAGCTATGGGGCATGTGCCTGAGTACATACTGTACATACAATACATTTTTGTGTTCTATGTGAATGAAGGAGACAAAAGGCAGGCTGCCAGTGTCTACCCCAAAGCCAAAAGAGTGACAGAGAGCCAAATTCAAGGGACGTAGGGGTAAAAATGCCTGGACACGCAAATTTTAAAGCAGTCTAAGTCATATGATGAGGGAAAGATTGAGAGAGAGTTCCAGAGTTCACTTGTTGAGTAGAAGAAAAACTGAGAAAATTTGCAAATTCTTGGGTTGGAGAGCTGAATAGAATAGGAAAGGCGGGTGCCTCACACTCGCTGCAAGGGAGGGGATATGCTCTGAGAGAGCTTTGGAAAACACTGATGGTTGTAATAGCAATAGAAGCGTGAAAGAGATGCAACATTGCAGCGTGTAGAAAGAGATTGTAGGGAACTAGTATGTGGAAGTGAGTTGATGAGGCAAAATGCTTTTGACTCTACTCATTCGAGAAGTGCGATGTGGGCGGAACTTCCCTACACATGCGAACAATACTCGATACATGGGAGTACAGTGCCCCTATACAGAGCACGAAACTGTGTGGGAGTGAAGAACCCACGGAGACGGCTGAGCACACCTAACTTCTGGGAAGCTGTTTTAGCAAGACTGGTAATACAATCTTTCCAAGAAAGTGCTATCCATACCTCCGAAATGACTGAACAGACTTATCCTGCAGTACCTGCACCTGCAACCACACCAGCCTTAACAGTGCTACAACAAGACTATGCCTGTATAGGTTAACCATAGGTCCATGTTTACGCCATCCCCACTTTGCTTGCGTTGTATGACACATGTTAGGATACATAGGCATATTCATTTTCATCCACTTATTGTGAGAGCTTCCTTACCCCCAGGGGGGAAACCCGACCCTAACAATAATTAGTGTAAATAGGCTATGTGGTAAGTGTCCCTTTGAAAATGATCTCCTCTTTCACCTGTTGTTAAGTCGGGACCAAAATTTCCTCTCCTTTATCGTTGAACATGACCCTCGTACTGTATTAACTTTAGGGGTGCAACGGATAACATATCCGGCCGGATATCTGGACCGAATAGTGCAAATATTCGGTATCCGGCAGGATATTTATCTTATCCGGCCGGATAAGCCGGATAATAGCAATAGAAACAAATCACTTAAATGAAACTTGCACTGTACTATGAATAAATCTAAGTAATTTAGTTTGGTTTAGCAGACACAACCTTGAATGTATGACCATCAGTGAGCACTACTGTTCTGACTACTGTTGTGACTTAACTGGCAGATGATACAACATCCCAAGTGGTACAAACAGTTTCCTGTATTGGACCTGAAGTGCACATATTCAGATTGCAACTTTGCTTTACCGGATCCTTACTTGGGGTGTTACGGTATATTATTTACTCAACTTTGTTTAATAATTACCTTTTCTTTTAGTACCAATACTGATATACTCGTGTATACAGTATTTCTGACATACTTTAGCGTACGGACCATATGGTGTTAGTCTTGTTGCAATAAATAAATGTGCTTCCATGACGACTTCCTGCTAGGCAAACTATTTCGTCTCTGTTTTTCCTCTAATATCTTCCCTTCTTGCTGGAAGTTTGCACTAATTCAACTTGTCCAACACAAGGGTGACCGCTCTCAATCCTCAACTTGTTTTCCAATTGCTCTCATATCTAAATTTATTTAATATACTCTTTAATTCAAAATTTCTTAAGCATTTGTGAGCATTGGACGTGAGACCGGAACCGCACTTCGTGTGGAGCCCTTGGTCTTTTAGTTAATTGTATGTATGTACAGTATGTATGTATTCCCATAATCTTCTTTCAGATCACCAGTACGGTATGGTTTCCATAAATGGCGCTCTACTGGTGATCTCCTTTCTTATCTTATTATATATTGGTCATCCTCCTTTCGGGAGTTCGGTAAGACATATTCTACTGCGCAAGACATATTGAATGCCTTCGATAGAGTCTAGCACAAATCATATATTTCCAAACTTCTCTCTTTCGGCTTCTATTCCTCTACCTGTGCCTATATCTCTAATTTCGTTACTGGCCGTTCCATAGCTGCGGTCGCTCACTTCCTCAGCCTATCAACTCCGGTGTACCTCAGAGCTTTGTCCTATCTCCAGTTCTATTTCTAATATTCATTAAGATCTTCTCAACTGTACAGTACCTTCAGTCTTATCCATTCGTATGCTGATGACTCTACCTTACACTATTTCAACTAGTTTTCTATAACGTCTCGCAATGCAATTCCTCCAAAACTAACGTAGGCATAGCATGCCTATCTTCTGATCTGTAAACTATTTCCGATTGTGGACGAGAATCCGTTACTTTCATTGCTTCTAAAACCCAATTTCTCTATCTATCTACCAGTTACAATCTTCCACACGACTATCCCTTCCTTTTCAACAACACACAAATCAACCCTTCGTCTTCTCTCATTATTCTTGGCGTCTCTTCTTCTTCTGATCTTTCTTGGAAAGTCCATATCACCACTCTTGCTAAAAACAGCTTCCCAGAAATTGGGTAGGCTCTCTTTACTCCAACATACATTCTTGCTCTGTACAGGGGCACAGTGCGCCCATATATCAGGTACTGTTCGCATATGTGGGGAGGTTCCACCCATACCACACTTCTCGATAGGGTACAGTCAAAAGCATTTCGTCCCATCAACTCACACGCCGCAATGATGCATCTCTCTCTCTTCTACCTCTATTACAATAATCAGTGTTCTTCATAGCTCTCTCAGTGTATACCTCCTCCCTTACAGAGTGGAGGGAACCTGCCTTTCAACACATTGCCACCCCTATTATGTCCAACTCTCTAACCCAAGAGTGAACTGATTTTCCGTCTTTCTTCTACTCAATAAGTAAACTCTGGAACTCTCTCCCTCAATCTATTTTTCCCTCCTCCTATGACTTAGACTGCTTCAAGCTCCGTGTGTCCAGATATTTGACTCTTAACGTAACTTGATTTT
Source organism: Paralithodes platypus (assembly GCA_032716605.1). Lineage (NCBI taxonomy): Eukaryota > Metazoa > Arthropoda > Malacostraca > Decapoda > Lithodidae > Paralithodes > Paralithodes platypus. The sequence goes on from CM064493.1 coordinate 40,501,708, forward strand.
GGCTTGTTATCACTCTTATCAACTTTGGGGGCGACCCTTGTTACAGGCAGCATTGCCTTCAGTATCCTTCATGCACATAAAAAGGGGGGGGGGGAGCATACAGTATATATTTACTCTATGGTGAGAATACAGAAATGGAAATGAAAATTCCAAAATTTTGTTGTCATTCAAATTGGCATGGATGTAAGAGTGGAGACTGGAGGAGCTAAAAATATAATCATACAGTATGTGGTAATAAACAGGAATGAATGGAGAATGCTTGTGAATAGATGAGCGAACACGTGGTCATTTGGGGGAAGGGGTTGGGCGCAAGTTGGACTAGTTAATAGTCCATCAGGCGCCTGGCCCGGGGAGACGATTAATATGAAGGGTGCGCCTGGAAGTGTGGTGGGCGGGCTTGTGGCTTCGGCTCAGCTGCATGTCTGCCTGCCGAGATCGGAGCCTCTCAGAGTGGTCGGGGGTCGGGGGAGTGCTGGAGGGACCTTGGTGACCCAGGTCTCTGGGTCTTCTCCTGGGTGACCCAGGTCTCTGGGTCTTCTCCTGGGTGACCCAGGTCTCTGGGTCTTCTCCTGGGTGACCTAGATGTGTGTGAATTTGTGTTTTGTCTGTGTGTGTTTGTTGTTTTATGTTGTGTTTTACCTGTTCTTGCTCTGTCTTGAGTCGGCCACCCCCCCCCCCCCAAAAAAGAGGGAAAAAGAAAGAAAACAAAAATAGGAAAAGTGGGGATTGGGCCTGAGTAAATAGATAGATAGATGTTTCAGACAAGTGTTCAATATTGAAAAACAACAGGTTTATAAATAGGTTATATGGAGTTCATGCAAGCTATCTTGGTGCAATGAGTTCAGATAAGTTTAACATTATGGTCTCCTTGGTAAGTAGGCTAGCCAGTTATTTTTTGTCTAAATCAATTTTTTTATATTATCCGGTATCCGGACGGATAATTTTTTGATATCCAGCTTATCCGGTATCTGGCCGGATAGCAAAATCTACTATCCGGTGCAGCCCTAATTAACTCATAGATCTTGCCTGAGCACCTTCTTTCTCTCTCTCTCAATTTACATCTCTCTATCTCTCCCTCTGTATATTTCTCTCCTTCAAATTTTCTCTTTCTCTCACCTGTTGCTTATGGGAGCCCACCTCATTTTTCTCCCGCTCTCTTTGGCTTGTATCAATTAGGCCCCATTCAGCCTACTGTTTTAAGACACTTACCCCCATCCAGGTGTCAATATTTTCCTGGTGAGCGGTAGCGAGCCAACATATATATATTTTTGTTGTTGTTGTTGTTGTTGTTGTTCCCCAAGCTGCCTGGCCGAACAGCCCCAAGGCCCCGAGCAAGGCCAAGGCCACAACCGAGCGCCCCCACAGAACCCTCCGTGCCGACCACAGTAAAGCCTGGGTGACCAAAGCCACTCCATGGCAGGGAGCTGAGGAGGGCGTGGACACGCCCGGGAAACCAATGCCTCACCCAGGGCCCTGTGCCCCTCAGCAATTATGAAGAGAAAGTTGAGGGGCAAAGGAAAAATGTGACGCTTTGGCTTCCAATCTTGGTAGATTGGGAGGTCAATCCACGGAAGAGACGCCGTCACTTGAGATCTAGAAAATATCTAAGTAAAAGGAACAGTCAGAGTAAGCTATGGGTATGGCAGAGATCGCTCAGTTCTCACTGATAGACCAGCCCATCACCAGTATATATTTTTGTTTTGACAGCAAGCTAAATTTTTACATTTTTCGATAGAAAAATGTCTCCAGCGAAGCCGGATTTCTTTATACAATGCTGGCTCGCTATTGCTCGCCAGGAAGAAACCGACACCTGGATGGGAATAAACGTCTTAAAACAGTTGGCTGAATGGGGCCGAATGGATACAAGCCAGAGAAAGAGAGAGAAAAAAGCAGGTCACCCCCCTTAATTGGATCATCAAACAAGATCCTTGTATAGTATTGACTTTAGATCCAGTCTCAACACACTATCTCTCTCTATGTTTATCTCTCTCTCACTTTTTCCCTTGCTATAGCTTAGTCAGGTCCAAAATCTCGCCCTTATCACTGAACAAGACCCTTGTATTGACTTTTAGATTCTGTCTCATCACATTATCTCTCTCTCTCTTTCTTTCTGTTTAACATTCATTATCTATCTCTCTATCTCACCTGTTATTTAGTTGGGTCCACAATTTCTTGTCCATCATCAAATAAACAAGACCAACCCTCCAGGCAACCCTTAACAGGGTTGCCTGGAACGCCGCCATTAGGACAAGAGACTGAAACTGCACTTATGTGTGGAACACTCAGTCTTAAAATGTTATGTATGTATGTATGTAACGTATTTGAAGATCTTGTCTGAGCACTTTCTCTCTCTCTTTCCCTTTATTTCTTTCTCCCCCATTATCTATCTATCCATCTCTCTCTCTCACTTATTATTTTGTTGGACTCAAATCTCTTCTCCCTTATCTTCGAACAAGATCCTCATATTGACTTGTGGATCCTGTTTGAGCACTTTCTCTCTTTTCATGGATCTCTCTTGGTTTCTTTATGTATATCTCCCATTATCTCTCTCTCTTACCTGTTGTTTTGCTGGGTCCAAAATCTCCTCTCCCTCATCGTCGAACAAGACCCTTAAATTAACTTGAAGATCCTGCCTGAGCGCTTTCTTGATGGCGGCCACTTTGGTCACCACCTTCTTGGGTTTGACCTTCGTCAGCGTCACCAGGTCAGCCGTGTCAACCTCCTCCTGAACCTCTTGTTCTAGTGACCCCTGGGGCAGCCGAGGGTCCTTGGTTGAGCTTAGGAAGTCGTTATCATCGTCTTCATCACTATCATCTGTCAGAAATATATGTGTTAATATAATATAGTTTTTGATAATAATCTTGTTCATGAACTTTTTCTTTTTAAGCACAATAGCAATGAGAAAAATACACTGTGATGAGGAAGGACCTTTTTTGTAATGGATAACATTTTTAACTTAGACAAGCTTTCTCAGGTATTCAAGCAGAAGTCTCAAAATAATGTCCCTCTGACTAGATTTTACAGAAATAATCATAAAGGTGTTTGGCTAACTAATGATTTTCACTATACAGTAGAATAAAAACTTCTCTCTTTCTGACTAACCAGGAGGAAACCTTATCAGGAAATGCATCGTCTCTGAAAGTGGGAAGCACCTCAGTTTTTTAGGCCCGTCTTCCTAGACAAGTGAAGAGCCAAGGAGAAGGTTAGGTATCAAGAGTATCAGTGATGAGATGCGTACTAGATGTCTTGGACATGTGGAGAGGATGGATGAACAAAGCTGGGTGAAAAGATGCAAGTCCATGAATGTGGAGGGAGCTGCACCAAGGGGCGGACCAAGAAAGACGTGAGATCGGACTTTGCAGTCTGATCTTAAATCAAAGAACCTGACAAGTGAGGCAGCTCTTAACAGGGCTGCCTGGAATGCCGCCATTAGGACGTGAGACCGGAACCGCGCTTCGTGTGGAGCACTCGGTATTTAAATTTGTGTATGTATGTACAGTATGTATGTACTGTATAATCAAACACCTACCGGTACCTAAGAATAACTTTGTGTAGAGCGTTCTAGCCTTCACCATTCTCATGAAAACTGTGTGTTCTTTATCCTGATATAATTATACTTTATTTAGGTTAGAACAATTTCATTGCAGATTTTAATATGTGAATATAACAAAATGGGCGAGATCCCCCCTCCCCGCGGGCCTGTAAGGAGATACCAATATCTCGTTCCCAGCTAGTCTGTGGCCTTGAGAATGACGAGAAAGTGAAGATAATTTTTAGCTTGTTCAAAAACCCTTTTCACGATTTTTTTGTGTTGTTCAACTCGTTCTAGGTCTATGAAACAAAGGGTTAAGGAAGAAGAAACAAATGTGTGGAAGAAAGTACGTGTTCCGGCCTGTTTGGAGACACCAAAATCTCATTCCTAGCTGGTCTGTCTCCTTGACAGTAACAAGAGGAATTGGAGGTATTTTTGTGTGAGAGCCGCTGGATCGAATTATTGCTAGCTTGAACAGATATGCTCACTCCAATGGTTCGTAGGTGACTGAATGAAAGCATGCCGCCCGGCCGCGTCTTAGTAACCGTGGCAACTGCTAGGTACTACCACATGTCACCCTGGAGCGTTTGTTTTACGGCGGGAAATACAAAACCTCTGAGGATGACGACACCCATCCATACCCCCGGGGCGTGCCTCATGATCATCACCAGATGCCTCCCGACCTTTAGGAGTCAAGTAATATATTACTGATAGCAGTCTAGCAAGGAAGAGACTATTCAAAGATACTCTGAGAACCATGCCCCTTCTATTTTGTCATTATTATTAATTATACAAATTTATAGTTAAGCTTCACAGTTCTTATCATGTGTTTGGTAAGGATAAAAGAGACTAAGCGGTGCAATTTCCAGTGTATTATTATGTCTTTGGAAGACATAATAACCCCCCTGGGGGTTAGGGAATAGAATATGCCCCACGTGCCTTCTGCGTGTCGTAAGAGGCGACTAATGAGGTTGGGTCGGTGGGCTTGCGACCTCCACCCGGAAAAAATATCTAGAAAAGAAAAACGAACGAACAGCCTCGGATGCGGACGGAACCAACGTTGACGAACCACGACCGACTAAGGACATGCCTTCGGACATTCTGAGAATGGCTACGTGGAATGTTAGTGGCATGAATGATGGCACAAAAGAGAGAGAGGTTCTGGAAGTGTTAGTGAATGCCAGGCTGGATGTATGTGGAATGACAGAGACCAAATGGAAAGGTTCAGATGTGAGAGAGTGGGAGTGTGGAATGGGTGTGTGTGCTGGAGTGAGTGAAGGAACAGCGAGAGAAGGTGCATGTTTGTTTGTAAGTAGCAAATGGAAGGAATGTGTAAGAGAGTATGGGTCTGTGGGTTCAAGGATTGTGTGGGTGAGAATGAAAGTAGGAATACAAACGTGGGTTATTGTATGCGTGTATGCCCCGACAGAGGATATACTTGAAAGAAAGAAAGAGGAGTTCTGGATGAATGTGGAGGCGTGCCTGGAGAAGTTTGACAAGAACGAAAGAATATTTCTGATTGGGGATATGAATGGTAAGGTGGGTGATAGGAAAGTTGAGGGAGTGGTGGGGGGTACCATCAGAGGTGAATGGGAATGGTAGTGCACTTGTGGACGTATGTGTGGGGAGGAGGCTGTGGATAGCCAACACCTTCTTCCGACACAGAATGATCCACAGGTACACGTGGAAACGGATGTTGACGATGAAGGATAAGACAGTGGTGGAACGAAAGTCATTGATTGATTATGTATGTGTGGATGAACGAATGAAGAAATCTGTGATGGATGCTAGGGTGTATAGGGGTATTGGAGGGGGTCTGTCTGATCATTATGTAGTGGTAGCTAAGGTTAGGATACAAAAGAAGTGGGTGAGGAGAGCGGGAGGGAGGCGAGAGGAGGGTGGAATGGTGAGGAGGGTGGAGAGGTTGCAGGAGGAGGAAGTCAGGGAGGAGTACAGGAGAGCAGTGGAAAGACGACTAGGTGGGTTCGACCTGGAAGTTATGGAGGAAGTGGAGGAGATGAGCAAGGTGTTTAAGGATGAGATCTGTACAGCATGTGAGGAGGTGTGTGGAGTGAGGAGAAGAGGGAAGGGAGTGAAAGGTACAGCTTGGTGGACAGAAGAGGTAAGAATAGCTGTGGAAGAAAAGAAGAAAGCATATAGAGAGTGGTTGGGTAGAGGGAATGAAGATTCCGAGAGACAGAAACGAGCGAGGTACGTGGAGAGTAAGAGGGTGGTGAAGAGAGTAGTGAAGGAAAGTAAGAGAAGAGTAGATGAGGAATTTGGAAGGAATCTGAGTGTAAAATGGAGGGAGAGTAAGAAACTGTTCTGGAAAGAAGTCAAGAAAGTTAGGGAAGGTAGCAAGGGAAAAGAGTAAGGGTGTGAAAGATAAGAATGGGAGAATGCTAGCCGAGAAGCAAGAGAGAGTCGAAAGATGGAGGGAGTACTTCAGTGAGTTGCTAAATGTAAGGAATGAAGAGCCAGCAAACATAGCTGGATATGGTATGGGAGGGAGAAGAAGAGAAGTAGTGGAGGAGGAGGTGGGGATCAGGAGGTCAGAAGTGTGGGAAGCCATGAAAAGAGTGAAGTTGGGGAAAGCACCAGGAACAGATGGAGTGTGTGGGGAAATGTTGAGGTATGGTGGTGAGATAGTGATAGAATGGGTATGGAAAATGTGCAAACTAGCATGGGAGAAGGGGAGTGCACCCGATGACTGGAAGACTGGCATAATAGTCCCCCTATATAAGGGCAAAGGGGAAAGAGGAGTGTGTGGTAACCACCGAGGAATATGTCTTCTAAGCGTAGTAGGGAAGGTATACAGTAGGGTAGTGATTGAGAGAGTGAGAGTGAGAACGGAGAAATGGATAGGCGACGAGCAGGGAGGTTTTAGGAAGGGAAGAGGATGTGTAGATCAGATTTTTACCCTGAATTGTGTTGTGGAGAAGTATCTGGAGAAGAAACAAAAGGTGTATGTTGCCTTTATGGACTTGGAGAAGGCCTATGACAGAGTGGATAGAGAAGGTTTGTGGAAAGTACTTAGAATATACGGAGTAGAGGGCAAGTTGCTGAAAGCAGTGAAGAGCATGTATGAGGGTGCAAAGGCGGCAGTACGTGTGGAGAGTGAGCAGAGCGAGTTCTTTGACCTGAATGTTGGTTTGAAACAGGGGTGTGTGATGTCCCCGTGGTTGTTTACTGTATATATGGATGGAGTTATGAAAGAAATACTATCAAGAGCAGTGGATGTTGGTGTATCGCTGAAAAGGGAGGGAATTGAGTGGAAGCTACCTATACTGCTGTTTGCGGATGATACAGTTCTGATGAGTGATAATGAATGGGAGTTGCAGGGTCTGGTAAATGAGTTTGGAACAGTGTGCAAAAAACGGAATTTGAAGGTAAATGCGGGGAAGAGCAAGGTTATGGTCTTCGAAAGGGGTGAAGTCACAGAGTGTGAGGTGAAGCTGAACGGTCAGGCTATGGAGATCGTCAACTCTTTTAAGTATCTGGGCAGTGTGTTGAGTAAAGATGGGACTATGGATGAAGAGGTGCGGGAGAGGGTACAACAGGGGAAGAGGGTTGTAGGAACGCTAAAAGCAGTAACAAGAAATAGGGTGGTCAGTATGGAAGTGAAGAAGTCCTTGCATGACAGTGTGGTAATCCCGACACTGACTTACGGAAGCGAAGCATGGACGTTGGTTGAGAGACTCAGACCAAGAGTGAGAGCAGTGGAAATGAATTACTTAAGGAGTGCGTGCGGAGTTACATGGAGGGATAGACAGACTAATGAGGAAGTAAGAAGGAGGTGTGGTGTGGAGGTAGATGTGCTGGAAAGTGTGAAAAGGAACAACTTGAGATGGTTCGGCCATATGGAACGTATGGAAAGCGAGAGAATGACTAAGAGGGTGTACGAGAGCGAGGTGGAGGGACAGAGGGGGAGAGGTAGACCGAATATGAGGTGGAAGGATGGAGTGAGGAACTACATGAACGAAGGCGGTGCTGGTTGGGGGGAGGGGCGTCGACTGACTGGGGACAGAGGTGCATGGGGGCGGTTCGTTCGTGGCCACCCCTTCGGGGATCACGGCGTCAGGCAATAGATAGATAGATAGATAGAAGGGAGAAAATGGCCTTAGTAATGTAGTCTTCAGTACATTTTCCTGTATTTTTCATATATTCATTCCAGTCTTTAAAACCAAATTGTCCTGGTTTGACAGCCTGAATAGTTGGCAAGAAATACCACCCCTTATCATATTGTAAATACTTAAACTTGGGATATTCAGTTCATACATGTACTTCAGAGTTTTTACTTCAGTCTTCTGGATAGTCTATGGTCCGTTTTCCTAGACAAACTCTATCATTATATTATTGCCTTATTCCGAGCTAGTCTACATTATGCTAGTTGTAATTGCAATGAGAAATACTGGAATATTATTACAGTACTCTCATTGCAATTACTGTACAACAAATAACGTATCGTGTTGAGTGTTTGGTAATATGGAAAATCTATTGTTGTTGTTGTCGTTCCCTAAGCTGCCTGGCCGAACAGCCTCGAGTCCTTAAGGAAGGCCATGGATACGGTCGGGCTTTCTCACAGAGCTCTTAAGGAGTGTAGATTATGTTGTTGGCGTAAGTGATTATGTGAAATGCAGTCTTCTACGATGTGTTTAATGGTATGGGGTGCTGTGTTACATCCCGGGCAGGTGTCGTCGACGGAGTCATCCAGTCTCTTCTGATAGCTCAGAAGAGCTGGATGGTGCCCACACCTCAGGCTGGCCAGGTGGACTCTGTCCTCGCGAGGAATGGAAGATTCAGAAGGATGGATTTCGGGAGGTCATGCCTGCAGCTGCGTGTTGTCTATGAGTGATTGGATGGAACGGCCTCGGCCCCACCACCGGCAAAGATAGTATCTCCTAAGTAGCAAAACTTGTCCACCATCTCCAGTGCCTCACTGCCAAAGTTAACCCTCTCGAGCCGGTCATTGAATACAAGCTCACCTTTGCATACTATGCATACAAATTTATCAATTTCAGACTTCTTCCTTGGTAGAGGTCCCTTTATTCTAGTGCAGCGCTACTTCCCGTGATGTACCCAGCTGCGGCACACGCTACAATGTATTGAGTTCGCGCCCACCCCTTTTCTGCATACTGTGCATGGGTATGCCCCATTTTTTACACCCATTTTTTTTCTACCTTTCCTAGCCCTAGTCCACTGTGTAAAACCTTTGTTTTATACTGTATATATATTAACTCTTAACCATTTACTTGCCATGCCCTCTTTCCATCTTCTGAACTTGGCCTCGGCATCCCGCGCACTATCTGCGATTAGTACTAGGTCATCTGCGTATACCAGTTCCCAAGGAAGCCCAAGTCTGAAATCACCAGATAGTGCCTCCAGAACCATAACAAAGAGGAGAGGGCTTAACACAGAGCCCTGGTGAACTCCGACGCAAACTGTAAACTCCTCAATCAGTTCACCTTTCACCCTCACTGCCGTTCATGAGCCCTCGTACATCTTCATTATCACACGCACCAGCCACTCCTCTACGCCAAGTTTTCCCATAGCCCACTGCTCAATTTCTCTGGGCACCCTATCAAAGGCCTTCTCCAGGTCTACAAACAAAAGATACAGATCCCTAACACAAGATACAGATCCCTATCTTTAAGTAGATATCTTTCCTGCAGCTGCCTAACTATGAAGATAGCGTCGATTGTGCCACGTCCTGGCATGAAACCGAACTGCATATCGTCGATAGAATGCTTTCCCTTATCATACCTTCAAAGACTCTCACAGACCTTCATGACTTGGTCAAGCATTGTCAGGCTGCTATAATTTCCCCAATCCAATGAGTCCTTATACAGTAATAATGCTTACTATTACACTTTTGTGCCCTTCATCAGGGATTACTTCCTCTCTAATGATTGAGTTAATTAGCTCTGTGACCAAACTCACTCCTATGTCACCTGAGGCTTTAATCATCTCCGTTACAATACCAGAGTATCCTGCAGCTTTTCCATCCTTCATTTTATTTATTGCACTGCTTACAACAACTGGCGCTATCAATGGGAGGGGGGGAGGGGTATTGGCTTTTCGTTACTAAGCTGCTCTGTATTCCACACAAATTCCACGTTGAGTAATCTTTCGTAGTGTATCTTCCAAGCATCTAATTTCTTTGTCGGCATATACAATTGTCCTATTATCATTCCTGACACAATGTTCTCCTACAACATCTCTACTGTCATCCTTAACTTGCCTAGCTAAATTGAAGATCCCATTGAGATTTTCTGCGTTACTCACTTGGTCTATGACAGATCCTGTATGATTTTCTTTGCCTTGTATATCTCTTTTTTTTGCAGTTCGCTTAGCCGCCAGATATTCCTCCCTGCTGCTTACTTTCTTCCATGCTTTGAAGCATCTTCTTATCTTCTTTATTGCATTTTCCACCTTATCATTCCACCACCAGGAAGTCTTATGCCGAGAGGGGGGGGGGGGGGCTTTAGTTTTGCCGCAAACTTTGTCAGTGACGGCAAGAAGGCTACGTTCAAGAAATTCCATTGGCTATTTACATTATTTGACTTAGCGCCCCTATTCCTATCCATTTTCTCCAGTTCGCTGCAAAATCTATCCTTGTATTTATATTTATTCAGCAGCCGTACTTTCCTTTTGAGCATGTACAGTATACTTTCTTTTGCACAGGATCTCTCCTTAACCCTTTCAGACTCATATGACGCAGAGGTTGCCAGATTAGCAATAAGAAATAGAGTTCTCTCACTCTTATAATTACCTCTCCAAAATTAGTTTTCTGCCCACAGCTAACTCAAAGACAACTGCAGAGGTTGAAGTAACTAAACTAAAGGTTTCTAAATACCCCTGATGGTAACAAAGGCTTTAAAGTATCCCTAATAGGCTCAAAATTGCGTCATATGTCGGAAGGGGTTAAGCTCAAGTCACAGACTAGGAGCTTATATTGGGGGATACATTCTTCACTCGGGATGACCTTTACATCCCGAACAACTTCCAGTCTTTCCTGTTCACTAAGAAGAAATCTGTCTGGCTACTGGTGCCCCCAGAACTATATGTAATCAGATGACTCAGCCTTTTCTTGAACTTAGTATTACTGTACACACAACCGTGTTGAGTACAACACAGAGCTCCAGTATATATTTGCCTTCTACATATCTTCTGGTATTAATATGAGTGGTTTTGGCGCATACTGTCTCCGGGTAAATCATCATAATTTTGTTAAATTTACCTATTCATATTTACGCAATGAAATAGCCTAATCCAGGTAAATTATAAATCATGATGCAGCACTCACAGTTATCTTGAGAATGGTGAAGACTAGAACACTCTACATCAAGTGGTTCTGGTTAAAAGGTGAAAATAAGAGAGTAGTTTTGGCCTACGTATCATGCCTTCGTTCGAACGTTTGGCCGGCATTACCGGAATACTACTTCAGCTTGGGTTCAGACACCATTCGAATGTTTGGAATGTATTGATCGTCTGTGCTTGTAGTGTTACCAAGCACAGCTGAGTGGGGTTTGTTTGTGTTCTGGGTCCGGCCCGCCTGACACACTGACCTTTCTTGTGTTGGGAATTCGGTTTATGAAATTCAGGAAAATGTAATTGTTGATATGTGCGATCAGTTTGCTTGGGAACCAAATTGACTTGTTCATGTAGTTGTGTACACCCTATGTGGTGGATTGTGTTCTTTTATTTCAAAATTTTATTTTATTAAGCGTTATTTCCACATAGCGATTTTGATTAGTTCTTTTGCATTTATCTTGTATCGTCCCAGTTTTGGTTTGTTTATTTTGCAAGTTTTACATTATAACTTAATTAATGAACATACAATAACCCCTCGCTATTTCGGACCTCTAATTGTCGGAAACCCGTACTAGCCGAATCGCCGTCACCTCTCGGAAACGTACTTCCGTATTTCGGACATTTCCGTCATCGTTTCAACAGTCTCCGACGTTGTCGGATGACGCGCCCCCATCCCCGGTGAATTTCCGTCAAAACGGGGATCCGTCGGAGCGCCGATATACAGGCTGGGCTCTGAGTCACCCGCCTGGATGAGAAGTGACGTCACGGGCATCAGTATGTTTTAAGTGGGTAGCCATCTTGTGTGATTGTTATCTCCTCCGCATATATTCCCGTGTTATCATGCCTCCCAAAGCGTAAGGTGACCTCGATATCACTTGAAATGGAGAAAGGAAGTGAGGTGGAGAAGTGGAGTGAAGTGGAGAGAGGTGAAGTGAGGTGAAGGGGTGGACTTGTTTCAATGAAGCGGTGAGTGTTGATTCTTATTTTTCGACCATCAACTGAATTTATTGTTTCGAATTCAGTACTATATGTGCTATTACTGTACAGTATATTAACCTAAAGTACGAATAGGGTAGCCTAGCCAAAAGTAGCCTAGCCTAGCCTAGGCCTATTCGTTGTCATGGGTGCATGAAGTTCGTTCACGTTTCCCTTCTGAGGTCGCATTTATTCACAAGCATGAAGTTCGCTCGGTGAAGTTTGTTCTCGTTTCACTATTTCTTATTCGATATTCGTCGGATTTTTTTCTTACAGGTCGGATTTTTGTCCTCTTATAGATCGGACACAGCCGGACCTCGGACATCTCGGATTTTCGGACATCTCGGACAGGGTGTTCCCCCAATTAGTCCGAAATAGCGAGGGTTTACTGTACTAATAAAAATATAACCGTTGATATTAAACTTTCTGATAAGAATAAGTGCATTGCTAAATTATACATGTTACCCAAATTTCATAAAAGACCTTATAAATATCGCTTTATTGCCAGAGCAAAATTTGCTACCACTAAAACTTTGTCAAAACAGGTTGTCCTTGCTTAAAATACATTAAAAATACTCATAAACTATATTGTGATTCCATCAAGAATAGAAAGTGCATTAACTATTATTGCAGTGTTGACAATTCAGTAGAAGTTATTGATAAACTTAATACCATGCAGAAAGTTACCCCAGTACATAGCTTCGACTTTTCAACTTTGTATACCAATTTGCCTTTAGATTTAGTATTTTCAGAACTTTGCTTTATTATAGATTTGCATTTTGACTTTGTTAGTAGTGGTAATCATTACATAAATGTTAATTCATATTTTAATAATGCATCACTTAGCTCTGATCCCACTAGGTCAGTATATTTTGATAAAACTAAACTTAAAGATGCCCTTAAATTCCTCCTCTTCAATACTTATGTTAGATTTGGGCCCTACATTTTCAAACAAATATTAGGAATTCCTATGGGTGGAAATGCTAGCCCTTTAATTGCAGATTTATTCTTGCTTGCTTTAGAATTTAAATATATAAAAGACTTAGTTGACAGTAGCAAGAAAGATAACATCCCAGAAAAATTACAGAGTTTACTTGTTAAATGAAAGAAAGACTGGGATATACATACATACATACATAAAATGTTAAGACTGAGTGCTCCACACATACGTGCAGTTTCAGTCTCTTGTCCTAATGGCGGCGTTCCAGGCAACCCTGTTAGGGGGTGCTTCACTTGTCAAGTTTTAAAATTTGAGATAGGCACGTATAGTCCGATCCCAGGTCTTCCTCGGTCCACCCCTTGGTGCATCTCCCTCCACAATCATAGACCTGCATCTTTTCATTCAATTTTGTTCATCCATTTTCTCCACAGTCCATACAATCCCAGTCTACTTGTACGCATCTCCTCACTAATACTCTTTATACCTAAACATCTCCTCAGCTCATCATTTGTTATTCTATCCTGCAGCCTGGCCCCACACATCCATCTCACCATTCTCATCTCATTACGTTCCATTCTGCTGACATCCTCTACTTTAACGGCCCATGTTTCTGAGGCATACGTCATTGCAGTTTTAACACATGAGGCATACACCTTTCCCTTCAGGGGGAAAGGCATTCTTTTCATGGTCAGAATTGGCAGCAGTTTTCTGAACTTCCCCCAGCCACATCTAATTCTAGCGACAGTGGCAGCCTCGGCCCCACCACCGGCAGAGATGGTATCTCCTAGGTAACAAAACTTTAGGTAATAAAACTTGTCCACCAGCTCCAATGACTGATTTCCAAAATTCACAGCCACAGGATCATTATTTAACACAAGCTCGCCTTTGCATACTATGCACTCAAACTTCTCTATTTCTGACTTATCCTTCGGCAGAGGTCCTTTTATTCTACTACAGCACTGACTCCCATGGTGCACCCAACATCGACAGATGCTACATCGAATCGAGTTAGTGCCCACACCCTGCATATGGGTATGCACCACTCTTTTCCACATTGCAGAATCTACAATATACAATGCATAACCTTGGTTTTGTTAATATTGACTCTTAAACCCTTGCTCGCCATGCCCACTCTCCATCTTCTGAATTTGGCCTCAGCATCTTGCACATTGTCAGCTATTAGGACTAAATCATCTGCATAAAACAGTTCCCTTGGGAGTCCGGATCTAAAAACTCTAGACAATGCCTCCAGGACCATAATAAAGAGGAGGGGGCTTAACACTGAACCCTGATGAACTCCAACACGGACTGTGAACTCGTCACTCAGTACACCTTTCACCCTCACACCAGTCTCCCCTGAGGCTTTTATCATCTCAGCGACAATGTCAGAGCACCCTGGAGCTTTACCATCCTTCATTTTATTGATTGCGTCGCTCACTACGGCTGGTGGGCGGGCTTGTGGCTTTGGCTCCGCTGCATGTCTGCCTGCCGAGATCGGAGCCTCTCCGGGTGGTCGGGGGCCGGGGGAGTGCTGGAGCGACCTTGGTGACCCTGGTCTCTGGGTATTCTCCTGGGTGACCTAGATGTGTGTGAATTTTGTGTTTGTTCGTTGTTTTGTCTTGTGTTTTGTGTTTTCCTGTTCTTGCTCTGTCTTGAGTCGGCCACCCCCAAGAAAAAAAACAAAACAAAAAATAGGAAAAGTGGGGATTGGGCCTGAGCATATAGACATATAGACTATGGCTGGTGCTAACAAAGGAGGGGGTCCAGATATTGGTTTTTCGATATTAAGCTGTTCCTTATCCCATTCAAACTCTACATTTAGCAATCGTTCATAGTGTGTCTTCCATGATTCTCTGATTTCATTTTCTGCATAAATAATCTTCCCGTTATCGTTTCTAACACACTGTTCACCTATAATATCCCTACTGTCATTTTTAACTCGCCTAGCTAGGTTGAAGATCCCATTTGGATTGTCAGTGTTACACACTTGTTCGAGGACCAGGTCCTTAATGCCTTTTTTAGCATTGTAAATAACTCTTTTGGCAGTTTGTTTAGCTGCCTGATATTCCTCCTTACGGCCTCCCTTCTTCCATGCTTTGAAGCATCTCCTTTTCTCTTTCACAGCATGTTCTACCTCATCGTTCCACCACCAGGAGGTCTTATTCCTGGGGTGACGCTTTGTTTTCCCACAGACTTTGTCGGTGGCAGCGAGAAGGCTATGCTTAACCTAAGAAGTGCGCATGGGGGGTATGAGACACCACACTCCTGTGCTGACGTATTTGAGCTGTTCCCATCACTAACATAGTTATTTTACCATAAATAGCATTAATACTTATCCATATGCACCTATTATAGGTTGATTATAAAGGTATTAACCTGTTACAACAATAAAACAAGTGGAAACAGTGTTTGGATGGTCAAAATCGGCGATACAGGCCGGGAGTTACATAATGTATGGCTGAGGCAACCTCCCTGCCCTCCTCCCCTCCCCTTGTCTGGAGAGACACTGTTACGCAATAGTCTCTCTCTCGCTCTTTCCCCCGAAAGGGTTTGAAATAGGGGAGCTATCCCCCCGCCAAAGGTGGCTTTCTAGGGCCTTTCCTAGCTGATGCTGAGAGGATTGGGTTCTAGTCATGTGGTGATGGGCTGGTCTATCAGAGTGAGAGCTGAGCGATCTCTGCCATACCCATAGCTTACTCTGACTGTTCCTATTACTTACTTATATATTTTCTAGATCTCAAGTGACGGCGTCTCTTCCGTGGATTGACCTCCCAATCTACCAAGATTGGAAGCCAAAGCGTCACATTTTTCCTTTGCCCCTCAACTTTCTCTTCATAATTGCTGAGGGGCACAGGGCCCTGGGTGTGGCTTTGGTTTCCCGGGCGTTTCTGCACCCTCCTCAGCTCCCCGCCATGGAGTGGCTTCGGTCACCCAGGCTTTATTGTGGTCAGCAGGGAGGGTTCTGTGGGGATGCTCGGTTATGGCCTTGGCCTTGCTCGGGGCCTTGGGGCTGTTCGGCCAGGCAGCTTGGGGAACAACAACAACAACAACAACAACAACAACAACAACCAACTCGCTAATGTTAGCACGAAAATAGACCACAGAATAAGGGAATAACAGGGAAAATAGGTGATAACTGAAGGAGGGGAGGAAAGTGGGGAAGGAGGGGAGGTGGAGGAGTGATATTTGGCATGGCCCAGGGGCAATTTTTTTTTGGGGGGGGGGGGGTTTAAATGGATTTTTTTTTCCCCTTACTCTTAAGAGTCTTCCCGCAGTCCGCCGGGGGAACTCTTAAGAGTCTCCCAGCAGTTCCCGGGTTAAGGAAATTCCATTGACTATTTATGTCGCTAGGCCTAGCTTCATTATTTCTATTAATTTCTTCCAGTTCACTATGAAACCTATCCCTAACTTCCTTGTTCTTCAGCAGCCACACTCTCCTTTTGGGCATGTATACCTTCTTGCGCTTAGGATCTCTGTATAAGCTCATGTCGCACACAAGTAGCTTATGCTGGGGGATACATTCTTCACTCGGGATGACCTTTATAACCCGAACCAGTTTCCAGTCTTTCCTGTTAACCAAGAAGTAATCTATCTGGCTACTGGAAACCCCAGAGTTATATGTGACAAGATGGCTCTGTCTTTTCTTGAACTTCGTGTTACACACAACCATGTTGAGTGCAATGCAGGACTCCAGTATATATTCACCTTCCAGATTCCTCCTTCCGTAACCATTTCCTCCATGTACTCCCTCGTATCCATCTGCAGATGCTCCCACGTGACCATTCAGGTCCCCTCCCAGAATAGTTATTTCATTCTCCGAGAGGCCTGAAATGACACTGACGGTGTCATTCCAGAAGTCCTATCTTATCTCTTTCTGTAGGCCAGCCTGTGGGGCATATGCAGATATCACATTCAGAATTCTTTCACCAACTTTCAACTTCAAAACAATCAGCCTTTCACTAACTCTCGTAATCTGAAGCACACTTTCCACCCGCTCTTCAGCCACCAGAACACCCACTCCTCCTTTCGCTTTATCAGTCTCAACCCCCTTCCAGTAGATCCTATATCTTTTCTTTCTTCCAACAATCCACTGTACCCCATACCCTTTCCAGAGTGTTTCCTGGGCACAGCAGACATCCACTGGGATCCTCTCACACATCTCAGCCACTTCATTTGCACGCAGATTCAAACTACCAACATTCACACTAGCAAGTCTGAGACTGTTAAATTTATGCTCCATAGTTCCAATTATGCCCCCGGAAGTTATAAAATGGCCAAAACAGAGCAATGTATGTATGTATGTATGTACTCTGGCATTTACCCATATTATGCAAATTTTCCTGTATTTCATCTCATACTCAACTCATTCTTAGCACAACATTGCCCTGGTTTGACATCCTGCTAGGAATAGAGCAAACTACAGTAATTACTTGGGTGAGGGCTGGTCCTATCCAGGAGTGAGGTTTGGGATCCTCTACCCAACATTAGCCGTTTCTGTGTGTCTTTTTACCTGTCCTACATTTTCTTCTGAGGGCAGGGGGCTAGGAATTCTCCTCCCCTTGTAAAATTCTCCTACTCGGCGAGACAAAAAGGGGCGAGGGAACGCGAAAGTGGTTCCGGACCCTAAGAATTGGAACATTAAATGTTGTTTCTGGTCAGTCTCTGTCTCGAGTCAGCCACCCCCAGCTATGGGATATGTGTCTGAGTATATACTGTACACTCGCAGTAAAAACAATCTTTACACTGGGGAGTTGAATATATATTTGTGTAAACGGAATGAACCGGGTGAATTATACGTCTGCACTGTATTATCACAAGATTTCAACCAACTTCCAGAATGCTTGGAGCGTTAGTGTAAATATTGTTTTTTCTTCGAGTGTACATACATACATACTGTACATACATACATAGTAATTACTACAAACAATGATGGGGATAGTCTAGGAATACAGGCCATAATTTTACCCACCTGCACCAAAGTTTAGTGTAGTAAGTTTAGGCCGGAGTGATAGGGTCTGTGAGCTACTGTTGTCTGCCTGGCCAAACTTCTGTTTCAAGCGCTTCTCCAAGAAACGGATCCGTGGAGTGACTGCCAGACCCAGCGACCTGTTGAAAATTATAATGCTGTAATAATAATAAATATAATAATAATAATAATGATAATAATAATAATAATAATCTATCTATCTACCAATCTATCTATAGCCGGACGCCATGATCCCCGAAGGGGTGGCCACGAACGAAACGCCCCCATGCACCTCTGTCCCCAGTCAGTCCTTGCATCCAGCACCGCTTTCTCTTATATACTTCTTAACTCCATCCTTCAACCTCACACTGGTCTACCTCTTCCTCTCTAACCTTCTCCCGACGCCCACCAAGTCTGGGCAAGCACTACGCACCATTGCAACCTTTCACATAGCGAAAATAGCTCCAAACCGCTTATTTTTAGCGATTTGGGCCGACCTATGCAAGATCGTTGAAAGACAACTAGACGTCAAACAGAGATGATTCAGGTGTCATTGGAAAGCTCTATTACTGTACTTTCACAGATATATCATTGTATTATGTTCTGGCTTTTGCTTATGCATGAAAATGTGCATGGAATGAAGGTTAATTTAGGCCAATAGGCCCGCACTGTAAGAGTTAATATTGACAAATTAATGGGGTGAAAGGTCTCAAAATAGCCAAACTAAAGGAACGAACGTCTTAAAATCTCAAAACTAATATGATAAACATGAGGGAGAAGGGGGTCCAGAAAAAGCGACTACCTCCCCTTTAAGATATTTATTTGGTTATCACATTATACAACATAAGCCTATCTGTTCAATTGTACATTTTGTAGTTTTTTCGTTATACCGTTAAATTAATTTGTTTGCTATTGTAACCCTGCAGGAGTTGATTTTTCTTATACAGTATATACTGTACCCTGTTTATTTTCGGTTGGCCAGTGATCTCGACCCCAACCTCTCTTAACCCTGCTCAGGCTACTTGGCCCCTTATGGGTACCGCGCGCATGCGTAAAACCTGTTTTTTCAAGATATTTCCCGCCCTAACGTCAATGGGTGGGATTTCAATCTGCAGGCCAGCAGTGTGTTTTGTCGGACGGTGGTGAGAGGATGTGAGGCACCGCTCTGTCTCCTCCCCTTTCCTGTACCAACCTGTTCGGTCACCAAATGGGGGCCATAATACCAAATGTGTACAGTAAACCCTCGCCATCTCGAACTAATTGGGGGGAGACCCAGTCCGAGATGTCCGATTTTCCGAGATGTCCGTAGTCCGGCTTGTGTCCGACCTAACAGAGGATAAAATCCGACCTACTAACCAGTGTATGTCCGAGGCAACAATGAACCCGGAGACTACGGAAAAAATCCGACCTCAAGAGAGAAGTTCGCATCAACTTAGAAAACGAAGACTACCCTATTCGAACCCTATAATCTGTAATAGAAAACACAGTACAGTAAACCCTCGCTATCTCGGACTAATTGGGGGGGGGGGGGGAGACCCAGTCCGAGATGACCGAAAATCCGAGATGTCCGAAGTCCGACTTAAGAGAGGGAAAATTCTGAATTAGAAGAGGAAAGTCCGCGTCACCAGAGAAATTTAGTTTTTTTTTTCTATCTATTTAATGCATCTATCTCCCTTATACATATATATAACTATGTCTTATTTAGTCTTTTTTTAATCTATGAATCAATTCTAATACGATGGAATTGAAAACAATATTACCCTTCTAACACACAAATAATAAAATTAAAAAGAGAGTAAATAAAAATGTCTCCTTTGTCTTTCAGAAATATAAGTCCGTCTCGTATATGTTAGTATTTTATCGCTCGCTCGCCCCTAGCCACTCTCTCTCTATCTATTTATCTCTCTAATGCATCTAACTAACTCCCTTATACATTAACATAACTATGTCTTATTTGGACATTTTGTAATCTATAAATAATTTCTAATTCGATGGAATTGAAAACAATATTATCCTTCTAGCACACAAATAATAACATGAAAAAGAGTCAATAAAAATGTCTCCTTTGTCTTTTCAGAACCAATTAAGTCCGTCTCATAATAGTTTGTGTTTATCGCTCACTTCCCCTTCTGCAACTCTCTTTCTATCTATCTTGTCTTTTCAGAACCAATTAAGTCGTCTCATAATAGTTCGTGTTTATCGCTCACTTCCCCTTCTGCAACTCTCTTTCTATCTATCTTGTCTTTTCAGAACCAATTAAGTCCGTCTCATAATAGTTCGTGTTTATCGCTCACTCCCCCTCTGTAACTCTCTTTCTATCTATCTATCTCTCTAATGCATCTACGTAACTCCATTATACATTAACATAACTATGTCTTATTTGGACTTTTTGTAATCTTTAAATCATTTCTAATGCAATGGAATTGAAAAATATAATATCGGACATTTTCCGAATACTTATATAAAGTCCGACAACGTCAGAGACTGTCGGAACGATGACGGAAATGTCCGAAATACGGAAGTGCATGTCCGAGAGGCCGTAGCCAGTCCGACTAGTACGGGTTTCCGACTTCTAGAGGTCCGAGATGGCGAGGGTTTACTGTACATGTATTTTAGTTTTACAATGTGTATTGTACAGTACATTACACTCACCCCTTCATTGAAAACAGGTCCATTCTTCACATTATTCACGTTGCTCTTGTCTGTAGTCTTGATGTCCCCCCTCCCCAACACTGCATTAATTACTGCAGCATCCCCTTTTCACCCTCCACCTCACTGTCCTTGACCACCTCGCTCCCCTTCTCACTGTCCTTCTCCACCTCACTGTCCTCACTGTCCAGGTCCTTCAACATCTGAAGCTTAGTTTCGAGTGATATAGAGGTCACCTTACACTTAGGCTTATCCTTGGGAGGCATGGCGAACTTGATAAATGCACGCGTCTATGTGTAACACAACAGAGCTTGACGCTTGGGCCCCGGATGTAAGATGGCGTCGGACGTCCCTTCTGTTTGTCGGATATTCCCCCATATTGTCCGGTGACGGGAGCGCGTCATACATACATAACATACATCAAATTTTAAGACTGAGTGTTCCACACATCAGTGCAGTTTCAGTCTCTTGTCCTAATGGCGGCATTCCAGGCAACCCTGTTAAGGGCTGCTTCACTTGTCAAGTTCTTGGATTTGAGATCGGCGCGTATAGTCCGATCCCAGGTCTTCCTCGGTCCACCCCTTGGTGCAGCTCCCTCCACAATCACAGACCTGCATTTTTTCACCCAATTTTGTTCATCCATTCTCTCCACATGTCCATACCATCCCAGTCTACTTGTACGCATCACCTCGCTAATACTCTTTATACCTAAACGTCTCCTCAGCTCAACATTTGTTATTCTATCCTGTAGCCTGGCCCCACACATCCATCTCACCATTCTCATCTCATTACGCTCCATTCTGTTGACATCCTCTACTTTAACGGCCCATGTTTCTGTGGCATATGTCATTGCACTTCTAACACATGAGGCATACACCTCTCCCTTCAGGGGGAGAGGCATTCTTTTCATGGTCAGGATTGGCATCAATTCTCTGAACTTCCCCCAGCCACACCTAATTCTAGCAACAGTGGCAGCCTCGGCCCCACCACCGGCAGAGATGGTATCTCCTAGGTAACAAAACTTGTTCACCAGCTCCAAAGACTCATTTCCAAAATTCACAGCCACAGGATCATCACTTAACACAAGCTCGCCTTTGCACACTACGCATTCAAATTTCTCTATTTCTGACTTATCCTTCGGCAGGGGCCCCTTTATCCTACTACAGCGCTTACTCCCATGGTGTACCCAACATCGACAGATGCTACATTGAATTGAGTTAACGCCCACTCCCTTTCCACACACTGCACATGGGTATGCACCGCTCTTTTCCACATTGCCTCGTCTCAATCTACAATGCATAACCTTGGTTTTCTTAATATTGACTCTTAAACCCTTGCTCGCTATGCCCTCTCTCCACTCTCTGAATTTGGCCTCAGCATCCTGCATACTGTCAGCTATTAGGACTAAATCGTCTGCATAAAACAGTTCCAACGGGAGTCCACCTCTAAAAACTCTAGACAGCGCCTCCAAGACCATAATAAAGAGGAGGGGGCTTAACACTGAACCCTGATGGACTCCAACACGGACTGCGAACTCATCAGTGTCATCCGACACATCATCCGTCTGTCGGACACCTTTACGACACATTTCGGAAATATACGAGATATCAGACGACGTACATTGGACGATTATGACGGACATTTGCCCTTATTTTCCGAATACTTATTTATATAAAGTCCGACAACATCGGAGACTGTCGGAACGATGACGGAAATGTCCAGCAACCGGAGATATTGATCCGAGAGGCCGTTGCCAATCCGGCTAGAACGGGTTTCCGACATTTAGAGGTCCGAGGTGGCGAGGGGTTACTGTACTACAAATTTCTCCTTCGTATCGAACTTTTTTTTAGCCCCAGAGTTCTGCTTTGTTGTCACCCCAAGACCCTCAGCCATCCCCTCCATGGCCCTGCAACCAAATTAACTCAGCTTATGTAATGTATGAGATATGCTTCACTTTTGTTGACCCTCTTTTTTTTTTTTTTTTTTTTAAAGACTAATATTTACAGTAGTGTAATTTGCTCTTAACATAATATTAAGCATTAACCCTCCAGCCCCGGGGGCTATAGCTTACGACTGTGCTCCGGTACCGGGTGTTTTGACGATCTTTGGCCTATGTTAACTACTCTGTAAGTCAATGAATATGTCATGTAATGTTGTGAATAAAAAAGAATAATGTTCCACAAACCTTCCTCTGTCGAATGGCGTTGAGTAGAGGTCTCTAGCCCCTCTGGTTGCATAATGGTGAGCGCGGGAAGACGAGTGCTTTTCGGCGGCAAATTCTTCCCGCGTTCGGACGCGTCGCCTCGGCCATGGCTACGACGCACCTAGCCGCTCGCCGCGCCAAAGTATTTATCTCCCTTAGACGATTTTAGTGTTTGATATTGAGAATGTGATGTTTATTTGATATTTTCTAGTTATTTTGAGGCCAATTATATAAAATATGTTTATTAGGGTATCACTGTCACTGATATTGCTAATTTTCACTCGATACCGTACATTTTATTAGTAATTGAGGTAGCTTATTGTTGTATTAGGCACTGATTATTCGTTATCACAGGTGTTTATTATACTTTGGCCATCAAATATTAGGTCTTGTGTCACTTTCACTTTGACAAATATGCTTTAGAGAGTGTCACTGTCACTGATAATGCTCATTTTCACTCGATACCGTACATTTTATTAGTAATTGAGGTAGGTTATTGTTGTATTAGGCACTGATTATTCGTTATCACAGGTGTTTATTATACTTTGGCCATCAAATATTAGGTCTTGTGTCACTTTCACTTTGACAAATATGCTTTAGAGAGTGCCACTGGTCACTGTCACTGATAATGCTCATTTTCACTCGATACCGTACATTTTATTAGTAATTGAGGTAGGTTATTGTTGTATTAGGCACTGATTATTCGTTATCACAGGTGTTTATTATACTTTGGCCATCAAATATTAGGTCTTGTGTCACTTTCACTTAGTTATATGATTTGTAAACGTTTTATATACAATTTATTGTGTCTTTTTTCACTGATTTATATATTTCTATAGGTTCTAATCATATGAATGTCACTTGGTATATACATATGTGTCACTTTCACATATTATTATGGTGTAATTGTATCAATGTTCTCATAATACATGACTTTTGTATTACAATACATTGGTTTTCTTCCACTTTTTGCCTATATATAATTATAGTGTACATATTGTCATTTTATTTGGCAATTTCAGTATGATTATTAGAACTCCAGCTTGGAGTGGTAATCAAAGAAGCAATCTACAGCACAGAGTGCCACCTTGCACTCCACACACTCCAGGGTTGACTTTTTACCTGACCTCGGCTTCACCCTGCTGTTGTAGCAGACATGGCACCGCTTCTGCTGTGTTCATCCGGATTCATTCTGAGGCAGGGAACCAAGCCTGTGCCTAATCAAGTATTGAGCAGACTGCAAGCGGTCAATAACGGCGGGCCCAGGATGTGCCACTGCCCTCTGTGGCATAGCATACTTCTCCAAGAGCTCCGTCAACACCTGCTTTTGGAACCTCCGCAGGCTATTGAACTTCATGGGTGTGTTCACATTCCGAAGCTTGTATATGTTGTAGGCATTCAGAACTGACATGTCCACCATATGCAGAAAGAACTTTTTGTACCATCTGCACGAGGTACGCAGGCAGTCAATGAAGCCTATCTGCAT
The DNA here is from genome assembly GCA_032716605.1 of Paralithodes platypus. NCBI lineage: Eukaryota > Metazoa > Arthropoda > Malacostraca > Decapoda > Lithodidae > Paralithodes > Paralithodes platypus. Next base: position 40,525,773 of record CM064493.1, read on the forward strand.
GTCGGACTTGTCCACCAGCCTCATGTTGATGTTGTAGTCCAGGACAGCATCGGGCTTGGTCACCCTGGCCTGGGTGCGGCGTTCCACCTTGCCAGTCTCCACCATTTCCCCTTTGTGGATGGTGGTCAGGAGGTTGACCTTCCGCTGGTCGTGCCAGTGGATAGCTAGAATGGGCCCCGACTTCTTCTTGAACACATCACCTTTTTTGGTCTTTGGAGGGAAAGGTGGCATGCCCTTCCTTTTCCCTCGTACTGTGTCTACAGTCCCCGTCTTGCGCTCATGCAGGTACTGTGAGAGAGTGGGGGACGTGTAATAATTGTCCGTGTAGAGGACGTGATTCTTATGAAAGTAGCGGTCCATCATGGCTTGCACCACTGCTCCGCCAAAGCCAATGAGGGGGTCCACAAGCAAGTCCCCTTCCTTCCCGCTGTAGACCAGGAAGTCCAGGACATAGCCAGTTTGGCAGTCGCACAGCACAAAGAATTTTATGCCAAAGCGATGTCTTTTTGAGGGGATGTACTGCCGGAAGCTGAGTTTTCCCCGGAACAGCACAAGAGACTCGTCAATGACGACCTTGCGGAAGGGCTTGAAGTAGGAGGTGAAGCGTTCTCGCATCATCTCATACAACGTCCTAATCTTCCACAGCTTGTCTGGGAGGTGGACGTCAAGGTTGGTGACAAGATGGAGCGCTGCGAGGATATCAAGGTACCGGTCGCGAGACATATATTTCCCGAAGGCAGGGGTGGATATCAGATCATTGGTGATCCAATAGTCAGGCAACCTATGCTTCTTGACATGAGGCATTAGCATGGTGAGTGCCAGGAACACCATGAACTCTTTATGAGTCACTGGGGTCCACTGCCTCATGTGGCCCTTGGTCACCTTTCCCAAAAAGTGGACCTGGAATTGGTGCTGCTTATTTGTCTCTTTGACAACATAGCCTACCACCTCCTCATCAAAGAAGGCCTCAAACAGTTCGTGTGGTGGAGCATTGGGGCCTGCAGGAAAATTGGGGGTAACGCCTGAACCCTCCAGTACCTCATCAAAAGCTGGCACATCAGGGTTGTATGCATCCTCATCAACTACGTCTTGCCACTGAAAAACGTAGAATGGGTCTTGTCTACGCTGACGAGGAGCTCCAGCTGGTGGCCCAGCATGCCCACGGCCAACTCGGGAGGCGCGCGCCCTAGGGCGGCGAGGGCGGCGGCCAGGGCGGTGGGCAGCACGACGGGCAGCACGACGCCGGGCCAAGCGGATGGGTCGAGGGTCGTCGATGTCCATATAGTCATCGTCAGAGTGGTCATCTTGCCCTGACGGTGGACCTATGTAATCATGGCCAGAGTCTTCAGAGAGGTGCCCTTCATCATCAGTGGCCCCCACATAATCTGGCGGGGAACCAGTGATGCGTGGGCGGCGTGCGGGTGGGCGAGGTGGGGAAGGAGTGGCAGGTGAGGCTGTGTCCCCCCGAGGTCCCGGGCTCCTTGGCCAGCGACGAGTGACAGAAAGCAATGTTTCACTGTCACTAGGGCCAGGTATTGGTGATGCGAGCTAAAAGACTTCTTCAGGAAGACATGTTGAAGGCGGGAGAGGTGGGGAGGACCGTGGGGAAAGTTGCGGGGACGTATGGCTGGGGCCGGCCGGGGTGGACGCCGCGGGAGCCTCGAACAAAACTCTCTTACTTTTCTTAATTTTCTTGGTATATTTCCTACCTTTCCCCTTTTCGGCAGCAGTATGTCTCCTGTCGGGGGACCTAGGAGGCAAATAGGCCGAAAGTGTGGGGTCCTCAACCCTTGGCAATGGTGGGGGTGGTGGGGAAGAATGCGGGGCATCCGGGTCATCTTGGGTGGCGTGGGTAGATAAGGGAGACAATGGCGGACGAGAAGGGTCACCACGCTGACCCTCACTCACAGCCTCATCCTCACCAAGTAGTTTTGCTTGTTCCCTAGCTGCCGCGGCCGCCTTCTCAAGTATTTTCTGCTTATACAAATGTAGCTTGAAAGGCGATTTACCTGGGGAAGGGCTTGGCGTCGTGTCACTTAAGCGAAATTTGGTGAGTGACCTTGAACTCTCCCACTCGCTCACTCTCTCAAGTTCACTGTCTTTAGGTAAACCAGCTTCCTCAACAACTGGTACATCACCTTCATCACTCTCATCACTGTCATGTTCTCTCGCAAATCCCAGGAATTGCTCTTCTTTATCACTCTCATGGCCATAATCACTCGACTTATAATTACTGGAGTCGTCACTGACTTCATCATCAACATTATGCTTGGCATCAGCTCGCTCATAAAGTCTCAATGTCGTCTCAATACCTCCGGGAGATAACACATTTAGGCGATGGCGTCGGGGTAAGGCGCGACGAACAAGCAAGGGCGTCGTAGGAAGCACGGTATCGGACACAGCGGAATCACTATTTGGCGTACTGTCCATGATGGCGTCGGGGTAGATACTGTTGCTGTGGCGGAGTTTACGCCTGGTGGCGCCACCTACCGTCCCACGATACCGAAAATGTACGCGCGGCATTCGAAAGCACGCATGCAAGCAATGGGCGTTCAAGAGCCCTTCCGGGTTGCGCGGGCCGAGGTTGTTATGGGCGTTCAAGAGCCCATCCGGGTTGGAGGGGTTAATTGTAGTTTCTATTGGTAACAAGAAATTTAAAATACAATCAGTAGTTTTCGGGTGAGAGCCATTTAAAGTGCCGGTACCCATAGTGGGTCCATATTCCCAAGTTCGTGACTGTTCCAGAACATTACCTGAGCAGGGTTAATATAGTTCATGAAATATCCCATTCCATTTTATCACTGTCTAAAGCATGTTACAGAATGATTGATACTGCACAGTTGTCTTGGTTTACCACACATTTTTATCAAAAATAGTAAACAAAGCCATGCAAGATATTTTAAGCTTAGAAAGTTGATGGCAACCCCTATCGCCTCTCTCTTGTGTTAATGATAACGGAATTAGCCCGCGAATTTCGAATATGTTTTCATATTGCCTTTAGCTACCCTACCCTGATATATAGTATTTCATACATGAAGTAATGTGAAGGCAGTATTTGATATGTATATATCATGTGAGTGTAAAACTTGTCTATCCTTAAGTATCTATCAATGCAATTATTCATAGTTTGGTCTCGTTTCATGTGGCAACACCAATAGTAGAGGAGGTCTTGCCCTAACGGTATACACAGGTACTCTAGCACAAATGCGTACGGCCAACGTATCAAAAAATATTTCGTATTGATTTTCACTTTCACAGTGTATTATTCGATAGCTTGCCATTATTTCTACATTTCATTATTAAGCTTATGCTGCTCATACAATTTATCATACCCCTCTATTAAATATCTGTCCATCTTTGTAACTGTTTTCACAGAATGGAGTACTTAACAGAGATACTGAGAATCAAAATGGTGGTCATTGACCTGACCCCTGAAACTCTTTGACCTATTCTGTTATTCTATGGGTACCCCAATAACTTCATACACGTCACAATGGGCTCGGAAATGCCTCTCGCCACCACCGTCCAAAACACTAATTTATTTACATTTACATTTATAAGAAACTCTGACTTCTATTATTGCACATAAGCGGTATATTGTACACTCACATTTCTGATAATGAGGATAGCTGATCATAGCTGACCACATGCGCTATGCCCTTTAACCCTTGTCTAGCGGGGTGTTTTGGGCTCATTTGGGCATATTCAGGCCCTCCTGAATGATCAATCAAGTATCTGCATGAAAAGAAATGTATTCAGCAAAAAACTAGGCGCTAAAAGCTTCAAAATGAGACCTGAACGAGCTACGTAGCACTCGTGGTTCTCTTGCAGTGGTGCCATGAACATGGGAGTTTAGCGTATAGCGGTATATTTTTCCCAGCTATGCTCACTACTGGCTACACTGCCGGCCTCTCGAGAACACAGGGAACATGAGTTAATGGGCGGCGGTAAGCCCTGGGAGTCGGCTGTCTGGCCCGCTGCGCTCCCGGTCATTTGCACTCAATTTTAACCCTTTAAAAGCCTTAATAATGCTCCTAACTTGCTGCAAATTGGTGCACGACTTAAGTCGAGCGCCGCCAATAAGGGGTTAATAGAGCTAATATTGCTTTACAGCCCATTTGCTCTAGCCCTTTATTAATTACAGGCGATAGAGGTTTTACCCCTGGGGGTAAGGGAATAGAATATGCCCCACATGCCTCCTGCGTGTCGTAAGAGGCGACTAATGAGGTTGGGTCGGTGGGCTTGCGACCCCCCACCCGTGAAAAATACTTACGCAACGAAGAACGAACGAACAGCCTCGGATGTGGACGGACCTTATGTGCACCTGATGACTGGAAAACAGGCATAATAGTCCCCTTATATAAGGGTAAAGGGGAAAGAGGAGTGTGTGATAACCACAGAGGAATATGTCTTCTAAGCGTAGTAGGGAAGGTGTTGTTGTTGTTGTTGTTGTTGTTGTTGTTGTTGTTGCTGTTCCCCAGGCTGCCTGGCCGAACAGTCCCAAGGCCCCGAGCAAGGCCGCCATAACCGAGCGCCCCCACAGAACCCTCCCTGCCTACCCCAATAAAAGCCTGGGTGATCTAAGCCACTCCATGGTGGGGAGCTGAGGAGGGTGCGGAAATGCCCGGGAAACCAAAGCCCCACCCAGGGCCCTGTGCCCCTTAGCAATTATGAAGAGAAAGTTGAGGGGCAAAGGAAAAATGTGACGCTTTGGCTTCCAATCTGCCAACTTCTAGGTTGGTAGATCGGGAGGTCAATCCACGGAAGAGACGCCGTCACTTGAGATCTAGAAAATATATAAGTAAAAGGAACAGTCAGAGTAAGCTATAGGTATGGCAGAGATCGCTCAGTTCTCACTCTGATAGACCAGCCCATCACCACATGACTAGAACCCAATCCTCTTAGCATCAGCTAGGAAAGGCCCTAGAAAGCCGCCTTTGGCGGGGGGATAGCTCCCCTATTTCAACCACTTTCGGGGTTGGGCACCCACCAAGTAGGGAAGGTGTACAGTACAGTACAGTACAGTAGGGTAAAAATCTGATCTACACATCCTCTTCCCTTTCTAAAAACGTCCTGCTTGTCACGTATCCATTTCTCCGTTCTTGCTCTCACTCTCTCAATCACTACCCTACTGTAAAGTAGAGAAGGTGTACAGTAGGGTAGTGATTGAGAGAGTGAGAGCAAGAACGGAGAAATAGATAGGTGACAAGCAGGGCGGTTTTAGGAAGGGAAGAGGATGTGTAGATCAGATATTTACCCTGAATTGTGCTGTGAAGAAATATCTGGAGAAGCAACAAAAGCTGTATGATGCCTTTATGGACTAGGAGAAGGCCTATGATAGAGTGGATAGAGAAGGTATGTGGAAAGTACTTAGAATATACGGAGTAGATAGCAAGTTGCTGAAAGCAGTGAAGAGCATGTTTGAAGGTGCAAAGGCGGCAGTACGTGTGGAGAATGAGCAGAGCGAGTTCTTTGATCTGAATGTTGGTTTGAAACAGGGATGTGTGATGTCCCCGTGATTGTTTACTGTATATATATGGATGGAGTCATAAAAGAAATACAAGGAAGAGCAGTGGATGTTGGTGTATCGCTGATAAGGGAGGGAAATGAGTGGAAGATACCTGTACTGCTGTTTGCTGATGATACAGTTCTGATGAGCGATAAAGAATGGGAGTTGCAGGGTCTGGTAAATATGTTTGAAACAGTGTGCGAAAACAGAATCTGAAGGTAAATACGGGGAAGAGCAAGGTTATGGTCTTCGAAAGGGGTGAAGCCACAGAGTGTGAGGTGAAGTTGAACGGTCAGGCTATAGAGATTGTCAGCTCATTTAAGTATCTGGGCAGTGTGTTGAGAAAAGATAGGACTATGGATGAAGAAGTGCGGGAGAGGGTGGAACAGGGGAAGAGGGTTGTAGGAACGCTGAAAGCAGTAACAAGAAATAGGGGTCCTGATGTGGCGGCGCCTACGCCGTGGGACCACTCCCGGAGCTGCCAACAACGGATGGCTGCCGACCCTCCACGGCCGGAGACAAGATCAACGACCAGTGGAGGACAACCGGATGCCGGCCGCGGGGAGCAGTTTCGGGAGCCAAACCGTCACAACTATCCCCTGCCCCCTCCCTGGGGGCACGGGTCCTTGGAGCGGCTTCGGTCGCGCCGGGAATTTCCACACCTCTCACACCACACACACACATCACACAGTTTTTCCTTCACCGAGAAATGACTCTACGGCTGTCATTTCTCGAAGACTTCTTCTAGCCGGAGACACTGAGAGCAACCCAAGACCCACGTACACATACATATGTCCAACTTGCTCAAAACCCATCACTTCGAGTCGCCACACTAAGGGTTCAGTTCTCTGCAATTCATGCAGGAACTGGACCCACTTCACCTGTACAACACTTGCCTCCAAGAAACACTACACAAACACCTGGACCTGTTCCTCATGCCCCTCCCTCTCCCAGTCAAATCCCTCGCCTAAAACCCGTCCACCTCTCCTCCCCAACCCACCTAGCCTTCCCATATCATCCACTCCCCCCCCTAAAACCTGTCCACCTCTCCTCCCTAACCCACCTAACCTTCCCATACCATCCACATCCTCAACTCAACACACCACACCCCATCCTAATCCATTCCAACCCCCATCTCCTGCTCCCCAATCCCCACCCCCACCTCACCCATCCCAACCCCCAGCCCCTCCCTCACCCCATCCTCGTGCAGCAGCACCCAACATACATCGTGCACATAACATTAACATTCTCCAATTGAACATAGATGGCATTAACACAAAGAAACACAAACTCTCACACTTCATCAAACAACACAACATACACATTGCCATCTTACAAGAAACAAAACTCTGCACAACACAAAAAACACCCACATTTCATAATTTCACCACCATCAGACAAGACCGGGCTGTCGGCGGGGGCGGTGGACTCATCACCCTGGTACACAATGAAATATCATACATAGTAACCAGTGTACAAACCAAATCCCTCCCCCCCCCCACCCCCAAATGATAACACAACAGAAATACAATCAATTAAAATACGCACTGGCAACAAATCCAACATAAACACATACATCCCTCCCCAAACATCCTCTACAGTACCAAATGAATACAGACCACACTTACAACACATCAAAAACACCCCACACATCATCCTGGGTGGTGACTTCAACGCCAAGACGTCGGCCTGGTTTGTCGACAACCCCGAAACAGACAGAGGGCTGGTACTACAAAACCAAACAGATACCTTATCATCCTTAACGACATCCATCAACATACCCACATTCCTCACCAAGCCCTCTATAACCCATCATCTCCAGACATCACCTTTTTCTCCCCAGAACTCGCCCCCACAACATCCTGGAGGGTGGTCAGAACCTTAGGCTCTGACCACCTCCCGATCATTATCACCACCAAAACCAGACTCACCCCAGCTAGCCACAAACACACATACACCAATTATAAAAGAGCTAACTGGGAAGCATTCACAAATGAGACAGAACAACACTTCACAACTCTAAACAGTACACCCATCACTAACATCAACAATGCTGTACTCATACTCAATAAAACTATCCAAAACGCTGACAAGAAACACATTCCAAGAGGTAACAGAAAAAGACACAACCCCAACTTCACACCAGAAATTCAAAACCTCATCAGACAACGCGACATACTGAAACACTCCCCACACACAAGACATCACACAACAAGTTCAAGCACTCAACACCCAAACTAACAACAAAAACTAAATTGGAATAACTTCCTACAAACACTTGATCACAAAACAAACCCCAAAAAACTCTACAAAACACTAAACAGCATCACATTTTCCAACAGCAACACAACACAATCACATGCTGCAGTCACAACAACAGACTCTACTCCTTCATGTAAACAACAAGCAAACACTCTCATCAATCACTTCTCACATGTCAGCCACCTAAAACCTCACAAAGACGACCGACGTGTCATCCGACGTAAGAGACAATTCCCCACAGACCCTGACTATACACCCTTCACCAATCACCAGACAAAGCATATCATCAACAATCTCAAGCACTCACCCGCCTGTGGCCTAGACAACATACACATCAGACACCTGGGACCACAAGGCATACAAGCACTCACTAACATATCAAACTACAGCTATTCACACAACACAATACCAGACATTTGGAAGCATGGTATCATCATCACATTCCCCAAACCCAACAAAGACCCCACGCTACCCTCCTCGCACCGCCCCATCACACTCCTTTGCTCCCCCTCCAAAGTCATGGAACGCCTAGTATTACAACTAATTACACCCGACCTACCCCTAGCTCCAACACAACATGGCTTTAGGCCACTGCACTCCACAAACACTCTTCTCACAGACCTTACACAAAGAGCTTTTGACGGCATCAACTCAGCTAGACCACCACACAGATCACTATTAGCCACACTCGACATTAGTAAAGCCTTCGATGCAATCCCCCGCCACAACCTAACAAACAAAATCTACAACACAAACATGCACAACAACACAAAAAGGTGGCCAACTTCCTAGCAGGCAGATGTGCACACGTATCTTTTGCCGGTCAGTCATCTAAAATCAGAAACTTTCCAAACGGAGTCCCACAAGGATCCGTCCTATCGCCCGCACTCTTCAATCTGTACATGCACGATATAACTACACCCAATACGCCCCAAATAAACTTAGCCTCCTATGCAGATGACATAACACTCACATGCACACACCATGACCCAAGAAGAGCAACAGATCTCCTTCAAACCTATCTCAACACACTACATGGCTGGTGCACTACAAATAGACTTAATCTAGCCCCAGCCAAATCCACCGCAACCCTGCTCACAAGCTGGACAGGAGAACACGAATACATCCCTCAACTCACCATAAACAACACACCCCTAACACATACACACACACCCAAAATCCTAGGAGTAACATATGATACTCATATGACATTCAAGCAGCACACCACAAACATTAAAAAGAAACTGACACCCAGACTTAACGCCCTCAGGTCACTTGCTCACACAAAATTTGGATACAACAAAGAAACTACCACCACAGTATATAAACAATACACAAGATCAGTGATGGAATAGGCAAGCCCAGCCTGGGCTTCTAACCTAGCTGAAACACATCATAAGACCTTACAGACTATTCAAAACAAAGCCCTGAAGATCATTACAGGCTGCACAGCTACTGCACCCACAGATCACCTACATCAAGAAACTAAAATCCTCAAAGTCAAAGACCATCTGGACATGAGAGGCACTCAATTCCTGGCAGCAGCCTCCACGAACCAAGACCACCTACTAAACTACATGTCGACACACCCACAGACCCCAAGAAATATCAAAACAACACCCAGCACACGGTATCACACACAATTATTGTCGTCTCTCCCTGCCCACCCCGAACCAACTTCCAGAAGCACATCCATACTCATATCTCTCGCCAATCCATCCACTCACTCACAGACAACACGCAGCTGCATGCACGACCTCCCGAAATCCATCCTTCCGAATTCTCCCTCCCTCGCGAGGACAGAGTCCACCTGGCCAGGCTGAGATGCGGACACCATCCAGCTCTCCTGAGCTATCAGAAGAGACTGGATGACTCCGTTGTCGACGCCTGCCCGGGATGTAACACAGCACCCCATACCATTAAACACATCATAGAAGACTGCATTTCACACAACCACTTACGCAATTACACTTACACACAACCACTTAGTATTGAAAAGTGGCTGATAAGGCTGATATCGTCACAAAATTCTCTCCACGGAAATCGTCATCACAACTGAACCAGTTGGCTTAGAGAGCTCTACTCAACGCCATACTACAGGTATGAAACACATCTACGCTTGGGGATGCGCGGGAATGCGGAAGCAGTCAAAATAACAAAGATACGGTAGCCTAGGCGTAGATGTTTTTCGGCCAAAACCCCTGGGTTTCAGGGAATATTTATAGAATGCGTAGCCGGTTCCGGAGGGTTAAGAAGTGCGTGCATAGTTACATGGAGGGATAGACAGACGAATGAGGAGTAAGAAGGAGGTGTGGTTTAAAGGTAGATGTGCTGGAAAGTGTGAAAAGGAACACCTTGAGATGATTCGGCCATATGGAACGTATGGGAAGCGAGAGAATGACTAAGAGGGTATACGAGAGCGAGGTGGAAGGACAGAGAGGGAGAGGTAAACCGAAAGAGAGGTGGAAGGATGGAGTGAGGAAGTATATGGTTGGGAGGAGGGGCGTCGACTGACTGGGGACAGAGGTGCATGGGGGCGGTTCGTTCGTGGCCACCCCTTCGGGGATCACGGCGTCAGGCAATAGATAGATAGATAGAGGTCAGGATTTCTGACCTACTTAAAATGAATAGGGTATAGTAATTTTGCTTTGCTATTAACATAGTTCCAAGTGTATTTCAATAAATCATTTGTTCTTAGTACACAGTGTCTCTCTCTGATCCACATGTTTGACCTCTAATAGTATAGACAAGAGCACCCTCTTCAGTGGAGACCATTTCTATGATAGAGAACCATGGAGGTGCGGCACCTCCATGGATCCTTGTGCTGTCCATACGCGGCTTATATTTTCTTAAATTCGAATTTTTTTTGTGTAGCCTAATATGAATTGTACTTATTAATGCATGGCGATTCTTTTTAGTTATCTCTGTTGGGCTAATATTTGCATTGCGTTTATAGTTACTGTTTTGCAGAGTTGTTGATTTTTTTATTATTTAAAAAAAAAAAAAATCTGATTAATTGATTTAAATCAGATTTAATTTGACTTAAATAATTTTTTTGTTTTTATTAATTTGATGTTCTACATGAAATCTAACTGCTACAGGATATTGCTTAGCATACTTATAACTAAAAAGTCGGAATAAGTTAATTAAAAATGCATATAACATGAAATACAGATGAAATTACATATTTTCTATTTCTGTGATGGAAGTGTTCATATCAATAGGACTATGTCTATGTCTCCTCTAACTAACAGTACTGTACCAATGAAGATAATAGGGGCAAGAACTATTAAGAGCAGTGTAATACAAAATTCCCATTCCAAGAAGAGTATTGCATCATCCTCTGTAAGCCTGTTGAAACCTGTTCGGAGCTGTACCAGTGAGCACTAGCCTATAGCCCCAGACCTCTAAGTCAGTTACTACTGAGGAGTGCTTAAATACATACATAACATACATAAAATTTTAAGACTGAGTGTTCCACACATAAGTGCAGTTTCAGTCTCTTGTCCTAATGGCGGCATTCCAGGCAACCCTGTTAAGGGCTGCTTCACTTGTCAAGTTCTTGGATTTGAGATCGGCACGTATAGTCCGATACCAGGTCTTCCTCGGTCCACCCCTTGGTGCAGCTCCCTCCACAATCACAGACCTTAATTTTTTCACCCAATTTTGTTCATCCATTCTCTCCACATGTCCATACCATCCCAGTCTACTTGTACGCATCACCTCGCTAATACTCTTTATACCTAAACGTCTCCTCAGCTCAACATTTGTTATTCTATCCTGTAGCCTGGCCCCACACATCCATCTCACCATTCTCATTTCACTACGCTCCATTCTGTTGACATCCTCTACTTTAACGGCCCATGTTTCTGAGGCATACGTCATTGCACTTCTAACACATGAGGCATACACTTTTCCCTTCAGGGGGAGAGGCATTCTTTTCATGGTCAGGATTGGCAGCAGTTCTCTGAACTTCCCCCAGCCACACCTAATTCTAGCAACAGTGGCAGCCTCGGCCCCACCACCGGCAGAGATGGTATCTCCTAGGTAACAAAACTTGTTCACCAGCTCCAAAGACTCATTTCCAAAATTCACAGCCACAGGATCATCACCTAACACAAGCTCGCCTTTGCACACTACGCACGCAAATTTCTCTATTTCTGACTTATCCTTCAGCAGGGGTCCCTTTATTCTACTACAGTTCTTACTCCCATGGTGTACCCAACATCGACAGATGCTACATTGAATTGCGTTAGCGCCCACTCCCTTTCCACACACTGCACATGGGTATGCACCGCTCTTTTCCACATTGCCTCGTCTTAATCTACAATGCATAACCTTGGTTTTGTTAATATTGACTCTTGACCGTTGCTCGCCATGCCCTCTCTCCACTCTCTGAATTTGGCCGCAGCATCTTGCACACTGTCAGCTATTAGGACTAAATCGTCTGCATAAAACAGTTCCATTGGGAGTCCGCCTCTAAAAACTCTAGACAGCGCCTCCAAGACCATAATAAAGAGGAGGGGGCTTAACACTGAACCCTGATGGACTCCAACACGGACTGCGAACTCATCACTCAGTACACCCTTCACCCTCACCGCACTTCGCGAATCCTCATACATCTTCATTATCACACGCACCAGCCACTCTTCCACACCAAGTTTCCTCATAGCCCACTGCACAACATCTCTAGGCACCCTATCAAAGGCCTTCTCCAGGTCTACAAACCCAAAGTAAAGATCCTTGCCTTTTAGTAAGTATCTTTCCTGTATCTGCCTGGCTATGAAGATAGCATAGGTTGTACCCCGTCCTGGCATAAAACCAAACTGCATATCATCAATAGAGATGCTTTGCCTGATCAAACCCTCAAGGACTCTCTCACAGACCTTCATGAGTTGGTCAAGCATTTTCAGGCCCCTATAATTTCCTCTATCTAGCGCATCCCCTTTTCCTTTGTATATATTCACTATCACACTTTTGAGCCAATCCTCTGGGATTTTCTCATCCTTAATAATGGTGTTTATCAACTCATTAACTAAGTTTACACCAGTCTCCCCTGAGGCTTTTATCATCTCAGCGACAATGTCAGCGCAACCTGAGCAAATGATGATGATGATGCTTAAATTCTTTGTTTGGTCAAACCAATTAAATTCAAGTGGAATTTATGTTTATTATATTCAGTTACAAGGTACTTTCTTTTAGCTAACTCTGGATAATAAACACTATGAAAAAGGAATTAATACTATTATGGGTAGCCTTTGTACTATTATGGGTAGCCTATCTTTAAATTTATCTATACTTTTTCTTAACACTCAAAGGACGGGGCTATTTGTAACATCAACTACCTGCCTGGCGGGCATATTTACCGAAAACAAGCTTCATTCCATGCTCTTTTCATGCATAAACAAGAGCCAGAGCGTAATACAATTATGTATCCGTGAAAGGGCGATAATAGAGCTTTCCAATGACACTTGAAGGATCATTGTACGACCACGGGTTATCCTGTAGCGATCGCGCAACCGGAGGTGAAAATACCCTAAATAAGGTAATTTCCTAATTTTTTTCCTTATATCACGAGGCCGGGTGTGTGTGTAGGGAGGCGGCGGTGGTCATAGAACCGGCCCAGTGGTGGCGCCGAGCGGTCAGATCCCACCTATCATCCTCCCAACGCACGGACTCTCTCTCAGAGCCCCTAATGTGCTCAGAATGCCGCCCGTCATATGACGTGTACCGGAGGATAGGCCATTTATCTCTCGCCCGTCATATGACGGTCACCGTTGGTTAAGGGTTAATAATGCTAATTCCACTATACTGTACACTATACATTGATTTAAATATTTGTTTTATGTAATTTTTATTGTACAGTAGTAATAATTACTTCGGCAGTTAAACAAGATAATTATATTTTTTGTTTGATAATTATAATGCATATTAAACTTTGGTTAATATCACTTTGGCTTTTTAAAAACAAAAGTAACCTGCACATTCAACTTTTGGTTATAGTAGTGTGGCTTTTCGTACAGTACATGTGGCTTTTCGTACAGTACAACAAAATTATATATATAATTGAGAAAAAATTATTTCTGCTGTGAAAACAGCCACATGGCAATTTGCTATCTAAAAGTGCCACAGTGGATTCCCCCGCACCACTCATTTAGTCTCATTATGATATAATTATACTACAATAATAAAATTGGTGTTCATAAACCCATTTGCTTAATTTTCGTTCTTTCCCCTCTCGTTTTCAAATAATGATAAGGTTATGATTTGAATCATTGATATTTAAAAAAAATATATATATATTTATATTTATATTTATTAAATGCTAGGGTAGGTAATGAGCCTGTTGAGGGAGTCATCGGTAGTTTTGGTGTGGATGGTGTAAACGAGAGTGGAGAAAGACTGAAAAATGTATGTAAAGAGTGCAGATTGAGTGTAGGTAATACGTTCTTCAAAAAAAGGCGTATAGACAAGTACACCTGGCATAGACTTGTGGGGGGGGGGGAGATTGTAGAGAGGGCATTGATGGATTATGTGCTGGTGACAAGGGAAAGATTGTTTAGACTGCTGGATGTGAATGTGATGAGAGGTGAGGCGGAGGGTATGTTGGATCATTACCTGGTGGAGGGAAAGCTAAGAGTTAGGAATTACAGGAGAATGAGAGACAAGCATGAAGTAAGAGAGGTAATAAAAGCTAGTGAGTTAGAGAAGAGTACAAAAGAGAGGGAGTACAAGGAAAGACTAAATGAAAAGTGGATGGAAGAGAGAGAAGTAGAGGTTGAATGGCAACAGTTTAAAGAAGGAGTGAAAGCAAGTGCAGAGGTAGTATCCAGCAAAAGGAAAGTAGGAGGCAGAGGTATCAGGAAGGGCAGCGAGTGGTGGAATGATACAGTGAGAAAGGCAGTTGAGGAGAAGAGACAGTGTTTTGAGAGGGTTTTACAGGATGGTAGTGTTGAGGTATGGGAGAGGTACAAGGAGAAAAGGAGAGAGGCAAAAAGGAAAATTAGAAGGCGAAAAAAGATGCAAACGAAAGGTGGGGTCAAAGGTTGAGTGAGAATTTTGAAGAACGAAAGAAGATGTTCTGGAAGGAGGTAAATAGAGTAAGGAAAGGAGGACAAAACAGGGAAGAGTCAGTGAAAGATGTAAATGGAGAATTACTAGTGGATCCAGTTGAAGTGAGGAAAAGATATGCCGAGTATTTTGAACCTTTGCTAAATGCAAGAGATGGAAGAGAAGCAGTGATTGAAGCAGTGGTTGATGGAGATAGGTTACCCAGGCCACCCAAGTGGCAGGGAATGAATGAAAGGATTGAGGAAAATTAGGTGAAAGAAGCAGTGAAACAATTGAAAGCGGGAGAAGCAGAAGGTTTGGATGGTATTGCTGTGGAGTGTATAAAGAAGGGTGGAGATGTGATAATAGATTGGTTGGTGAGACTTTTCAATGTGTGCTTTGTGATGTCAAGGGTACCAATAGACTGGAAGAGTGCATGTATTGTGCTGTTGATCAAGGGGAAGGGAGATCGGCAGGAGTGTTCAAGTTATAGAGGTATTAGTTTATTATCAGTGGTTGGAAAGCTGAATGGCAGGGTGTTGATAGAGAGGATAATAAAATGTACGGAAGTTGCAATAGGAAAAGAACAGTGCGCTTTTAGGAGGGGAAGAGGGTGCGTGGATCAGACAGTTATGCGAGAAGTATTTAGAGAAGCATAAGGAGATATTTTGGGCTTTTATGGATTTGGAAAAAGCGTATGATCGTGTGGATCGTGAAGCAATGTGGAAGGTGTTAAGGATTTATGAAATTGGAGGAAATTTGTTGGAAGCAGTTAAGAGTTTTTATGAAGGGAGCAGAGCATGTGTTAGAGTAGGAAATGGCGAGTTGAGTGAATGGTTTGAGGGAAAGGTAGGTTTGCGACAGGGTTGTATTTATTAGTGGCCCCTCCATCATTGACGAACATGCCTATTACATAAGGCATCCTCTTCAAACACTAATCCGCCGTAGTTTTGAATCTACCGCGCAGAGCATTTAAAAACTGAGGAGCCTTCATCATGAGCGCACGTGACCTCACTCATGGCTTCAGTCATTATGAATTGGGTTCTCACTACGAAAAAAACTTCGTAAAAAATAAAAACAAAAAGAAAATAAGAATAACTATCCAATAAGCTTTCCATCATATCGTGGATGTACTTGTGTGGATTTCTGACCAGACGCTGATTCAGGCGTCATTCTTCCTTCTCTGCTCTGCGCTCAGCCCGCCCGGATGTGCCTCCCCACGCTCCGCTGGTTCCGCATTCGTTGCGTCCCTAGTGAGTTTTTTCTCATTTGTTTACTCCAGGATGTATCGAGTAAGGTTAGGATAGGTGTAGCAGGAGTGTCCTGGGCTGGTTGCCCGCAGTGCAGTGTATTTTGGGTCGTGTGTATGGGGCATCTATTTCGGATGTACCCTCGTGGTCACGTTGTGGACATGTGAACTTTTTCACAGTTGAGCTAGTTTGTGATGCAGGCGGCTTTCACTACGCGTTATTTATTGCTGCCTTTTATCTTTCTGATGAGGTAAGCTTTGTTTTCTGACGTTCCCAGCGTATTTTTCTTCACTTAGTGAAGTTTTTTTTCTGGGTCCCGAGTCAGTCTTCCCTGGGTTGGAAGTTGTTGCTACGGTGGTGTGTTGGCGGTGGTTCCTGTTGTGATATTTCCAGTGTGTGTGTGTATATTTCAACTGTTATTATGCCGTCTGCCTAGGCCTAGCCAGCCGCTCGTAGCTTTGCCACATGTACTAGTGTTATTATTTATTATTTATAAATATGCCCTACTGTGTCATGTGTATCCGGGTTTTAGTTGTGTATTGGCTAATTCCTCGGACTATAATTGTTTCCTGGTTTAGTTGTGTATTGGCTAATTCCACGGATTATGGTGTGACCTTGGGTTAGTCGTGCGTGGCTCTCCTCGTGTCTTGTGTTGTTCAGATGGTGTCTGTTCAGGGTGGGTTTCCTTCCGGCGGGTTTTTCTCGGTTTCACCGTGAAAAAATCCTGGCCGAGAGCAGTGTTGGGCCACACGTGGTTGTTAACACTGGCTTGTATCCCCGGCGTGGGGGGGTGTCTGTGGCTCTCCAGGACTGCGTCTCTGTGGGTGCCTGGTTTCAGGCCTCCTTTGATTCCCGGCGGGATGGCTGTACCCATCCATATAAAACGGCGTTCTTGTGGACATACGTTTTGGGAGTTTTTCTACCTGGTTTTACGACAACCACATGAAAAACCTAGCTGTTGTTTAGGCTTTCCTCCCCGGCGATCTTTTACAAAGAAGTGGGGACAGGAACTTATGGGGTTAACTTTTAAACTTCTCACCCGGCGGGTGCACCTGGGTAGGGTGGGATGAACGACTTATGTCTTTCAGTTAGTTAACCAATCCATTTTAGTGATACTCTGTGTATCGCTGCCTTTACTCTTACGGCGATTGAAGGTTCAATTAGGTTAAATATCGATTCTCACACCCGGCGGGTGCTCCTAGGTGGAGGAACTAAGGAATTTACAAAATTCAATTTAACCTCTTAATTGAGTGATACAATTAGGTATCGCCGCCTTCTAACTTACGGCGATCTTTTGTGACAATTCGTTAAACATCAGATCTCATATCATCCTGCCCTGGGCTATTCTACTAAAATAATTCAAGGGCCGGCGTCTTTATGGGGGGTTGCTTTGTTACAAAATTGAATCTTGAGACAGTCACCTCCTCCAAGAGACTATAAGTGCCATGCTGGACCATTATATCAGAGGGTATTCTTCACTTTCTTTAGCAAAAGATTTGTTTAGACTTTACACCCCGCCGCGTAGCGAGATGTGTTAGTTGTGTCTTTGCATCTCGTTACCCGGCGGATTATTAACACTTGTGTGCGAACATGTTGGATTAACCTTATGAGCATTAATTCCTGGAAATTTTCTTTTTTTCCAGAGCTGAGCTCCGGCGGACCAATACAGACCCGGCGGTAGTTTTCACCCACCAGTCTCTGTCATGGCTACCGTGGCCCCAGTTTTTGCCCTGTGCATTACCCCTACTTGTGCTGGTATCCCTATTTTTGCACACACCCTTTGCATAAGGTGTGTTAAATGTCTAGACCGTTCAAGGGGTCTCTGGGTTATGAATAATTGTTTCTTTTGCTCTCAATTAGCTGTTAAAGTCCTTTGTGAGAATGATAAGACCGCGGCGGTAGCGTTGAGAGAGGTTCGACAACAGATGTCGGCCTACATTACCATTGTCGCGCATAAGTCACTTCAATGTGACAACGTCCCACTTTGGGATAGATTGCTGTCAGAACACCCTCCCCCTAAACGTTCCTCTAGAGTCACGAGTATTAAGCCGACGGAGACTAGTCAGGGTTCTGTATCGTCTGCGACTACAACTAAACGCCCGAGAGAGTAGGTGTAAACAGAGGCTGTCAGAGATTTTCGGCCTCTGCTGTGTTAGGTTAGGCTAATCTTGGTAGAGTGGAAACTGGTGTATTGAACCCTTCAGCCTCCACGTCTCCACTACGCTACGTCATACCTTAGTACTGTGTCGGGTCACCTGTCTTACCTCCCTATATTTATTGGGGTGTTTTCGGACATAGTTTGGGGTGATTTCGGACATGAGGTGACATCGGACATCTAATATTAGTTACACACACACACGAACCACCGACGAGACAACACCTCCGCACCCACGCTCCCGAAAATCAGCTGATCTAGCAAGCTGTTTACAGCGCTCGTCAAATAAACTCACCTAAACTTGAGTATAAGGATATTTTGTGTTGTCCTGTATTATAATGCAGTATTAAAATAATTTGAGATTAAAATCAAGTGAGGATATTTCGAGTGATAAAAATAATTCAAGCGATTGTGAATGCGAGTGGATGTAAACAAATATGGCTGACTTTGATGGATTTGAAGTCGGTGAGACCGAGGGCATTCTAGGGAAAGTTATACGTGAGCTGAATGACATTAAAAGGTGGAAGGAGGATATGCAGGAGTGGAAGGTGAGTGTTAGTTCACAGATTGAGGCTATATGTTCAATATGTGGTGCTCAGGCTGGGGACATCGAGCCTGGACAAGATTTGAGTCGGGCTAGCCTAAAAGAAATTCAAACTCATATGGGGCAACTCCGGGACGAAAATGAAGCTTTAAGATTGCAACTTGAAGAATACAAAGGGCAAACCAAGGAAATGAAAACACATGTGGAGGAGATTAAGGAGAAACACAATAAATGGGTTAATGACGAAGGAGGAAAAGTGAAGGAAGTGGCAATGAAGGAAATCATGGAGGAACAAAAGAAACAATCAGAAAGGGAAAATAAAGATTTAGAATCAGTGGTAGTAAAGGCTATGAGGAGAAATGAACAGGTCCTGCGTGAAACAATAGATAGAAATAAGTGTATTATTGTATTTGGGGATATAGAGGAGCACATTATTGAGAGGAAAGCTAGGGATAAGGAAGAAATTAATAAGGTAAAAACATTGATCAAGCATGTCGATGAAGAAGGAAACAACTGGAGAGATGATATTGAAGAAGTTAGGAGAATGGGTAAATATAGTAAGGGAAACACAAGGCCAATGAGAGTGCAGTTTAGGTCTAGGGTAACAGTGGATGCAATAATGAACGTAACATGGAGACTTAACTTGACCAGCAAGTTTAAGAAAATTACAATTAGAAAAGACATGAGTATTGAGGATCGAAACATAAGAAAAGAATTGCAAACCGAGGCAAATGTAAATAATGGAGAAAGGACGAAAGAAGATGAAAAGAAGTTTTTCTGGAGAGTGTGGGAGGGAAAACTCAAGAAATGGTATATAAAGCGAAGGGACGAAGTAGGGAGGGAAAGGGAGATGGTGCGGGTGACGGGGGAGAAGGCAGAGAGAGGGGAGGTGGAGATAGAGAGAGAAACAGTCCAAGTGGAGGCAGAGGGAGGGGAGGTGGAAACGGAGCGAGAAACAGTCCAGGTGGAGACAAGAGAAGAGGAGACAAGCTAGGAAATAAATTGGGAGGGGTACGTACAAAAAAGAAAGGAACGGGCAGGGACGAGAAAAATAGGGAAAATACTGGAAACGCTAAGTTCATGTATACAAATATTGATGGGTTAATTTCCAAAAAGATTGAGTTTGACGAATATGTAAAGAGAGAGAGGCCCGGGGTAGTATGTTTGACTGAAACTAAGCTTAACCAGGAGGTAGACACGAATATAATTAGTTGTGCAGGATACAGTACATGGAGAAGAGACAGGTTAGGAAAGCTAGGAGGAGGAGTGTTGATCATGGTAGATAATAAAATTACTGCTAAAGAATTAAAACTTGGTGATAGCATTGCTGAAGTGGTAGCAGTTGAAATTGAGGATAATGATAGGTCAAAACTGGACATTGTATCAATGTATTTACCTCCTAAGACTAAATCTTGGAGCAACGATGAATATAATGAATTAATTTTGGAAACCTTGCGTATGTTGAAAATTATTTGTAAAAGGAAAAATAGGCTTATTCTTGCAGGGGACTTTAATTGCGGGGAGGTGGATTGGGAATGTTTGGATGCGGGTTCAAATGAAAATACTTGGGGTAGCAAATTTCTTGAACTAACAATGGGGTATCTATTAACACAACACGTTATGGAAAATACAAGATTTAGAGGAGGTGATGAACCATCAAGACTTTACTTATTATTCACCAAAGACCCCCAAGAAATAAAGAACCTAACATATTTGAGTCCCATGGGAAAAAGCGATCATGCTGTGATTGAATTTGAATTGACAGTGGAATTTCTGGAAGGCAGAGAGGAGGAACATAGGGAATATAGACTAAATTATAGTAAGGCGGATTATGAATCATTACGAGGATACTTTGCAAATATAGATTGGTCATTTATTGAGCAAGAACAGAATATTCAGGTAAAATACACCATGTTACTAGATATTTACAGGGAGGGGGTAGATAAATATGTACCAACATTTAAGGATAGAAAGCTGGCTAAGGAGAAAGAGTGGTTTAACATGCGATGTCACATTGCCCAGAACAAAAAGGACTATTGCATGGAATAAAGTGAGGAGACACACTGAGGAAAAATGGAATGAGTATAAGAATGCTAGAAACAACTATGTCAAGACTATAAGAGAGGAAAAAAAGAACTTTGAAAAAGATATAGTAAACAAATGTAATGTAACTGTTCTTAACTATATCAACGGCAAAACAAAAATAAAGGACAAAATAACAAAGCTTAGGGTAGAGGGTCAATTATATGAAGACACAGTGGGTATGTGTGAAATTATGAATGATACATTAACATCTGTGTTTGTGGACTATGTAGAACCTGTGGTGGAATTGAACGAGATACAGGGACTAGAGTCGATAGAAGTCAACAAGGATGAACTAAAATCATTGTTGGAAGAATTGGACGTGAGAAAATCTATGGGCCCAGATAACATTGCTGGATGGGTATTAAGAGAATGTTCTGAACAACTAGTGAGACCTATTTTTAATATTGTTCAACACTCATTAAACAAGGGGGAACTTCCCTTAGAATGGAAACAAGCAAATATAACTCCAATATATAAAAGTGGAAATAAAGAAGACCCGCTAAATTATCGACCGGTATCCTTAACGAGTGTTATATGCAAGCTTTGTGAAAAGATTATTAGAAAAAGATGGGTGGGTATGTTGGAGGAGAGGGAAATAATTTCAAGGGAAATAATTTGGTGGTTCAGAAAAGGTCATTCGTGTACCACAAATTTGTTGAGTTACTATGATAGGGTAATTGACATTGTACAAGGGAGGGAGGGGTGGGTGGGTAGATTGTATTTACTTAGATTTCAAGAAGGCATTTGATAAGGTGCCTCATAAGAGATTGTTGTGGAAGCTCAGGACTGTGGGGCGGTTGAGGGAGTATTATTAAAGTGGATGGAAAACTATTTAATTGGGAGGGAAATGCGAACAGTAATAAAAGGAAAGTTTTCCTCGTGGAAAAGGGTAAAAAGCGGAGTGCCTCAAGGATCGGTGTTGGCCCCAATCATGTTTTTGGTTTTCATCAACGACCTTCAAATGGGAATAGGCTCATATATATCTATGTTTGCTGATGATGCAAAATTAATGAAGCATATTACAAGTAGGAGTAGTTGTGAAGAATTACAGAGAGACTTAGATAAGTTATATGAGTGGAGTCAAACTTGGAAAATGGAATTCAACACGAGTAAGTGTCAGGTTCTTGAGATGGGAAAAAGTAAATATAGACCTTCTTGGGGATATAAAATAGGAGATGAAATAATTAGTAAAGCTGTGAAAGTAAAAGACCTAGGGGTAGTTGTGGCAGACAGCTTGTCACCTGAACAGCATATAAATAAAATAACTGGTGAAACCTATGCAGTGTTGACTAACATGAGAATAGCTCTGAATTATTTAGATGAAGAGATGTTAGCAAAAATAATAGGGACAATAATACGACCAAGACTGGAGTATGCAGCAGTGGTGTGGTCTCCACACCTTATAAAACATAATAAAAAACTGGAAAGAGTTCAGAGAGTTGCCACTAAGATGATAGCTAGCCTTAGAGACCTGCCTTATGAGGAGAGATTGGAGAGGCTAAAGCTGCCAACGCTGAGGGAGAGGAGAGAGAGAGGTGACATGATCATGATGTTTAAGTGTGTGAAAGGTTTTGAGAAGATCGACAAGGGAGATTTTGTGGTGAGGGACGAGGGAAGAACCATCATCATCATCATCATCTCCGACGCCTTGCTTCCCCCTGGGAAACCCCCACTAGAGGATGGCCATGACAGAAACGTCTCCAAGCTACTTTGTCAAGACATGCCTCCTTTGCCCGTGCCACAATACCCCTTCCACTACGTGGAAGTTTTTCTTCAATATATTTCTCCACTTTCTTTTCCCATACCATAGGTGGTCTTCCACTACTAGCGGTTCCACTCACCTGACTCCCATATATCTTTCTTGGCATTCTGTCTTCATCCATTCTCTGAACATAACTCTAACTCTAACTCTACTCCTAAAATCGATTAATGAAATTAACAATGTGCTGTACATTTTTGGTTACTGTACGTTAAATTTTGCTAAGCTAGATAAATCTATGATAAATATTTATTTCATTAATCATTTACTAACATTGGAAAGTTCATTTGTATCTTCCTATAATAATTACTTCGCAAAGATAACAACTTAATATTAATGAAAAGGTTAAAATGTTAAATCTTATAAAGCTTACCTTAAAATTACCAATGCATGAAGACAACCCAGGCGTCCTAGGTGATCTAGTCGGCTTGGTGTTCGACTGCTCGACAGGCCCGAGCCGGGATATACAGATCTGCAAACAACATTTTGGTAATTAAAATTGCCACGGTCGAGGTTAATAAGTGTTGTCAGATATTTCACAAAGTTTCGGACACTGACTAATACTCTGAGGGATAAGCACTTTTCCCAGTAACTATAAAGATATCAATAACACTTCTTGAGCGAAAACCACTGGAATCTATGACAACACGTAATACCCCCAATTGTACGTAACAATTATAAATACATATACAATACTGTACTTGAAAGACGGAGTGATAATTTCTGCTCTTTCATTAACCCTTTCAGAACAGGTGACTGTACTGTACCGGCATTTTGGCTCCAACATTCCTTTATTTGGGCCCTGTCCCTTTTTACCCTTATTTAGCGGGTGGTAGGGTATTTTACACTGTGCCGCCCAGTGTTTTTTTTTTACCCTAAATAGGGTTGTTTCCGTGCTCATTTTCATGCATAAACAATACCCAGAGCATAAAACAATCTATCCCTGAAAGGGCATAAACAGAGCTTTCCAATGACACCACAACGATCCTTTTATGACGGCTAGTTTTCTTGCAACAACCGCGCAACACGAGTGCAAAAAGCATGTAATTCGGAACTTTCCCCATACAAATCAGTATGTAGCGAGTGAGAGAGGGAGGGAGGAGGTGGGATTCGTGTCAGTAGGTTCGCCGCGGTGGTCTGGAGCAGTCATACGCTCGCTACTCTCCTGCCACCACTTGTCTCTCTCTCTCAGCAACATTACGTGCTGAAATTGCCACACGACCTATGTCGCGCGCCGCCAGATAGTCCAGATTTATTATACTCGACTTATGTTGCGCGCCGACATTTAGGGGTTAAAGCTTGATGGAGGTCTAGCGAGTAAATTGAATAATAAATATCTAAAGAAATACACCAAAAAATGTGCTTGTTTTACAAGTTTTATATTTAAAAAAACAAAAGAAATTAGCAGCCTATACATAATGCAGTAAAAGGTAACTTAAGACCAACCCTACCACTAAAGACAGATCCGACAGAACGGGTACCGTAAAAAAGCCTAACTTCCGTCAAGGGCGTATACTTCACACATTAGTGGATACAGTAAGGAAAGTTATAGAAAAATGGCTCTGCATTATGGAACAACACCGCAGACTTGCTTGTTTTTCCATAACATCATGTATTTATCCTATAACTGCGGTTTATTAAATTTTATTCCAGAATGTCCGAAATTATGTCCTCTTCCAAAGTTATGTAATTTTACCGGTACCAGATATTATATTATCATGTTTCTTTACACCAACCAACTTCACATCTAAACTCAAGTAATGAAATCAACAAATACATGTGGCACTCCGAGGACTCCAACCCAGGATACTCTCATCGAAATTCCGCGCACTATGCATTACGCTATCAAGACAGTTAACACAGGTGGTAATTTACAGTGTCTATATTTCCTCGGCATCCAAAACTAAAGAGTATCTGTTCTTATCTCCTAAACTAAAGAGTATCTGTTCTTATCTATCTATCTATCTATCTATTGCCTGACGCCGCGATCCCCGAAGGGGTGGCCACGAACGAACCGCCCCCATGCACCTCTGTCCCCAGTCAGTCGACGCCCCTCCCCCCAACCAGCACCGCCTTCGTTCATGTAGTTCCTCACTCCATCCTTCCACCTCATATTCGGTCTACCTCTCCCCCTCTGTCCCTCCACCTCGCTCTCGTACACCCTCTTAGTCATTCTCTCACTTTCCATACGTTCCATATGGCCGAACCATCTCAAGTTGTTCCTTTTCACACTTTCCAGCACATCTACCTCCACACCACACCTCCTTCTTACTTCCTCATTAGTCTGTCTATCCCTCCATGTAACTCCGCACGCACTCCTTAAGTAATTCATTTCCACTGCTCTCACTCTTGGTCTGAGTCTCTCAACCAACGTCCATGCTTCGCTTCCGTAAGTCAGTGTCGGGATTACCACACGGTCATGCAAGGACTTCTTCACTTCCATACTGACCACCCTATTTCTTGTTACTGCTTTTAGCGTTCCTACAACCCTCTTCCCCTGTTGTACCCTCTCCCGCACCTCTTCATCCATAGTCCCATCTTTACTCAACACACTGCCCAGATACTTAAAAGAGTTGACGATCTCCATAGCCTGACCGTTCAGCTTCACCTCACACTCTGTGACTTCACCCCTTTCGAAGACCATAACCTTGCTCTTCCCCGTATTTACCTTCAAATTCCGTTTTTCGCACACTGTTCCAAATTCATTTACCAGACCCTGCAACTCCCATTCATTATCACTCATCAGAACTGTATCATCCGCAAACAGCAGTATAGGTAGCTTCCACTCAATTCCCTCCCTTTTCAGCGATACACCAACATCCACTGCTCTTGATAGTATTTCTTTCATAACTCCATCCATATATACAGTAAACAACCACGGGGACATCACACACCCCTGTTTCAAACCAACATTCAGGTCAAAGAACTCGCTCTGCTCACTCTCCACACGTACTGCCGCCTTTGCACCCTCATACATGCTCTTCACTGCTTTCAGCAACTTGCCCTCTACTCCGTATATTCTAAGTACTTTCCACAAACCTTCTCTATCCACTCTGTCATAGGCCTTCTCCAAGTCCATAAAGGCAACATACACCTTTTGTTTCTTCTCCAGATACTTCTCCACAACACAATTCAGGGTAAAAATCTGATCTACACATCCTCTTCCCTTCCTAAAACCTCCCTGCTCGTCGCCTATCCATTTCTCCGTTCTCACTCTCACTCTCTCAATCACTACCCTACTGTATACCTTCCCTACTACGCTTAGAAGACATATTCCTCGGTGGTTACCACACACTCCTCTTTCCCCTTTGCCCTTATATAGGGGGACTATTATGCCAGTCTTCCAGTCATCGGGTGCACTGCCCTTCTCCCATGCTAGTTTGCACATTTTCCATACCCATTCTATCACTATCTCACCACCATACCTCAACATTTCCCCACACACTCCATCAGTTCCTGGTGCTTTCCCCAACTTCACTCTTTTCATGGCTTCCCACACTTCTGACCTCCTGATCCCCACCTCCTCCTCCACTACTTCTCTTCTTCTCCCTCCCATACCATATCCAGCTATGTTTGCTGGCTCTTCATTCCTTTCATTTAGCAACTCACTGAAGTACTCCCTCCATCTTTCGACTCTCTCTTGCTTCTCGGCTAGCATTCTCCCATTCTTATCTTTCACACCCTTACTGTTTCCCTTGCTACCTTCCCTAACTTTCTTGACTTCTTTCCAGAACAGTTTCTTACTCTCCCTCCATTTTACACTCAGATTCCTTCCAAATTCCTCATCTACTCTTCTCTTACTTTCCTTCACTACTCTCTTCACCACCCTCTTACTCTCCACGTACCTCGCTCGTTTCTGTCTCTCGGAATCTTCATTCCCTCTACTACCCAACCACTCTCTATATGCTTTCTTCTTTTCTTCCACAGCTATTCTTACCTCTTCTGTCCACCATGCTGTACCTTTCACTCCCCTCCCTCTTCTCCTCACTCCACACACCTCCTCACATGCTGCACAGATCTCATCCTTAAACACCTTGCTCATCTCCTCCACTTCCTCCATAACTTCCAGGTCGAACCCACCTAGTCGTCTTTCCACTGCTCTCCTGTACTCCTCCCTGACTTCCTCCTCCTGCAACCTCTCCACCCTCCTCACCATTCCACCCTCCTCTCGCCTCCCTCCCGCTCTCCTCCCCCACTTCTTTTGTATCCTAACCTTAGCTACCACTACATAATGATCAGACAGACCCCCTCCAATACCCCTATACACCCTAGCATCCATCACAGATTTCTTCATTCGTTCATCCACACATACATAATCAATCAATGACTTTCGTTCCACCACTGTCTTATCCTTCATCGTCAACATCCGTTTCCACGTGTACCTGTGGATCATTCTGTGTCGGAAGAAGGTGTTGGCTATCCACAGCCTCCTCCCACACATACGTCCACAAGTGCACTACCATTCCCATTCACCTCTGATGGTACCCCCCACCCTCCCACCACTCCCTCAACTTTCCTATCACCCACATTACCATTCATATCCCCAATCAGAAATATTCTTTCGTTCTTGTCAAACTTCTCCAGGCATGCCTCCACATTCATCCAGAACTCCTCTTTCTTTCTTTCAAGTATATCCTCTGTCGGGGCATACACGCATACAATCACCCACGTTTGTATTCCTACTTTCATTCTCACCCACACAATCCTTGAACCCACAGACCCATACTCTCTTACACATTCCTTCCATTTGCTACTTACAAACAAACATGCACCTTCTCTCGCTGTTCCTTCACTCACTCCAGCACACACACCCATTCCACACTCCCACTCTCTCACATCTGAACCTTTCCATTTGGTCTCTGTCATTCCACATACATCCAGCCTGGCATTCACTAACACTTCCAGAACCTCTCTCTCTTTTGTGCCATCATTCATGCCACTAACATTCCACGTAGCCATTCTTAGAATGTCCAAAGGCATGTCCTTAGTCGGTCGTGGTTCGTCAACGTTGGTTCCGTCCGCATCCGAGGCTGTTCGTTCGTTTTTTTTGCTTAGATATTTTTTCCGGGTGGGGGTCGCAAGCCCACCGACCCAACCTCTTTAGTCGCCTCTTACGACACGCAGAAGGCACGTGGGGCATATTCTATTCCCTAACCCCCAGGGGGTTTCACATCTAAACTCAAGTAATGAAATCAACAAATACATGTGGCACTCCGAGGACTCCAACCCAGGATACTCTCATCGAAATTCCGCGCACTATGCATTACGCTATCAAGACAGTTAACACAGGTGGTAATTTACAGTGTCTATATTTCCTCGGCATCCAAAACTAAAGAGTATCTGTTCTTATCTCCTAAACTAAAGAGTATCTGTTCTTATCAAGCCTAATATACAGTACTGTACTGTTCTTATCAGGCCCTACATAATAGAAACTAAAAAAATAAAATAAAATAAAAAAACAGAGGAAGTCTAGACACCTTCGCATAATTATTTACCTGTCTTGATAGCGTAATGCAAAAATGCGCGGAATTTCGGTGTGAGTATCCTAGGTTCGAGTCCTTGGAGTGCCACATGTATTTATTGATTTCATTAATTGAATTTAGAAGTAAAGTTGGTTGGTGAAAAAATATGAATAAATGACCGCCACACAGTCTAGAGTCTATTCATTAATAGTACAGTAGCATCAAGAAGTTCCCTCATGCCACATCATATATTAACGCCCATTACCAAGTTCTAATGTAAAACTTGCAAAATAAACAAACCAAAACGTATATGAACACAGTAAAAATACAAAATAACTAATCAAAATCGCTGGAAACAACGCTTAAATCAAAATTAAAATGTAAACTTGCAAAGAAAGCACCCCAAAACTGGAATCGCACATATATAAAGACAACAACTTCTAAAAATAACTGGAATTAAAATGCAAATTTGCAAAATAAGAAAACCTAAACTGGGACGACAATATAAAAGCAAAGAACTTATCAAAATTGACCTCAATTGCACGAGAGGTCCGAATATTGCTCAAGCAAACTGGGGAAAAGATGTTAAAATTGCCAAATGTTATAAAATTTCAGAACTAACGGGGCTAAACATGAGGGAGAAGGGGGCCCAGAAAAAGCCAGCCAGCCCCCCTTAATGCCCGAGGGGATGGCCACAAATGAATAGCCTGCATATGCTTCCATAGGGCGAGGCAACTCATTAAGTCTGTAATTGTATTTATAGCTTGTTCCTCTTCACAGGAGGGTGGTCACTTAACCTCTGAAGTGCGCATGGGGGTAATTGGAAACGTCCCCCTGTGCTGACGTATTTGAGGTGTTTCCGTCACTAAAATATTCATTGTGCCATTAATAGCATTAATACTTATCCATATGCGCCTATTATGGATTGATTATAAAGGTATTAACCTGAAACAACAATAAAACGAGTGAAAACAGCGTTTGGATGGTCAAAATCGGAGATATAGCCCGCGAGTTGTATAATGTATGGGTGAGGCAATCTGCTTTCCCGCCAATTTCCCCCAAGGCCACTGAGACACAGTCGATCGATACTCTCTCTCTCTCTCCTGCACTCGCTTGCTATCAGTGATGACCACACCCTCCAATCGGATTTCTAATGTTAGCACGAAAATATACCTCAGAATAAGGGAATAACAGGGAAAATAGGTGATAACTGAAGGAGAGGAGGAAAGTGGGGAAGGAGGGGAGGTAGAGGACTGAGATTTTGCATGGCCCAGGGGCCAAAAAAAAAAAATAAAAATAAAAAAAAAAAATATAAATTTTTTTTTTTTTTCGATGTCAAAAGTTGATTTTTGTTTTCTCTGACTCTTAAGAGTCTCCCCGCAGTGCGCCGGGGGAACTCTTAAGAGTCTCCCCGCAGCTCCCGGGTTAAAGGGGGGATGGTTGTTCTTTTCGGGGCCCCCATCTCCCTCATGTTTAGCCCCATTAGTTTAGAAATCTTGGGACGGTCGACCAACTATTTTAGCGATTTTAAGAACTTTAACCCTTTTGTTTGTCAATATTAGGGCCTTTCATGCCATTAAGGTGTAATTTCTTTCCTGACGATCGATAGCGAGCCTGTAGTTTTAGGAGGAATCGTCCTTTGGTCGGGATATTTTTTTTGCTACCGAAAAATTTATAAATTTAACTTGAATGGGAGTCTAGGGGGTGTTTGTAAAAGCTTGATGGAGGTCTAGCGAGTAAATTGAATAATTAATAAAAAAGTATTCATGTCAAATTTCCTATCATTTCTCATATTAATTCCAATGTTAAAACTTTGTACTAGTTTGACACCCTGTTATAGTGTATGTAATAATAATAATAATATTAACCCATTGGCTGCGGCTATGTTTGGGCTATATAAGGCATATTCAGGCACTCCTGAATGATAAATGAAGCATCTGCACTAAATTAAGTGCATTCTGCTGAAAACTAGGCGAGAATAGCTTCAATATGACACCAGAATGGGCCACATACGTGGTCTGGTTCACCCGCAGTGGTGCCAGTGAAACGCGGGAAACCCGCTATTATGTAACACTCGCTCGCTTGGCTACACTGTCGGGAGACACAGAGAGAGACCCGCGCGAGACACAGTCAACCTCGGTGAGCCGCTCGGTGCTCTGAGGGTCGGAGGTGGGCCCCTCACACTCCCGCCCACTGACACTCGATTTTTACGTTTTTTACAGGCTTTTAAAGCCTGGAAATTGCTGTACCTTGCCAGGACGTTCCAGAACGTCACCCGCAGCAAAAGGGTTAAGCATGTTACGGTACTTATTTCTCACAAGCGCCCATCTTTTCCGCAGAATTCAATTGCTCTCGGGGGAAAGAAAAACAAAAACATAAATCACTTAAATTAATGCAACACAAAACCTATACGCACTACGATTACAGTAATACCGACACTCTAATATGTATACCGGTAAATTGGTAATACACATAACAAAACAGTTTGTACAGTACTTAGCTTAAATAGTACCAGTCTTCAGGCTTCTATGACGCTATGCTGCTCGGCCATTGTTGACTTCATCTGCAAGAGAAGGCACTCATTAACCCTTTGAGTACCAGCAACGTGTATTATATTGTATTCTAGCTATATTTAGACAATAGTATGCAGCTTAGGAAGGATCTATGGTAGTTGTTGTTGTTGTTGTTGTTTTTCCCCAAGCTGCCTTGCCGAACAGCCCCGAGTCCCTGAGAAAGGCCATGGCCACGATCGGGCTTTCCCACAGAGCTCTCATTGAGTGTAGATTGTGTTGTTGGCATAAGTGGTTGTGTGAAATGCAGTATTCTATGATGTGTTTAATGGTATGGGGTGCTGTGTTACATCCCGGGCAGGCGTCGACAACGGAGTCATCCAGTCTCTTCTGATAGCTCAGGAGAGCTGGATGGTGTCCGCATCTCAGCCTGGCCAGGTGGACTCTCTCCTCGCGAGGAAGGGAGGATTCGGAAGGATGGATTTCGGGAGGTCGTGCATGCAGCTGCGTGTTGTCTGAGTGAGTGGATGGATCGGTGAGAGATATGAGTATGGATGTGCTTCTGGAAGTTGGTTCGGGGTGGGCAGGGAGGGAGAGAAGACAATAATTGTGTGTGATACTGTATAGTATAGTATAGTACTGTATAGTATAGTACTGTATAGTATAGTACTGTATAGTATAGTACTGTATAGTATAGTACTGTATAGTATAGTACTGTATAGTATAGTACTGTATAGTATAGTACTGTATAGTATAGTACTGTATAGTATAGTACTGTATAGTATAGTACTGTATAGTATAGTACTGTATAGTTTTAAATCATTATGAATTATTCTGTTTAATCCTCAGTTGTCTCAGATGTGTTATATAGACAATATAGACAATAGACAATATAGACAATATATATATGGCAGATGAAGTTTAACATTGACAAATGCAAGGTATTAAAGATAGGGAAGATGCATACAAATTTTAAATATCTATCTATCTATCTATTGCCTGATGCCGTGATCCCCGAAGGGGTGGCCACGAACGAACCGCCCCCATGCACCTCTGTCCCCAGTCAGTCGACGCCCCTCCCCCCAACCAGCACCGCCTTCGATCATGTAGTTCCTCACTCCATCCTTCCACCTCATATTCGGTCTACCTCTCCCCCTCTGTCCCTCCACCTCGCTCTCGTACACCCTCTTAGTCATTCTCTCGCTTTCCATACGTTCCATATGGCCGAACCATCTCAAGTTGTTCCTTTTCACACTTTCCAGCACATCTACCTCCACACCACACCACCTTCTTACTTCCTCATTAGTCTGTCTATCCCTCCATGTAACTCCGCACGCACTCCTTAAGTAATTCATTTCCACTGCTCTCACTCTTGGTCTGAGTCTCTCAACCAACGTCCATGCTTCGCTTCCGTAAGTCAGTGTCGGGATTACCACACTGTCATGCAAGGACTTCTTCACTTCCATACTGACCACCCTATTTCTTGTTACTGCTTTTAGCGTTCCTACAACCCTCTTCCCCTGTTGTACCCTCTCCCGCACCTCTTCATCCATAGTCCCATCTTTACTCAACACACTGCCCAGATACTTAAAAGAGTTGACGATCTCCATAGCCTGACCGTTCAGCTTCACCTCACACTCTGTGACTTCACCCCTTTCGAAGACCATAACCTTGCTCTTCCCCGTATTTACCTTCAAATTCCGTTTTCGCACACTGTTCCAAACTCATTTACCAGACCCTGCAACTCCCATTCATTATCACTCATCAGAACTGTATCATCCGCAAACAGCAGTATAGGTAGCTTCCACTCAATTCCCTCCCTTTTCAGCGATACACCAACATCCACTGCTCTTGATAGTATTTCTTTCATAACTCCATCCATATATACAGTAAACAACACGGGGACATCACACACCCCTGTTTCAAACCAACATTCAGGTCAAAGAACTCGCTCTGCTCACTCTCCACACGTACTGCCGCCTTTGCACCCTCATACATGCTCTTCACTGCTTTCAGCAACTTGCCCTCTACTCCGTATATTCTAAGTACTTTCCACAAACCTTCTCTATCCACTCTGTCATAGGCCTTCTCCAAGTCCAGAAAGGCAACATACACCTTTTGTTTCTTCTCCAGATACTTCTCCACAACACAATTCAGGGTAAAAATCTGATCTACACATCCTCTTCCCTTCCTAAAACCTCCCTGCTCGTCGCCTATCCATTTCTCCGTTCTCACTCTCACTCTCTCAATCACTACCCTACTGTATACCTTCCCTACTACGCTTAGAAGACATATTCCTCGGTGGTTACCACACACTCCTCTTTCCCCTTTGCCCTTATATAGGGGGACTATTATGCCAGTCTTCCAGTCATCGGGTGCACTCCCCTTCTCCCATGCTAGTTTGCACATTTTCCATACCCATTCTATCACTATCTCACCACCATACCTCAACATTTCCCCACACACTCCATCTGTTCCTGGTGCTTTCCCCAACTTCACTCTTTTCATGGCTTCCCACACTTCTGACCTCCTGATCCCCACCTCCTCCTCCACTACTTCTCTTCTTCTCCCTCCCATACCATATCCAGCTATGTTTGCTGGCTCTTCATTCCTTTCATTTAGCAACTCACTGAAGTACTCCCTCCATCTTTCGACTCTCTCTTGCTTCTCGGCTAGCATTCTCCCATTCTTATCTTTCACACCCTTACTGTTTCCCTTGCTACCTTCCCTAACTTTCTTGACTTCTTTCCAGAACAGTTTCTTACTCTCCCTCCATTTTACACTCAGATTCCTTCCAAATTCCTCATCTACTCTTCTCTTACTTTCCTTCACTACTCTCTTCACCACCCTCTTACTCTCCACGTACCTCGCTCGTTTCCGTCTCTCGGAATCTTCATTCCCTCTACTACCCAACCACTCTCTATAT
Source organism: Paralithodes platypus (assembly GCA_032716605.1). NCBI lineage: Eukaryota > Metazoa > Arthropoda > Malacostraca > Decapoda > Lithodidae > Paralithodes > Paralithodes platypus. The sequence goes on from CM064493.1 coordinate 40,559,285, forward strand.
GCTTTCTTCTTTTCTTCCACAGCTATTCTTACCTCTTCTGTCCACCATGCTGTACCTTTCACTCCCCTCCCTCTTCTCCTCACTCCACACACCTCCTCACATGCTGCACAGATCTCATCCTTAAACACCTTGCTCATCTCCTCCACTTCCTCCATAACTTCCAGGTCGAACCCCCCTAGTCGTCTTTCCACTGCTCTCCTGTACTCCTCCCTGACTTCCTCCTCCTGCAACCTCTCCACCCTCCTCACCATTCCACCCTCCTCTCGCCTCCCTCCCGCTCTCCTCACCCACTTCTTTTGTATCCTAACCTTAGCTACCACTACATAATGATCAGACAGACCCCCTCCAATACCCCTATACACCCTAGCATCCATCACAGATTTCTTCATTCGTTCATCCACACATACATAATCAATCAATGACTTTCGTTCCACCACTGTCTTATCCTTCATCGTCAACATCCGTTTCCACGTGTACCTGTGGATCATTCTGTGTCGGAAGAAGGTGTTGGCTATCCACAGCCTCCTCCCCACACATACGTCCACAAGTGCACTACCATTCCCATTCACCTCTGATGGTACCCCCCACCCTCCCACCACTCCCTCAACTTTCCTATCACCCACCTTACCATTCATATCCCCAATCAGAAATATTCTTTCGTTCTTGTCAAACTTCTCCAGGCACGCCTCCACATTCATCCAGAACTCCTCTTTCTTTCTTTCAAGTATATCCTCTGTCGGGGCATACACGCATACAATCACCCACGTTTGTATTCCTACTTTCATTCTCACCCACACAATCCTTGAACCCACAGACCCATACTCTCTTACACATTCCTTCCATTTGCTACTTACAAACAAACATGCACCTTCTCTCGCTGTTCCTTCACTCACTCCAGCACACACACCCATTCCACATTCCCATTCTCTCACATCTGAACCTTTCCATTTGGTCTCTGTCATTCCACATACATCCAGCCTGGCATTCACTAACACTTCCAGAACCTCTCTCTCTTTTGTGCCATCATTCATGCCACTAACATTCCACGTAGCCATTCTCAGAATGTCCGAAGGCATGTCCTTAGTCGGTCGTGGTTCGTCAACGTTGGTTCCGTCCGCATCCGAGGCTGTTCGTTCGTTTTTCTTTGCTTAGATATTTTTTCCGGGTGGGGGTCGCAAGCCCACCGACCCAACCTCTTTAGTCGCCTCTTACGACACGCAGAAGGCACGTGGGGCATATTCTATTCCCTAACCCCCAGGGGGGGTTTAAATATAAACTAGCTAATATGGAATTAGAAAACTCAGACTGTGAGAAAGATCTAGGTGTGTTTGTTAGCAATGATTTGAAGCCTAGAAAACAATGTATAAGCGCTCGTAACAAGGGAAACAGGATTCTCGGGTTCATATCTAGGAGTGTGAGTAACAGAACTGCTGATGTTATCTTAAAACTTTACTTGTCATTAGTGAGACCCCATATGGATTATGCTGTTCAATTTTGGTGTCCTTATTACAGAATGGACATAGATTTATTGGAGAGAGTACAGCGTAGAATGACAAAAATTATCCATAATATTAGAAATCTTCCGTATGAAGAAAGGTTGAAGAAATTAGGCTTACATTCGTTAGAGAGATGCAGAGTTAGAGGTGACATGATAGAGGTATTCAAGTGGGTTAGTGGAATTAATAAAGGAGACATGAAAAATGTACTAAAGCTCAGTGATAGCGAAATAACTCGTACAAATTAGATAATTAGATAAATTAGATAAATTTTGTTTCAGAAAAGATATAGGCAAAAGGTAACAGAGTTTAGATGGGTGGAATAGGCTACCAAGTGATATAGTGGGATCAAGAACGATAGGGAGCTTTAAGATAAAATTAGATAGGCATATGGACGAGATGGGTTGGGTGTGAGGGGGATCTACCAGGTGTGGGCCAATCGGCGCTCAGCAGACCCCCGTAATCTTGTGTTAATCTCTGACCATTTTGGTGGGGTCAGTACGCAAGGTATTAGTGAGATGGGTCTATAATTGGGTCTTGTAATTGGGGTTGGGTGTGACAGGGATCTGCCTTGTATGGGCCCCCCCCCCCCATAAATAGACAATGACAAGCACACTATAAAAAAAAAAAAAAAAAAAAAAAAAAAAAAAACACACACAATACAAAAAAACACACACACAGAAAAACAGCTCCCAACACAACTAATACCACCACTAACAATAGAGATTTAACCATTGTTGTCCAGGTTTATATAGTGTTTAACCCACCACTAACACCGGGTCATAAATCTCGTCCATAAACATGTGTGTGCATGTGTGTATGTGTTTGTGTGCTTGTCAACCTGTGTTTGTGCGTGTGTTATTTTTTGTTTGGGAGGGTGTATTTCTGTGTATGTCATTGTGTGTTTGCGTGCTTGTGGCGGACTGTGTGTTTGTGTGTATGTGACAATGTGTTTATGACTTAGTACTTGTGATTGTCTGTTTGCCATTGCGTATTTCCCGGGGCCTTGTTTATCTGTATAGCAGGAAGCTAGTTCTGTTTGGCATTGTGTGCTTGTGACGGTGAGTTCGGGATACTGTTTTTGACAGTGTGTTTGTGGCTGTGTTAAGGGATATGTGGTAATGACTGTTTGTGAGTGTGTGAATGTGTATGTGTTAACTACCACAGAGCCTTCCTAAGCTAAGCTAAGTATAGCTAGAATATAATGAATAATACGTCGCTGGTCCAAAAGGGCTTAAGAGAGTATTATACAGTGTGGTCTGCACCTTCAGCGTACCCGCGGCTGCTGTGTGGTGAGGTACGGCGTCTCTGTGTCTCCCGACCCCCTTCTTCTCTGGCTCGGCTCGCATCCCCCCAACCCAGTTACCTCCCCCCCCCCACCCCCACCCCCTTCTCCCTTATGTTTAGCCCCATTAGTAGTCAGATTTTAAGGTGTTTGCTCCATTAGTGTGTCGATTTTAAGACCTTTCGACCCATTTATTATATTTAACGCTCAATTATCAGCCTGTGCTAGCCCACACGTCAATCCACTAGCACAATGTGCATCTGCGTATGTACAGTCGACCGACCTAATAAGTGATATCTCGGCACCAATTATATTGTTATCAATAATTGGTATCAACAATATTTACTCGTGTTTTTTTTCTTTTTGAATGCTATTTACAAAAACATGTTGATACACTTACCCATCCTATTCAACATCTAACAAATATTAATACAGCACAGAGCAAGCCAAACGTAAAGGCAGCTGAGACATGACTTATTAGCACGACCGTACTATAGTCGGAACTCCGGTACTGATGGAAAACAAAGGTCGCCTGTGGGCTGTGACCTAAAAGTTTATGTAGAATAACCTTTGTACTGTACTACTGAAGGTTAAGAAAAACTCTATAGATTGTTAGCCTCAGGACTGCAAGTGAACAGTAAACAAACTATTATTATTATTATGCACACACACACACACTCTTACATTAAACTTATATTTACCACGCAGATGAAACATAAAAATTCCAAGCACACACCCACACCAAGCCCCGACACCCCCACCCCCATACCGGTACATACATACACACACCAACACCCCCTACCCACACCCTCATAAACCCACAACCACACTCCCACACCCCCTACCCCCACACCTAAACCATCAAGACCCTACACACCTTCACTCACACCCACACCTACCCTCACGGCAACACCGACACACAGACATCGGGAAAAAAAAAAAAAAAAATTAAACATACATGGATGCAAAAACATCTCTCTCTCTCTCTCTCTCTCCAAAAAACCTGATCTTTACTTGTACCCTATGTTGTACCAATCTCTTTTATATTGAGGACATCTGCAATATATCAGAGTAAGGGACATCCCCCCCCCCCTCTCTGTCTCTCTGTCTCTCTCTCTCTCTCTCTAAAAACTTAGGTAGTGTTAAAATTAATCTTCAATATCAATGTATTACTCATCTAACTATATATGTAATGACATAGTTTAAGCCAGAAATAGGGTGAAGATTGCGTATGCACCTTCGCCCTTTTGAGATAATGTAACTATGATACTTGTGTAACATTTGTACTTTTCTCAATAAAACAATCAAATCAAATCTCTCTCTCTCTCTCTCTCTGATAATTTTGGCTTCATGTGTTTATCAGTGTACAGTCGGCCAAATAAGTGATGACGCGGCACCAAGTACATTTCGATCAATAGTTGCTATCTGCACTATCTAGGTTTCGAGTGAGATATACAACATGTTCTTATTTGTACACACCCTATTCAACATCTGGCAGACATTAATACAGCACACAGCGAGCAAACTGATTGTCTGTGTGTAAGTTCATTATTCTGTCTGTCATTTCATTCTGTCTGTCTACATATGTGTCTGTACTCTCCCTGGTCGGATCTGGTGTTTGTCAGTGATTGAGTGTATCGTTCTTCGCTCAATTAAACCCTGTGACGTAGATAAAACAGTGGAGAGCAAATACCCTCTAACACATACATACACACTCTCTCACTCACTCACTCACTCACTCACACTCTCTCTCTATCCCTACCTACCCTTACGGTCTGTCTGTCTGTCTCTCCCCCTCCCCCTCCCCCTCCCCCTCCCTCTCTTTGTTAGGGAAGGATACCGGTACCTATACATATTTTCCCCTTTTGCCTTGCCTGACCCACCCTGGAAATGGACAACGCTCGCTTATTGTTAGATTTGCACACACACACACACACACACGCAAACACACACACACACACATTACAGGCTCGCTATCACCTAAATGGCACGAAAGGTCTTAAAATTGACAACAAACTTGGGCGAAAGGTATTCAAATCGCCAAACTAATGGGCCGAACATCATCAAATCTGAAAACTAACGAGACTAAACCTGAGGAAGAAGAGAGCCCAGAAAAAAACGACTGATCTCCCCCTAAATTCTGCCCCAGCCCTCCGCTACACCTCAAGTGACACATACCTTCACGGCCAGGTACCCCTCCAATTAGTACACCTTTGGGGACTCAGTGGTGCGGGCTGATGGGTGGGGGAGGGTAGCTTACACATGAGTGGTTTGTATAGTTAGTGGCTTATTTAGTGGGTGTGAGGGTGGTGAGGGGAGACGTGTGGGTGGGTATATGTGTGTCTGGTAGACGGGGCTGGAGAGGAGAGAAGTGTGTGTGGGTATATATGTGTTGGTATATGTGCATGCGAGTGCCTTGCTAGGTGGAAGGGTACTTGGATATTTGGTACAGCTTTGGGAACTCAGTGGTGCGGGTTGGTGGGTGGGAGAGGCTAGCTTATACATGAGTGATCTGTATAATTAGTGGCTTATTTAGTGGGTGTGTGGGGTGGGGTTGGAGAGGGGAGACGTGTGTGTGGGTATATATGTGTGTTTGGGAGGGGGGTGGAGAGGGGAAAAGTGTGTGTGGGTACATGTCTTGGTATATATGCATATGTGTGTCTTGATAGGTGGAAGGGTACTTGGATAATTGGTGCAACTTTGGAGACTCTGAGCGCGAAAGTGGTACCAGACCCTGAGAATAGGAACTTTAAAAAAAAAATCTGTTCGGGCTCTGTCTCGAGTCTGCCACCCCCAGCTATGGGGTATGTGCCTGAGTATATACATACATACATAGTAGGGACCGCAAGGTTTGTGTATATATGTATCTATGTAACTCTCTCTCTTTAAATAATTCCAAACCACCTTGCTTGAATCGTAATGTCTGTGTTAACTCTTAACTCACTCTCACTCTCTCTATATCTACTTATCTATATCATCCATTATATCTCATTATCTCTCTCTCTCGCTCTATCTATCTTTTTATCTTTATATCCTCTACTATCTCTCTCTCTCTCTCTCTCTCTCTCAATAATTCCTAACACCTTGCTTAAATCGTAATGTCTGTGTGGTCAGTATATTCATATTAAACTCACTCTCCCTCTCTCACTCACACACACACACACACTCTCTCTTTCTCTCTATCTATGTATATATTTCTTTACTGTCCATTTCTTCCACTTTTTTAAATTGAACATCCAAAAAGCTGACAGAATGAATATAAACAGCATAATTATGAGGAGGAGCACTCTATTGACACCGTTTCCCAGATAGCTTCGTCAGGTCACTAATTATGTGCCTCTCTTTAAATGTTTTGTTTTGTTTTGTATTAATGATTCGTGTGCCAGTAATTTTAAGACCGGACCACCTCTTCGGGACCAAGGGGTTTGTGTAGGCACTTTATGTAACTCGCTCTCTCGTTAGCTTGGTTCTTCTCTCTAAGAATTCTACTCAACAGCTGAGCTCTGGAACTCTCTCCCAGAATCAGTCTTTCCCTCTTCCTATGGCTTAAATTGCTTCAAACTCCGTGTGTCCGGTTGGGCTCGAACGTCCCTTGATTTTGGCCCTGTCGAATCTTTCAACTATGGGGGAGGCACTCGCTATAGGCAGTAAGAATTCTACTCAACAGCTGAGCTCTGGAACTCTCTCCCAGAATCAGTCTTTCCCTCTTCCTATGACTTAAATTGCTTCAAACTCCGTGTGTCCAGGCATTTTGGCTCGAACGTCCCTTGATTTTGGCCCTGTCACTCTTTCAACTATAGGGGAGGCACTCACTATAGGCAGTAAGAATTCTACTCAACAGCTGAGCTCTGGAACTCTCTCCCAGAATCAGTCTTTCCCTCTTCCTATGGCTTAAATTGCTTCAAACTCCGTGTGTCCAGGCATTTTGGCTCGAACGTCCCTTGATTTTGGCCCTGTCACTCTTTCAACTATGGGGGAGGCACTCGCTATAGGCAGTAAGAATTCTACTCAACAGCTGAGCTCTGGAACTCTCTCCCAGAATCAGTCTTTCCCTCTTCCTATGACTTAAATTGCTTCAAACTCCGTGTGTCCAGGCATTTTGGCTCGAACGTCCCTTGATTTTGGCCCTGTCACTCTTTCAACTATGGGGGAGGCACTCACTATAGGCAGTAAGAATTCTACTCAACAGCTGAGCTCTGGAACTCTCTCCCAGAATCAGTCTTTCCCTCTTCCTATGACTTAAATTGCTTCAAACTCCGTGTGTCCAGGTATTTTGGCTCGAATGTCCCTTGATTTTGGCCCTGTCACTCTTTCAACTATGGGGGAGGCACTCGCTATAGGCAGTAAGAATTCTACTCAACAGCTGAGCTCTGGAACTCTCCCAGAATCAGTCTTTCCCTCTTCCGACTTAAATTGCTTCAAACTCCGTGTGTCCAGGCATTTTGACTCGAACGTCCCTTGATTTTGGCTCTGTCACTCTTTCAACTATGGGGGAGGCACTCGCTATAGGCAGTTCTGCCTTTTGCCTCCCTCAATCACATAGAAAAAAAAAAAAAAAAAAAAAAAAAAAAATCTGCCTTCCACTACAACTGTCATCCAATCATCACCATCACCAGTAGTCTATATAATCTCTCTCCACCACTATACCTACCTAAGGTCACCTAAGGTTGTGTTCACCACTCTCCTAGCAGCACCGAGGAGCGCGTCGCCCCTCTATTCTACCTCCACCACCAGTAGGCTATACCCATCTTCCAAACTATCTCCACCACTCTCTCACCTGTCAGCACCACCCAGACTCCTCCATAGATTCTTCCTGTCTTCAACATTATCCTCCACCCTATCTCCACCACCATCATCACTTCCTTCACCACCACTATCACCATCACCATCATTTCTTTGACCACCACCACTACCACCATCACTACTACCACTACCACCATAACTTTCTACTCTATCACTACTACACCATCATTTCCTTCTCCAGTACCACCACCACTATCATCAACACCACCACCACCACTATCATCCCCCCCCCCACACACACACACACACACACTCTCTACAACGCTCTGATACAGCTTCTCAGTATCCTGGAATGTGCGATTAAATTTTGGTCTCCAGCACTCGGAAAAGATATAGAGCCCTGTTCACCTGCTCCAAGTAGATCTATGGCCATAAATCGTGAAATCTAACCTAGCCTATCTCTAACTCAAAAAGGGCCAGAGCTAGGATAGTGGGCTGTAAATTGCCATAGGGTTATCTATCCCCTGGCTGACCCTTCCCAAATGGGAAAGGTAAAGCTTTGAGTCCTCCACTTCATAGTAAGAGATGCTTAAATTGGACATATGACCAATTTTGATGAGAATTTAGCCTAGGCCTATATTGTTAAGTAATTATCTTGATATATTAAAACTACTGAACACAGGGTAGGCCTAGCCTAACCTCAAGAGGTTTACCAGGGTTGGATTTTGGATGATGGGTTAGGCATGAGAGGCTAGTGCAAAAGGTGGCAATTTTGGGTGGTAAAAGCCTAAATGGTATTGATTTTGGGGGGTACGGGTGCAAAAGGTGGCAATATTGGGTGGTAAAAGCCTAAATAGTATTGATTTTGGGAGTGTGCAAAAGGTGGCAATTTTAGGTGGTAAAAGCCTAAATACTGTAGTATTGATTTTGGGTGGTAAGTGTGCAAAAGGTGGCAATTTTGTGTGGTAAAAGCCTAAATAGTATTGATTTTGGGTGGTAAGGGTGCAGAAGGTGGCAATTTTGGGTGGTAAAAGCCTAAATACAGTAGAACCTCGCTCTTTCGGACTTCAAGCTTTCGGAACTCATGGTTCAAGCTTTCGGAACTCATGGTTCAGCCTTTCGGATTTGTCTGAAAGGCTGAGAAAATACCTCCATCCTTTTCGGACTACATTTAACTTCGGACTCATGCTTCAGCCTTTCGGATTTGTCTGAAAGGCTAAGAAAAATTGGTCAATATTTACGAGCCGCACCACAGCTGGGATATCATTTTTAATGGTAGTTTTGGGTTCCTATCATTTTATGCTTCATTGCTATATAATTTTTATCCACCGTATTTTTTTTTGTCTTAACTTTATTTTTCTTGACTTTATTAGCATGTATGAGGGTGCAAAGGCGGCAGTACGTGTGGAGAGTGAGCAGAGCGAGTTCTTTGACCTGAATGTTGGTTTGAAACAGGGGTGTACTTACTTACTCTAGTTGTATTGCGGGAGTGAGCATGCTCGTTATTTCCCGCCTCCTATATGTGTAGGTGTTATATGTATCGTTGGAATGGCTGTGGATGTGTGTGTAGTCTGTATTTTAGCCAATTGGTGACATCGGAAACGAAGGCTTAGGGTGGATCTCACTATAGACGGTATCGTCTCGCCCGAAGGCTTAGGTAGCCATCAGCTTAGGTGAACCTATATGATACCCATCTCGCCTTGTACCATTTTTGCCAACCCCAGATGGGACGTCACAACGTCGTCCACTTATTCCAGGTACCTATTTACAGCTAGGTGAACTGAGGCTAACACATGAAAGGAGACTAGCCCAATTTGTCTCCGCCCGGCGGGGGATTGAACCCCCGACCCCTCGTGTGTGAGACGAGAGCTCGGGCTGTGTGTGATCCCGTGGTTGTTTACTGTATATATGGATGGAGTCATGAAAGAAATACAGTACTATCAAGAGCAGTGGATGTTGGTGTATCGCTGAAAAGGGAGGGAATTGAGTGGAAGCTACCTTATATACTGCTGTTTGCGGATGATACAGTTCTGATGAGTGATAATGAATGGGAGTTGCAGGGTCTGGTAAATGAGTTTGGAACAGTGTGCGAAAAACGGAATTTGAAGGTAAATACGGGGAAGAGCAAGGTTATGGTCTTCGAAAGGGGTGAAGTCACAGAGTGTGAGGTGAAGCTGAATGGTCAGGCTGTGGATATCGTCAACTCTTTTAAGTATCTGGGCAGTGTGTTGAGTAAAGATGGGACTATGGATGAAGAGGTGCGGGAGAGGGTACAACAGGGAAAGAGATTGTATTCACCCCTTTGAGTCCTAGAGGTAAATTTTAACCCCTTTTGTACCGGTGACGTTTTTTTTTTATATCATTCTAGCAATATTTAGACGATTTTATGTAGGTTAAGAAGGATCTGTGGTAGTACAAAGGCTTAAGTGAGATAACTCAAAGCCTGTTAATTGATGGAAGCCCTTTTTAAACTGAATATAATCGTCTAATAGTAGCCAGAATAAAGTTAAAAGAACGTTATCGGTACAGAAGGGGTTAATATTGTGAGGCTAGATTTTGTTAGGTAGGTAGTTTGGTGTTAGTGAGTTGGGCCTACTATAATTAGGGTTGGGTGTGCGAGGGATCTGCCTTGTGTGGGCCAATCGGCTTTCTGCAGACTCACATTTTCTTATATTCTTAGGGGGGTCACCGGCTTTTTTGTTTATCTTTCTCTCCTTTTCTCTTTCCCTGGCTTGTATCCACCTGACAGATCCCCCTCACACCCAACCCATCTCGTCCATATGCCTATCTAATTTTATCTTAAAGCTCCCTATCGTTCTTGATCCCACTATATAACTTAGCAGCCTATTCCACCTATCCTCAACTCTATTACCAAACCAATATTTGCCTATATCTTTCTTGAAACAAAATTTATCTAATTTGAAACCATTTGTACGAGTTCTTTCGCTATCACTGAGCTTTAGTACATTTTTCATGTCCCCTTTATTAATCCCAACCCACTTTAACACCTCTATCATGTCCCCTCTAACTCTGCGTCTCTCTAACGAATGTAAGCCTAATTTCTTCACCCTTTCTTCATATGGAAGACTTCTAATATTATGGATCATTTTTGTCATTCTACGTTATAACCTACTCTCATCAGGAATCCGGCTCCGCCGGAGACATTTTTCTATCGACAAATTTAGCTTGCTGTCAAAACAAAAATATATACTGTATATATCAGAGGTGAATGGGAATGGTAGTGCACTTGTGGACGTATGTGTGGGGAGGAGGCTGTGGATAGCCAACACCTTCTTCCGACACAAAATGATCCACAGTTACACGTGGAAACGGATGTTGACAATGAAGGATAAGACAGTGGTGGAACGAAAGTCATTGATTGATTATGTATGTGTGGATGAACGAATGAAGAAATCTGTGATGGATGCTAGGGTGTATAGGGGTATTGGAGGGGGTCTGTCTGATCATTATGTAGTGGTAGCTAAGGTTAGGATACAAAAGAAGTGGGTGAGGATAGCGAGAGGGAGGCGAGAGGAGGGTGGAATGGGGAGGAGGAGGAAGTCAGGGATAAGTACAGGAGAGCAGTGGAAAGACGACTAGGTGGGTTCGACCTGGAAGTTATGGAGGAAGTGGAGGAGATGAGCAGGTGTTTAAGGATGAGATCTGTGCAGCATGTGAGGAGGTGTGTGGAGTGAGGAGAAGAGGGAGGGGAGCATGGTGGACAGAAGAGGTAAGAATAGCTGTGGAAGAAAAGAAGAAAGCATATAGAGAGTGGTTGGGTAGTAGAGGGAATGAAGATTCCGAGAGACAGAAACGAGCGAGGTACGTGGAGAGTAAGAGGGTGGTGAAGAGAGTAGTGAAGGAAAGTAAGAGAAGAGTAGATGAGGAATTTGGAAGGAATCTGAGTGTAAAATGGAGAGAGTAAGAAACTGTTCTGGAAAGAAGTCAAGAAAGTTAGGGAAACAGTAAGGGTGTGAAAGATAAGAATGGGAGAATGCTAGCCGAGAAGCAAGAGAGAGTCGAAAGATGGAGGGAGTACTTCAGTGAGTTGCTAAATGTAAGGAATGAAGAGCCAGCAAACATAGCTGGATATGGTATGGGAGGGATAAGAAGAGAAGTAGTGGAGGAGGAGGTGGGGATCAGGAGGTCAGAAGTGTGGGAAGCCATGAAAAGAGTGAAGTTGGGGAAAGCACCAGGACCAGATGGAGTGTGTGGGGAAATGTTGAGGTATGGTGGTGAGATAGTGATAGAATGGGTATGGAAAATGTGCAAACTAGCATGGGAGAAGGGGAGTGCACCCGATGACTGGCATAATAGTCCCCCTATATAAGGGCAAAGGAGAAAGAGGAGGGTAACCACCGAGGAATATGTCTTCTAAGCGTAGTAGGGAAGGTATACAGTAGGGTAGTGATTAAGAGAGTGAGAACGGAGAAATGGATAGGCAACGAGCAGGGAGGTTTTAGGAAGGGAAGAGGATGTGTAGATCAGATTTTTACCCTGAATTGTGTTGGAGAAATATGTGGAGAAGAAACAAATGGTTTATGTTGCCTTTATGGAATTAATAAGATAATATACTATTATACTATTATACTATTGATATAATTAAGGGGGGGGGGGTTGTATTCATTTGTTCATATACCGTATATTTATTATTTATTTGTGTCCTCCGAAGACCTCATTAATTAAAAAATATAATAATATATAGAATACAATGAAAAGACGTCGTCAGTACAGAAGGGGTTAAGGGGAGATGGACGTATTTATTTGCTCATTTATGTATTTTTTTAGTATTGTATTAGTTTCCTCCCAAGTCCTCCATCAAACTTTAAAAACAAACATTCATTAGCTACCCCTTCTACATTAATGTGTACATTTTTCGATAGAAAAAATATCCCGGCCGAAGGTCTGTTCTTCCAAAATTACAGGGTCAAAAACGACACCTAAATATCACGAAAGGTGTTAATATTGACAAGAAAATTTCTTAGTTTCTTACAGTTTCTTACAGTAGATCCTCTGGAAAAAGGCAAACTATGCCTGTGTATCCAGCTCAGTACCAGTACTTGCACTGCTGCGGTCGTTCACGGTGTTGGCGGCGGCGGTAGCAGACGCAACATTTTTACTATTCTGTATTTTTGTTTTATAATCAAACTTCAAATCTTGTCTTCCCCATGCTTTATCAAGATTACTTTCAAACTCCCTTATTGATTCGGAATCGACTACATACTGGGGCAGTGCGTTCCACTCATTTACCACTCTATCACAAAATTAGTTCTTTGCCTTCTCAAGCCTATTTCTTTCTTTGTAAATTTTCTTAGAGTGTCCTCTCGTTCTTGTTCCCTCCCGCATCAAGAAGATACCTTCACACACATCCTCATCGTACTTTCCTGACACTATCTTAAAAGTCTCTATCATATCCCCTCTCTTTCTCCTATATGCCAGTGTCGGAAGCCCCAGTGTCCTCAACCTCTGCTCATAGCCCGCGTTCTTCAACGTTGGTACCAGCTTGCTAGCTCTCCTCTGCACTTTCTCCACTGCTTCTATATCCTTTACCATATATGGAGCCCACACCTGGTTCGCATATTCCAGGTGCGGCCTAACCAGCGCTGTATAGAGATTCCTGAAGATTTCTTCGTCAAGTGACACAAATGTCCTCCTTATCAGCCCTACAATTCTATTGGCTTTGTTTATCTTTTCCGCTAAATGTTCTGAGAAATTTAACTTATTGTCTATCACTACTCCTATATCCTTTTCTGCACTCACTTCCTCCATCGCTTCATACATACTGTATCCTAAACTTGTCTATCTTGCTGGTCCCAATCCGCATGTACTTGCATTTTTTTGGATGAAAAGGCATTAACCAATGCTCAGACCATCCCTTCATGCCCTCCACATCTCCTTGAAGCAAACCCACATCTTCCTTACTCCTCACTCTTCTATACAGCTTAGTGTCATCCACATACAGGTATACCTCACTTCCATTAGTTATAACTTCAGGTAAGTCGTTGATAAATATAACGAACAGCAGTGGTCCCAACACAGATCCGGTACCCCACTTGTAATTTCCCTCCACCCCGAACCTATTCCATTCACCAGTACCCTCTGTCTCCGATCTTTTAGGAAGGCTTCTATCCATTTCACACATTTCTCCCCTATATTATAGCTTCTAACTTTCTCTATTAACCTTTTATGTGGGACCTTATCGAAGGCCTTCATAAAATCGCAATATACCACGTCTATTACATCACCATCTTCTAGAATTTGCATCCAATCATCTACCACCTTAATTAGCTGTAGTACCGTCGACCTCCCCGGCAAGAATCCGAACTGTCTCCCACTGAAAAGTTGGTTTGACTTCATATGATCCATTATTCCTTCTCTAATTACCGTTTCCATTAGTTTACACACAACACTTGTCAAACTGACTGGTCTATAATTCCCTGGGTCATTTCTCTTTCCCTTCTTAAATATAGCTACATACCTGCTTCTCTTCTGAGGTTCCAGGATCATGGTCTTAATCTGCGACATCCCGCACTCAGACAGGCAGATCCCATCAACCCAAAACTGAGCTTTAGATGTGGTTAACCTGTCAACGGAAAAAAATACACCAATAATTATATGTTTTCCACCAACCCCAACTTCACTTCTAAACTCAATTAATGAAATCAACAATTACATGTGGCACTCCAAGGACTCGAACCTAGGATACTCACACCAAAATTCCGCGCATTTATGAATTACGCTATCAAGACAGTTACAGAAAATATGAATGCTATATCACCGGTGCAAAGAAAGATATATTTCAACTCATCTCCGGAAAATGGGAACTTAAAATATGATATTCTTGATAACTTAACCCTTTCAAGCTCCAATACGCGTTTCTGTTCTGTTTTCTAGCTACTATTAGACTATTTTATTCAGATTAGTAACGGTATACGGCAGTCAAAGGGTTTGATTGAGATAGTATTTACCCTTTTATTACCCACATATCCTTCCTAAGCTGCATAAAATCGAACTTGACAATTTTCTTGATCCCTGAACTCTCTGTAACTCAAAAAGGTCTAGAGCAAACTGGCTGTAAATATCCTACCTATTTCCTGATGGACTCTTCCTAAATGATAGAAACGTCAGTCCGATTGCTTTTATTCATTTCAAATTATAGGAAGTTAAGGGTCAAGATTATTGTCAAGTTCGCTGGCGCTACCTATCTAGCTAGCTTTCTCTCGTACTCACCATTTACACCTCCACACTCCAGAAGGTACATGATCTAGTGGAGGGTTCATACAATATACAGTATACAGTATGGTAGGATATATCACAATCTTCACATAGTACCAGTCGTCCCTTGAACATTAACCTCTAATTAACGACTAGAGTAATCCAGCCAATAGTTATACCATTTGGAGAGAGTTAGCCAGGGAATAGGCGTGGAAAGTTACAGCCCATTTGCTCTAGCCCTTTTTGAGTTACAGAGGTTAGGGTCACGATGTCTAGCCTATTTATAAATTAATGGACTATAGCTAGGTAGTACCAGCCGATCCTCATAATATATCTATCTATCTATCTATCTATCTATCTATCTATCTATCTATATACTCAGGCACATACCCCATTTTGTGGTTGTATCTATCTATCTATTCTATATACCCAGGCAGATACCCCCTTTGTTTTTTTAGCTGGGGGCAGCCGACTTGAGACAGAGCCACTATCATATCAAAAACAAAAGGTATAGCTAGCTTTACTCACCATTTACACCTCCACACTCCAGAAGGTACATGATCTAGCGGAGGGTTCATACAATATATGTGGTAGGATATATCACAATCTTCACATAGTACCAGTCGTCCCTCGTCGTTCCTCTCACCACAACCTTCACATACGGTACAGTCTAAACATCTCCAACCTTTGCCCAGCACTACCTACCTTTGTCACCTGAAAATATAAGGAAAGAAATATATATATAGTAAATGTATATGTAAATGTAAATGTATATGAATTAATATGTAAAACTTGCGGGAAGGATGTAGTGTCCGGGCGTATGATCGTCATGTTTACATAGGTCGATCGCCGCGGTTAAGTTCCCGTCTATTATGACGGCGATTTTTTTGGTCATTTGCTCCCTGCTGGCACTATATATGATGATGACAATAAGTCATGGAGGGGTGAGGGGGGCATATTATTGTATCCAACGGCTGTCAAATTAGACGGGAACATGATCGCGAGCGTCCGCCGCGTAGTGTAAACAAGGCGAGCGGTACGCATGAACACTACATCCTTGCCAAACTTGCAAAACAAACAAACCAAAACCACAAACCGCACAATATAAATTCATATTATCACCAACACACCAATTAACTTACAAATAAACCTAGTTAATGATATCAATGAAACTAATGAATACATGTGGTACTCCAGACAACAGAGTCTCTACAAACTATAGGTAGCGCCAACGAACTTGACTATAATCTTGACCCCTTAACTTCTCATAACTCAAAAAGGCCTAGAGCAAACTGGCTGTAAATATCCACATCTATTTCCTACTTGGCTCTTCCCAAATTATAGAAATGTCAGCTCGATTGCTGTCATTCACTTTGAGTTTTGAGAAGTTAAGGGGTCTTTGAGTTAGCTGTGGGCAGAAAACTAATTTTGGAGAGGTAATTATAAGAGCTTTGCGCAGTGGCAGTATCGTAACCAATGAGGTATCTGCGTATAAGTACGGTATTGGTTAAAGTCTTGCTAAAACGCACCTCTGTAGCTTACCGTGACTAGTTACGGTAAGTAAGTCCTACCCCGCCTTCTCAAGGTAGCCTCGTTATTACACCGTCCTTATTTTAATCCTCCCTTTCAAATTTCTAACATTTTTATTTTTACTTGACTGTGGAACTAAAGGGGAGGGCGGGTGTGCTAGTTTCTTCAGCAGCACACTTTGTTTTTAATTTTAAATCCTCTTTTAATTTCCACTCTAAAAGAACCACTGCCCTAGTGATTCCCCAGAGGACCATTGAATTTCTCTAGCCTAATTTCCCTTCAACCCACCAATCAATTTTTGAGTTTAGGAATAGCCATGGGTTGTGGTATGGATTTTCGCTGAATAATTGGGTTGTGCTTGGCTCTCTGGAAAAGTGGCTTAGTTATAATATCAGGCAAGCTTTTCTGTTATATTCAAGCCTAGCCCTGTTCACCTGCTCCAAGTAGATCTATGGCCATAAATCGTGAAATCTAACCTAGCCTATCTCTAACTCAAAAAGGGCCAGAGCTAGGATAGTGGGCTGTAAATTGCCATCTATCCCCTGGCTGACCCTTCCCAAATGGGAAAGGTAAAGCTTTGAGTCCTCCACTTCATAGTAAGAGATGCTTAAATTGGACATATGACCAATTTTGATGAGAATTTAGCCTAGGCCTATATTGTTAAGTAATTATCTTTATATATTAAAACTACTGAACACAGGGTAGGCCTAGCCTAACCTCAAGAGGTTTACCAGGGTTGGATTTTGGATGATGGGTTAGGCATGAGAGGCTAGTGCAAAAGGTGGCAATTTTCGGTGGTAAAGGCCTAAATGGTATTGATTTTGGGTGGTACGGGTGCAAAAGGTGGCAATATTGGGTGGTAAAAGCCTAAATAGTATTGATTTTGGGAGTGTGCAAAAGGTGGCAATTTTGGGTGGTAAAAGCCTAAATACTGTAGTATTGATTATGGGTGGTAAGTGTGCAAAAGGTGGCAATTTTGTGTGGTAAAAGCCTAAATAGTATTGATTTTGGGTGGTAAGTGTGCAAAAGGTGGCAATTTTGGGTGGTAAAGGCCTAAATAGTATTGATTTCGGGTGGTAAGGCTGCAGAAGGTGGCAATTTTGGGTGGTAAAGGCCTAAATAGTATTATTTCGGGTGGTAAGGGTGCAAAAGGTGGCAATTTTGGGTGGTAAAAGCCTAAATAGTATTGATTTCGGGTGGTAAGGGTGCAAACGGTGGCAATTTTGGGTGGTAAAAGCCTAAATACTGTAGTATTGATTTTGGGTGGTAAGTGTGCAAAAGGTGGCAATTTTGGGTGGTAAAGGCCTAAATAGTATTGATTTCGGGTGGTAAGGGTG
Organism: Paralithodes platypus; assembly: GCA_032716605.1. Lineage (NCBI taxonomy): Eukaryota > Metazoa > Arthropoda > Malacostraca > Decapoda > Lithodidae > Paralithodes > Paralithodes platypus. Next base: position 40,576,891 of record CM064493.1, read on the forward strand.
CAGAAGGTGGCAATTTTGGGTGGTAAAGGCCTAAATAGTATTGATTTCGGGTGGTAAGGCTGCAGAAGGTGGCAATTTTGGGTGGTAAAAGCCTAAATAGTATTATTTCGGGTGGTAAGGGTGCAAAAGGTGGCAATTTTGGGTGGTAAAAGCCTAAATAGTATTGATTTCGGGTGGTAAGGGTGCAAACGGTGGCAATTTTGGGTGGTAAAAGCCTAAATACAGTAGAACCTCGCTCTTTCGGACTTCAAGCTTTCGGAACTCATGGTTCAGCCTTTCGGATTTGTCTGAAAGGCCGAGAAAATACCTCCATCCTTTTCGGACTACATTTAACTTCGGACTCATGCTTCAGCCTTTCGGATTTGTCTGAAAGGCTAAGAAAAATTGGTCAATATTTACGAGCCGCACCACAGCTGGGATATCATTTTTAATGGTAGTTTTGGGTTCCTATCATTTTATGCTTCATTGCTATATAATTTTTATCCACCGTATTTTTTTTGTCTTAACTTTATTTTTCTTGACTTTATTAGCATGTATGAGGGTGCAAAGGCGGCAGTACGTGTGGAGAGTGAGCAGAGCGAGTTCTTTGACCTGAATGTTGGTTTGAAACAGGGGTGTACTTACTTACTCTAGTTGTATTGCGGGAGTGAGCATGCTCGTTATTTCCCGCCTCCTATATGTGTAGGTGTTATATGTATCGTTGGAATGGCTGTGGATGTGTGTGTAGTCTGTATTTTAGCCAATTGGCGACATCGGAAACGAAGGCTTAGGGTGGATCTGTATGGTACCATTCTCACTATAGACGGTATCGTCTCGCCCGAAGGCTTAGGTAGCCATCAGCTTAGGTGAACCATATGCCTTGTACCATTTTTGCCAACCCCAGATGGGACGTCACAACGTCGTCCACTTATTCCAGGTACCTATTTACAGCTAGGTGAACTGAGGCTAACACATGAAAGGAGACAAGCCCAATTTGTCTCCGCCCGGCGAGGGATTGAACCCCCGACCCCTCGTGTGCGAGACGAGAGCTCTACCTACTAGGCTACGGGCTGTGTGTGATCCCGTGGTTGTTTACTGTATATATGGATGAAGTCATGAAAGAAATACAGTACTATCAAGAGCAGTGGATGTTGGTGTATCGCTGAAAAGGGAGGGAATTGAGTGGAAGCTTATACTGCTGTTTGCGGATGATACAGTTCTGATGAGTGATAATGAATGGGAGTTGCAGGGTCTGGTAAATGAGTTTGGAACAGTGTGCGAAAAACGGAATTTGAAGGTAAATACGGGGAAGAGCAAGGTTATGGTCTTCGAAAGGGGTGAAGTCACAGAGTGTGAGGTGAAGCTGAATGGTCAGGCTATGGAGATCGTCAACTCTTTTAAGTATCTGGGCAGTGTGTTGAGTAAAGATGGAACTATGGATGAAGAGGTGCGGGAGAGGGTACAACAGGGAAAGAGGGTTGTAGGAACGCTAAAAGCAGTAACAAGAAATAGGGTGGTCAGTATGGAAGTGAAGAAGTCCTTGCATGACAGTGTGGTAATCCCGACACTGACTTACGGAAGCGAAGCATGGACGTTGGTTGAGAGACTCAGACCAAGAGTGAGAGCAGTGGAAATTAATTACTTAAGGAGTGCGTGCGGAGTTACATGGAGGGATAGACAGACTAATGAGGAAGTAAGAAGGAGGTGTGGTGTGGAGGTAGATGTGCTGGAAAGTGTGAAAAGGAACAACTTGAGATGGGTTCGGCCATATGGAGCGTATGGAAAGCGAGAGAATGACTAAGAGGGTGTACGAGAGCGAAGTGGAGGGACAGAGGGGGAGAGGTAGACCGAATATGATGTGGAAGGATGGAGTGAGGAACTACATGAACGAAGGCGGTGCTGGTTGGGGGGGGGGGGGGGGGGGGGGCGGCGGCGGCGTCGACTGACTGGGGACAGAGGTGCATGGGGGCGGTTCGTTCGTGGCCACCCCTTCGGGGATCGCGGCGTCAGGCAATAGATAGATAGATATATGCTGGCTTTCTACCGTGTAGCTCCCCAGGAAAATATTGACACCTGGATGGGGGTAAACATCTTAAAACAGTAGACTGAATGAGGCCGAATGGATACAAGCCAAAGAGAGAGGGAGAGGAATAGAAAAAAAAAAAGCGAGGTGGGGTCCCTTAAATTGTAAAGCTGCGAGACTATAATTGCCCATAAAAATTGACGGAAAAGGTACTCGTGTGACACCACCTTCTTCCTCATGTTTAGCCCCATTAGTTTTCAGATTTGAAGACATTCGACCCATTAGTTTGGCGACTTTAAGACCTTTCACACCATTTCTTTGTCAATATTAAGACTGGTCGTGTCATTTATGTGTCGATTTTGTCCTCGGTTACTTTAGTAGTTTGCGAGTTATAGAGGTTGATATTAAAATGGTTTGGCCTACTTATTTGGAACAGGGTATCGTGTAAGCTAACTATAATATTAACCCCTTCTGTACCGGCGACGTATTTTGAATTTTAATCTAGCTACATTAAAGCGATTTTATGAAGCTTGAGAAGGATACATGGTAGCGAACTGAATTAATAGAGATAATGTGGGCGGGTGCCCAACCCCGAAAGGGGTTGAAATAGGGGAGCTATCCCCCGCCAAAGGCGGCTTTCTAGGGCCTTTCCTAGCTGATGCTTAGAGGATTGGTTCTAGTCATGTGGTGATGGGCTGGTCTATCAGAGTGAGGGCTGAGCAATCTCTGCCATACCCATAGCTTACTCTGACTGTTCCTTTAACTTATATATTTTCTAGATCTCAAGTGACGGCGTCTCTTCCGTGGATTGACCTCCCAATCTACCAAGATTGGAAGCCAAAGCGTCACATTTTTCCCTTGCCCCTCAACTTTCTCTTCATAATTGCTGAGGGGCACAGGGCCTTGGGTGGGGCTTTGGTTTCCCGGGCGTTTCCGCACCCTCCTCAGCTCCCCGCCATGGAGTGGCTTCGGTCACCCAGGCTTTATTGTGGTCGGCAGTGGAGGCGTTCGGTTATGGCCTTGGAATTGCTCGGGGCCTTGGGGCTGTTCGGCCAGGCAGCTTGGGGAACAACAACAACAACATAGAGATAATGTGTGGCCTTTTAGATGCTAGATGGTAGACATGCTTCCTAAGCTGAATGGAAGCGTCTAATAGTTGCCAATATATACCGTAATGAAAATGATGTCACCGGTACAGAAAGGGTTAACCCTCTCCGACATATGACGCGATTTTGAGCCTATTGGGGATACTTTAAAGCCTTTGTTACCATCAGGGGTATTCATAAACCTTTAGTTTGTCACCGGTACAGAAAGGGCTATAATACTTGATAGTATTAGTTTGTGTGTGTGTAGGCCTATATATGTATGTGTGTGTGTAGTCCAGAAAGCTTGACTATTACCTCTTGTAGCTCAATATAAGGGGCTAGTGCAAATGGGCCGAAATGTCCACACATATTCCCTGGCTGACTCTTCCCAAATGGTAGAAATATTAACTAGATTACCCAAAGGTACTCAAAGGGTTAAGGGGGGATGGGCCAGTTTTCTGGACCACTTTCTCCCTCATGTTTAGCCCCATTAGTTTCAGATGTTAAGATGTTTGCCCCATTAATTAGTTGATTTTAAGACCTTTCGTCCAATATTTAGCTATCTGTGGCTGTCATTCATAGACAATAGGCCTATACGACTCTCCATTCATTAAGAACATAAGAAAATGGGAGTCTGCAAAAAGCCGATCGGCCCATACAAGGCAGATCCCTGTCACACCCAACCCCAATTACAAGGCCCAATTATAGACCCATCTCACTAATACCTTGCGTACTGACCCCACCAAAATGGTCAGAGATTAACACAAGATTACGGGGGTCTGCTGAGCGCCGATTGGCCCACACCTGGTAGATCCCCCTCACACCCAACCCATCTCGTCCATATGCCTATCTAATTTTATCTTAAAGCTCCCTATCGTTCTTGATCCCACTATATCACTTGGTAGCCTATTCCACCCATCTACACTCTGTTACCAAACCAATATTTGCCTATATCTTTTCTGAAACAAAATTTATCTAATTTGAAACCATTTGTACGAGTTATTTCGCTATCACTGAGCTTTAGTACATTTTTCATGTCTCCTTTATTAATTCCACTAACCCACTTGAATACCTCTATCATGTCACCTCTAACTCTGCATCTCTCTAACGAATGTAAGCCTAATTTCTTCAACCTTTCTTCATACGGAAGATTTCTAATATTATGGATAATTTTTGTCATTCTACGCTGTACTCTCTCCAAAGACGTTCATGTGATACCATACGGACTCAGTTTGGTAACTCTGTAGGCCTATAGGCATCAGCACAAATCCTAATCCCTCCTGAATTCTGTACCGGTAACTGTGTTGGTGGTGTAATGGTTTAGGTGCTTATGTTCCTTTTTTTTTTTTTTTTTTTTTTTTTCTATGTGATTGAGGGAGGCAAAAGGCATTACTGCCTATAGCGAGTGCCTCCCCCATAGTTGAAAGAGTGACAGGACCAAAATCAAGGGACGTTCGAGCCAAAATGCCTGGACACACGGAGTTTGAAGCAATTTAAGTCATAGGAAGAGGGAAAGACTGATTCTGGGAGAGAGTTCCAGAGCTCAGCTGTTGAGTAGAAGAAAGTTTGGGTGTGGTGTCCCGAGTTGGAACCCCGGGAGGACCATATGCTTTCATTACTGTGTTGGTGGTGTAATGGTTTAGGTGCTTGCTTATGTTCTGGGTGTGGTGTGTCCCGAGTTTGAATCCCGGGAGGACCATATGCTTTCATTACTCTGTTGGTGGTGTAATGGTTTAGGTGCTTATGTTCTGGGTGTGGTGTCCCGAGTTTGAATCCCGGGAGGACCATATGCTTTCATTACTCTGTTGGTGGTGTAATGGTTTAGGTGCTTATGTTCTGGGTGTGGTGTCCCGAGTTGGAATCCCGGGAGGACCATATGCTTTCATTACTCTGTTGGTGGTGTAATGGTTTAGGTGCTTATGTTCTGGGTGTGGTGTCCCGAGTTCGAATCCCGGGAGGATTATATGCATTCATGAATTTATACAAATACATTGTAGGCTACAGTACAGACGGAATCGAATCGTAATAAAGTGATGGTCCCTGGTGTATTATTATTTACCCAGTTTATTGCATTAATCTTATTATTCTGTATTTAGGACATTCTCAATTGACGAAAATAATCACTAGGGCCTAGGCCCTAGTGATTCCCCAGAGGACCATTGAATTTCTCTAGCCTAATTTCCCTTCAACCCACCAATCAATTTTTGAGTTTAGGAATAGCCATGGGTTGTGGTATGGATTTTCGCTGAATAATTGGGTTGTGCTTGGCTCTCTGGAAAAGTGGCTTAGTTATAATATCAGGCAAGCTTTTCTGTTATATTCAAGCCTAGCCCTGTTCACCTGCTCCAAGTAGATCTATGGCCATAAATCGTGAAATCTAACCTAGCCTATCTCTAACTCAAAAAGGGCCAGAGCTAGGATAGTGGGCTGTAAATTGCCATAGGGTTATCTATCCCCTGGCTGACCCTTCCCAAATGGGAAAGGTAAAGCTTTGAGTCCTCCATTTCATAGTAAGAGATGCTTAAATTGGACATATGACCAATTTTGATGAGAATTTAGCCTAGGCCTATATTGTTAAGTAATTATCTTGATATATTAAAACTACTGAAAACAGGGTAGGCCTAGCCTAACCTGAAGAGGTTTACCAGGGTTGGATTTTGGATGATAGGTTAGGCATGAGAGGCTAGTGCAAAAGGTGGCAATTTTGGGTGGTAAAAGCCTAAATGGTATTGATTTTGGGTGGTACGGGTGAAAAAGGTGGCAATTTTGGGTGGTAAAAGCCTAAATGGTATTGATTTTGGGTGGTACGGGTGCAAAAGGTGGCAATATTGGGTGGTAAAAGCCTAAATAGTATTGATTTCGGATGGTAAGGGTGCAAAAGGTGGCAATTTTGGGTGGTAAAAGCCTAAATAGTATTTATTTCGGGTGGTAAGGGTGCAGAAGGTGGCAATTTTGGGTGGTAAAGGCCTAAATAGTATTGATTTCGGGTGGTTAGGGTGCAAAAGGTGGCAATTTTGGGGGTAAAAGCGTAAATAGTATTGATTTTGGATGGTAAGGGTGCAAAAGGCGGCAACTTTGGGTGGTAAAAGCCTAAATAGTATTGATTTAAGGGTGGTTTTGGGTGGTAAAGCAAATAGTATTGGGTGGTGCAATGTTGGGGGGTAAAAGCGTAAATAGTATTGATTTTGGATGGTAAGGGTGCAAAAGGCGGCAACTTTGGGTGGTAAAAGCCTAAATAGTATTTATTTTGGGTGGTAAGGGTGCAGAAGGTGGCAATTTTGGGTGGTAAAAGCCTAAATACAGTAGAACCTCGCTCTTTCGGACTTCAATCTTTCGGAATTCTCATACTTTCGGACTAGCATTTTAATTCGGACTCATACCGGTTTAGCCTTTCGGATTTGTCTGAAAGGCTGAGAAAATACCTATTTCTTTCGGACTACACTTTTCGGACTACATTTAACTTCGGACTCATGCTTCAGCCTTTCGGATTTGTCTGAAAGGCTGAAGTGTGAGTTCGAACTCGACCCTTTCGGACAGGGGTCTCCCCCAATTAGTCCGAAAGAGCGAGGTTCTACTGTACAGTATAACAATAGATAGACTGGTGATGGGCTGGTCTATCAGAGTGAGAGCTGAGCGTTCTCTGCCATACCCATAGCTTACTCTGACTGTTCCTTTTACTTATATATCTTCTAGATCTCAAGTGACGGCGTCTTTTCCGTGGATTGACCTCCCTACTGCCAACCTAGAAGTTGGCAGATTGGGAGCCAAAGCGTCACATTTTTCCCTTGCCCCTCAACTTTCCCTTCATAATTGCTGAGGGGCACAGGGCCTTGGGTGGGGTTTTGGTTTCCCGGGCATTTCCGCACCCTCCTCAGCTCCCTGCCTTGGAGTGGCTTCGGTCACCCGGGCTTTGTTAGTGGTAAGCAGGGAGGGTTTTGTGGGGGCGCTCGTTTATGGCCTTGGCCTTGCTCGAGACCTTGGGGCTGTTCGGCCAGACAGCCTGGGGAACAACAACAACAACAACAACAATAGATAGACCAAACAACAAACAGGGAGGTATTTAGTTGATTCCCTAGACTTCCATCAAGCTTAAAATTACTCCCCCTAGACCCCCTTTCAAGATAAATTTTTACATTTTTCGGTAGAACAATTTCCCGGCTAAAAGCCGGTTCCTCTTATATTACAGGCTCGCTATCGCTCGCCAGGATAAAATCGACACCTACATGGCACGAAAGGTCTTAAAATTGACAGAAATGGGTCGAAAGTTCTTAAAATCGTCAAAATAATGGGGCGAACGTCTTAAAATTAGAAAAACAATGAGGCTAAACATGAGGGAGAAAGGAGTCAAGAAAAAAATCCTTCAAGTGGAAATCTCCCCTTAACCCATCACGAGTAACCCAAATATCATCCCATCCCGAATCAAAGCTATTATACCTTACTTAACCCTTTCTGTACCGGTGACAAACTAAAGGTTTATAAATACCCCTGATGGTAACAAAGGCTTTAAAGTATCCCCAATAGGCTCAAAATCGCGTCATATGTCTGTCCTTTCTGTACCGGTGACATCATTTTCATTACGGTATATATTGGCAGAAAACTATTAGACGCTTCCATTCAGCTTAGGAAGCATGTCTAGCAAAGGCCACACATTATCTCTATGTTGTTGTTGTTCCCCAAGCTGCCTGGCCGAACAGCCCCAAGGCCCCGAGCAATTCCAAGGCCATAACCGAACGCCTCCACAGACCCTCCCTACCGACCACAATAAAGCCTGGGTGACCGAAGCCACTCCATGGCGGGGAGCTGAGGAGGGTGCGGAAACGTCCGGGAAACCAAAGCCCCACCCAGGGCCCTGTGCCCCTCAGCAATTATGAAGAGAAAGTTGAGGGGCAAGGGAAAAATGTGACGCTTTGGCTTCCAATCTTGGTAGATTGGGAGGTCAATCCACGGAAGAGACGCCGTCACTTGAGATCTAGAAAATATATAAGTTAAAGGAACAGTCAGAGTAAGCTATGGGTATGGCAGAGATTGCTCAGCCCTCACTCTGATAGACCAGCCCATCACCACATGACTAGAACCCAATCCTCTAAGCATCAGCTAGGAAAGGCCCTAGAAAGCCGCCTTTGGCGGGGGGATAGCTCCCCTATTTCAACCCCTTTCGGGTTTGGGCACCCGCCCACATTATCTCTATTAATTCAGTTAGCTACCATGTATCCTTCTCAAGCTTCATAAAATCGCTTTAATGTAGCTAGATTAAAATTCAAAATACGTCGCCGGTACAGAAGGGGTTAATATTATAGTTAGCTTACACGATACCCTGTTCCAAATAAGTAGGCCAAACCATTTTAATATCAACCTCTATAACTCGCAAACTACTAAAGTAACCGAGGACAAAATCGACACATAAATGACACGAACAGTCTTAATATTGACAAAGAAAAGGAGTGAAAGTCGCCAAACTAATGGGTCGAACGTCTTCAAATCTGAAAACTAATGGGTCGAACGTCTTCAAATCTGAAAACTAATGGGGCTAAACATGAGGAAGAAGGTGGTGTTACACGAGTACCTTTTCCATCAATTTTTATGGGCAATTATAGTCTCGCAGCTTTACAATTTAAGGGACCCCACCTCGCTTTTTTTTTCTATTCCTCTCCCTCTCTCTTTGGCTTGTATCCATTCGGCCTCATTCAGTCTACTGTTTTAAGATGTTTACCCCCATCCAGGTGTCAATATTTTCCTGGGGAGCTACACGGCATATACAGTATATATTTTTGTTTTGACAGCAAGCTAAATTTGTAAATTTGTCGATAGAAAAATGTCTCCGGCGGAGCCGGATTCCTGATGAGAGTAGAATGACAAAAATGATCCATAATATTAGAAGTATGAAGAAAGGTTGAAGAAATTAGGCTTACATTCGTTAGATAGACGCAGAGTTAGAGGGGACATGATAGAGGTGTTAAAGTGGGTTGGGGACATGAAAAATGTACTAAAGCTCAGTGATAGCGAAAGAACTCGTACAAATGGTTTCAAATTAAATATTGTTTCAAGAAAGATATAGGCAAATATTGGTTTGGTAACAGAGTTGAGGATAGGTGGAATAGGCTGCTAAGTTATATAGTGGGATCAAGAACGATAGGGAGCTTTAAGATAAAATTAGATAGGCATATGGACGAGATGGGTTGGGTGTGAGGGGGATCTGTCAGGTGGATACAAGCCAGGGAAAGAGAAAAGGAGAGAAAGATAAACAAACCCCCCTAAGAATATAAGAAAATATGAGTCTGCAGAAAGCCGATTGGCCCACACAAGGCAGATCCCTCTCACACCCTCTCTTGCAAATGGTAAAGACTAGAATATAGTTCATGAAGTCGTTCTCGTTCGAGGTGAAAAATAATATTGTTTCTTTGGTCTCGATTATCTAAACTGTATGACAGGGTGTTGATAGAGAGGGTAATAAAGGGTATGGAAGGTGTAGTGTGGTTTTTAGGAGGGGAAAAGGGTGTGTGGATCAGATTTTTGTAGTATGACAGCTATGCGAGAAGTATTAGAGAAGCATAAGGAGATAGTGTATAGCTTTCATCCACTCCAGCCACACAACAATACCGGCACTACATGAACTTTGTCCTTAACCCGCTGAGTGCCAGGGACTTATATATACGTCCAAGGGTGTTGTCACGCCCAGTGCCAGGGACGTATATATACGTCCTCGCCGATTTTTTTTTATAGCAGCGAAACGACTGCACCTATGGCTTTCATATTTCTACCACATGTACCTTACCCTTCTGGCTTCTTGCCACCACCAATACACCCTCCCCCCACCCACTCGCTGACTATCGGTTGCCTCACAAGGAAAAAAAAGTAAATCTATGGCGGCGAAACGACTGCACCAATCGGTTCCATATTTGTGTGACAAGTCCCTTACCCTTCTGCCTTCCCCCCACCACCCACTTCCAGCGTATCCGTACGAAAAAAAGGAAAATCCGTGGTGGCGAAACTACCTCACCAATCGGCTTCATATTTGTAACAAGTCAATTACAGCTTCTACCTTCCCCCCACCATCCCCCAAACCACCCTCCTACCCTATAGGTTCCGATACCATAAAAGTCGATGATTTACTCTGAAAATTTCAGCTACATTCGGGACCATCGAGGACCTGATTTCTGGCGAAAATGGACAAGATTTACATGCTCTTTGAAATCTAATCGGGAGTTCACATATACACCCAGATTTCGAACAGAGTTGGCCTGTCGCAGCTGAGATCCACCCACATTGATGGAGAGGGCACCTACTATATCATCAGCTCTGTGATAGTGTTGCCAATTTAGCAACTTTCCCGCTACGAGGTTGGTTGGCGGCACACCATGGCGGAAGGCGGACGCAAGTTTGAGGCTCCGGCATATGTTATGGGAATGGTAAATTAATTCACGGATATCGAGTGCATACGGGGCTAACAAGAAGAGGAAGGATTTAGTGAAGTGTTTGGAGGATATATTGGTGTGGTGGAGGGGTGATATATAGTGTAATAAGAGTGTGTAGTGACGGGACAGCGGTAGGGTTGTGAGTTGTTGAGTTTGTAAACAAACATGGCAGAGGGAATTTCGGGTATGACGGAGGCGGAAGGAAGGTTACAACGTTTTCGGGGATTTAAGAGCACAGATAAGAAGTTAGAAGAGGTTAGTATTGTTGTGAAGGATTTGGAAAAGTGAATGAGTGATACGGAGAAATGGAAGGGGGATATTGGTGAGAAAGTTAAGGCACTGTGTGTAATGTGTGGGGTGACAGGTGGGGAAGGGAATAGGCCTAGCGAAGGAAGTGAATGCAGGCCTATTTTGGCAGTTAATGAGAGCCTAGAGATGGTATTGAAAAGGGTAGATGAACTGGGAGCAGAGAATATGGCATTGAAGGAGCAGCTGAAGGAATACGAAGGACGTTTCACGGAAGTAAAGGAGTCGACTGCATGGACGGTGGTAGGTAAACAAAAAGTCAAGGATTTGGAGGATATTATGAAAGAGCAAAAGGAAGAAATGAATATGACCAAAAAAAGTTTTGAGAGTGCAGTTGTAGGGGTCATGAAGAACAAGGAGAGTGTCGTGAGGGAGGCCATGGACAGGGATAGGGGTGTAATCTTGTATGGAGATATAGAGACTCATATGAATGATAATGGAGTGAGAAAAGTGAGGGATATGGAGACAGTGAAGGAGGTCTTGAAAGGTGTGGATGAGGACGAATATGGATGGGAAGGGCAGGTGGAGGAGGTCAGTAGGATAGGTAGATATAAAAGGGGAGAGATGAGACCTATTAAGGGTACAGTTTAAAACTAGGGTACAGTTTAAAACTAGGGTAGTGGCAGAGACTGTGACGAATTTTAGTTGGAGGCTAAATACAAATGATAAACTGAAACACATAAGACTAAAGAAGGATTTGAGTATAGAACAAAGGAAAAAAATTAAGGAATTACAAGAAAAGGCTGATGAAAATAATGGAAAGTTGGATGAGGAGGATAAGAGAAATTTTTACTGGAGAGTGAGGGACGGAAAAGTGAGGAAGTGGTTTATAAGAGTAGAAGGGAGGGGAGAGAATGTGATGGGAGTTGTGACGGAGGAGGAGAACGGAGTGGAGGTGTCACAGGAGACAAAGAGGCAGACCCAGTAGTGCTAACAGGGATGTAGGGTACGGACTGGAGGAGCGGGGTGTAATTGCTGAAGGAATGGTAGATGGATTAAGGATTATGTTTAGTAATGTGGATGTGTTTACCCAGGACAAGAAAAGAGAACTGATATGTAGGTTGCAGGATGAAGAGGAAAAACCTGATGTCATAGCCCTACAGGAAGTAAGACCAAAATTTTTTTAGAATTGAAAGGGAACTGGTGGAATATAGTTTGGAGGGTTTTGAGTTATATGAGAGAAATGCTATTAGAGCAGAGGTTTGGAAGAGGACTGTTTATTTATGTAAGAAAAGAGCTCAAGGTTAATGAGGTGGATATGAGACAGCAGTATTGTGAGTATTTGTGTATTGAAGTAAAATGTGTAAGAGGATCAATTCTAATTGCCTCTATATATAGAAGCCCAAATAATAGCATTATGTGGGATTATGATTGCGAAATATTGGAGTCATGAGGTGTGTGTAGCATAATAAACGCGCTACAGGCTGCTATTGCTCTCTCTCTCTCCATATACAATATATATGTGACATACAGGCATTCAAATATATGATATCTTAAATCTATAACGTAATACTACTTCATTTTTGTTCTGCTTAGAGCGCCCACTGAGTTTTGATATCGGGAATGTGGTATTTTTCAAACATGGGAGCGTCAGATACAACTGAACGAGTTAGCCTACCTAACAAGGGGAAATATAGTAATTGTTATTATTTGTCAGTTGGTGAGTCAGTCAAACTTCAAATATTATAGTTAGTTTCAGCATAATGGTGAGTGTATAGGTCATAGTAGTAACGAAAGTATGCAATGCATATATGGTGTATATAATACGGTATCAATAACACGCCAATGAAAGTGTTTTCCAAGTTTACCGGAGGTGTTATCAGTGTTGACATTGCCACGGGTATATAATCGCTTTTCATATACTGTACGTCCATAAGAATTTAAACAATATAATATTATAAATGAATAAAACATTATTCAATGTATCTATAAATATTTGATTTGCTTTAATTTCACTCTAAAGCAGAAACCACGAAACAAAGGATGACTAATGTATATTTACATGGCAATACGCCTGTTCAAGAAAAGCAACCATATAATTATAATGTGTCAATACAATCCTCAAAGTTTTGGTATAGAGGCGCAAAAGACCATGTTATAAAATATTATCCCCACATTAAAAACTAAGTTACATTTATTGGTCAAACCTCTTGGTAGATATGCTCAACAATAATGACGCAAGGGTGGTGTAAACTTAATTAATATCAAATGAAAACACGATTATGCAGAACCTTTCCGGTATGCCAGGTGTTTTTTGTTACGTTTGACGGCATCAGTAGAAGTGAAAGCGTTAAATGAGATAGCGTTAGGGCCATTCCTTGCTACGGTTTCTAAGCTGTTAGTGCCTCAGATATGAGGATACGCTTCTTCACTTATTATGGCATATAGTAAATGAGTTCATTAATTGTTGGCGGGACGTCTTGAGTAATTGAGATAGCCATTACCGATTTTATAGATATATAGCATTCCAAAACTGATGAACATCCTATAATGATCATGACATTAAAGTGAACCAGCTTACACGTATTAATAAAGGGTTGGAAATACATTACAATGAAAATACTGAATAGGATTGCAATAATTATGGTGAGCAAAGATGCATAGTATATACAACTAGTAAAACGAAAATAATGCATTGTGCTGCTTTATGATATATACTGTAATTGTGTTTAAGATAATTAGAGAAATTCATAATATCATGACCTAGGTAAAAGTAGACTTCGAAGGTTTGAGATATAGCTACTAACAATCTAGAGAAAGATGAACCAGGAGAGATACATAAAGCTTGATAAATTAACTTTAACAGATTATAGAAAACAGGAAGAGATTAAAGGCGCAAAAGATAAACGGGAGTAACGAATTATCAGTCCTTATTGATAATTTAAATTCGTTCACAAAAAACAGGGTGAATGTTCATGTATGTGAATATATGACCTGTGATTTCATATAATATTTAACAGTAAATTGTGAATAACATAAAGCTTAACAACAAGGTCAGTATCTAAAAAATGATTGCAAAGGAGGAGTTGCAGCATTTCCGTTTATTGTTGTCAGAATTGTTGTACGAAAAAACACACTTGGTATGGAATATACAGTATACACATATATTTAATTTACGGGACTTTCAAACTATTGCACGTATCATAAAATGTCTTAATTCAATATTTCTTAGGTTACCAATAATACAATCTTGACAAATATTGCCTATCAATAATACTGTAATTATAAGGTCGGTCCATTGATTTCTTAATATATTTAGTTACAAACCGACTTTGCAATAGCATTATTGGTAAGATTTTATACATCCTTATTAACCAATAAAGAGTAAGTAATCTTAATCTTACTAAATAATTGACTCGCACAAAACCAGTAGAGCGAGACTGAAATAAAAGCATAGTTATATTATAGTTAGTAGATAATCTTTCTATGTGAGTTAGTGAGACAAAAGGCAGAACTGTCTGTAACGAATTCCTTCCCCATAGTTGAAAGAGTGACAGGGCCAAAATCAAGGAATGTTTGAGCCAAAATGCCTGGATACACAGAGTTTAAAAAGTAATTAATTCATAGAATGGGGGGAAAATGGATTCAGGGTAGAGCGTTCCAGAGCTATCTATCTATCTATCTATTGCCTGACGCTGTGATCCCCGAAGGGGTGGCCACGAACGAACCGCCCCCATGCACCTCTGTCCCCAGTCAGTCGACGCCCGTCCCCCCAACCAGCACCGCCTTCGTTCATGTACTTCGTCACTCCATCCTTCCACCTCTCATTCGGTCTACCTCTCCCTCTCTGTCCCTCCACCTCGCTCTCATACACCCTCGTAGTCATTCTCTCGCTTTCCATACGTTCCATATGGCCGAACCATCTCAAGTTGTTCTTTTTCACACTTTCCAGCACATCTACTTCCACACCACACCTCCTTCTTACTTCCTCATTAGTCTGTCTATCCCTCCATGTAACTCCGCACGCACTCCTTAAGTAATTCATTTCCACTGCTCTCACTCTGGTCCG
>CM064493.1:40591804-40923255 GCA_032716605.1 Paralithodes platypus
CTATCTCTAGCTCTCTCTCTCTCTTCTCTCTCTCTCTCTCTCTCTCTCTCTCTCTTTCTCTCTTCTCTCTCTCTCTGTGGGGAATTCCATCCTACGAGGACCCAGCGTCGAAGAGTTCTGACCGACAGAGTCCCAAATCAACGAAAAAGATTTTGCATCCCAGGAGATGCCCGAGCTGCCGACGACATTGTGGAAGCCTTCGAAGATACCACAAAGGATGAAAATGAAAATACATTTTTGTCATCCATGCGCCGTTCAAATGACGATCATGCACGCCACCAGATCCGACGATCAGAAGTTGATGGAGAAATATCGCAAGAAGATGATCCAGCCCACTACAAAAAAAAGTCAAGGAATATCATCATCTCAGCGCATTCTCCCCAAGATTGACGCACCTGACAAATTCTACGACAGGACTTTCAGCACAAATAGCCCGACTAAAACATTTGTGTCTGAGGGAAGAAGTTTGAAGTCATCAACCTCTGGGACAACTTCTACAACAAGCCTACTCTGATCCGACAAGGATGGCACATCATCTAAAACCCTGTGGGTTCAGCACGCATGGGTCGTCTCCTACACGAAGCAAGTCCGCAGCCATGAGATCAAACAAACGCCATCCGCAGAAGAGATGCAGCAGTGACATAAATCATGCCAACGCGCAAGAAAAAAACAGACGGAAACCCGCAGAGGACCACCAAGCCCGATAAGAGACCCGAACGACAGCTGAGGACCGAGGACAGCCATGCACATGAAATGTAGATCCGACAAGGAACCAAAAGATATTATTAAATGAAAGGAGCGTTCCGTGAGATTCTAAAATAACAAATTTAAAGAGTTTTCTATGCAAACGCTCGTAGAATACGCAATAAATTTTCAGATTTAGAGGGAGCTAGTGTTTACAGAAAATGGATGATGTGATTGGCCATAACAGAATCTTGGCTCAATACAGAATTGAAAGAGACTTTTTAGCAGAGTAGTATTATTCACTTCCCGGTTATGTAATGTTGGAGAAAAGCCGAAATAAATCGAAATTGGAGGTGGCGTTTTACTTTATATCAAAGAAAGTCTTTAACCATACCCTCTTGTCAAAACCTCAAATTGTGAAACGTCGACGCCATCTTTTGTGCTAATAAAGAATAATAAAGAGCCTAACCAAAATAATACTTGCATTAATATACAGACCTCCAGCTCAATCAGTGCAAACTGACGAGGAGATATTTTACGAACAAATTGCAGATGTAAGATAACTCGGCAAGGATACCGTAATTTTTGGTGACTTTATTGATGTACCTGTGACCAAGTCGTGGGCGGATACTCTTACTTCACACTCCGGACATGACTTGTATACGAACTTGCCCCAAGAGAGTTCGACTTTATCAATTTGTTGGCACGCCGACCCGTGGGTAATAACGTTCTTGACATTGCTACTTGCAACAAAAGAAGAATTAATAGAGAATTTGAATGTGGATGATGATTTCAGTAACAGCGACCATCGTACGATAACTTTCACTTTAAAGTGTACTAGTAACGAAAACAAATAGTAAGCATCGAACAAGTCCCTAATTTCAAGACAAGCAAACTTCCATAAACTTAGAGCTAGGTTTAAAGAAACTGCACGGAGAGCTTTTTAAGTCACAATAACGACATAAAATACATCTTGGAAGTTATTCGAAGCCACTTACCTAAAAGCAGTGCAAGAATGCATACCATCGAACTAAACTCGGACGGTCCAGGCAATAATAATAAGCCCAAATGGTGGAATAAAGATATTTCAAACATGCCTGCTTGCTAAAAATGTAGCTAATGATAGATTAAAATCCTCACATAAATGACGTAAGAACGGCTGAAATTTGATAAGAGCTACGACGCAAAGCCAAAAAGGTAAGAAGACAAAGTAAAAAGACCTTAGAGTTACATATTGCCCGAATCAAAGTAAATCAAACCCTGAAAGAATTCGATAGTGATATCAGAAAGAAAAAAGTCAGTTACTTCAACTGTTGGATCGTTAGTCGATATTGGAAAATGCGAGAATACACCAAAGACGAAAAAAAGAGAACAAATGTTAATGCCCTCTCATACCTTCGTTCGCATCAGTTTTTACAACCAGAAGACCTCAGTGATATCCCTACACCATCTGCCGATTCAGATTGATAATTCAGATGTTATAAGCAATATCACCGGTACAGCGAGAGAAGTATTGAATTGTTTAGATAAACTCAATGGTAAAGAAAACGCCTGGACCTGATAACAATCTCAGCCCTAGAGGTCTAAAGGAAGCCACTAAGGATGAGCTCTCTAAACCACTGACATTACGATTCAATAAATCCTTGCAGT
Organism: Paralithodes platypus; assembly: GCA_032716605.1. Lineage (NCBI taxonomy): Eukaryota > Metazoa > Arthropoda > Malacostraca > Decapoda > Lithodidae > Paralithodes > Paralithodes platypus. Next base: position 40,594,139 of record CM064493.1, read on the forward strand.
CGGGAACTATGCGCCCGATCAGGTGGAAGCTAGCCAACGTAACACCGATATTCAAAAAAGGCAGCAAATCCCTACCCCCCAGTAAACTATCGTCCAATTAGCTTAACCTCAGTTGTATCTGTAAAATGCTAGAAAAGGTCATACCGAGACAGACTCGTAAATCAAGTAGAGGAAAATAACATACTTAAAGATACTCAACACGGCTTTCGTAAAAACACGCTTCCTGTTTAACAAACCTACATATTAGACGTTCTTACCACGATATCCTCAACCTCTACGATGAGAGTAAAGCTGTAGATATTATATACATTGACTTTAAAAAGGCCTTTGACAATGTTCCCCACAAACATTTACTGCTAATACTAAAAGTGCATGGAATGCAAGATGGTGTGTTGAAATGGATAGAAAATTGGCTCAGCGACAGAAAGCAAAGAGTAGTCATAAAAGGTAAGGCATCAAAATGGGAACTAATGTAAGTAGCGGAGGGTACCCCAGGAGACAAGGTACTAGGACCAATTCTCTTTCTATTATACATCAACGACATAGATGAGGCGTCTCACCTGTACAATCTCAAAAATTTGCTGACGAATACAAAAAATTGCAAATAGCGCTACTCTCAAAAGAACAAGTTGACGATATGCCAACACAATCTAGATAAATTGTCATGTTGGGCCCAAATTTAGGCAAATGAGTTTCAATGCGGATAAATGTAAAGTACTACCATATCGAGGATACCTAAATGAGAAAGCAAACTATTCGGATGAAAGTGGGCCCACTCAGCTTAAGAATGTAAACAGAGAAAACCGGATCTGGGCTTTTGCCAGTAGAGAGTAAATTAGTATAAAGAGTGGAACAATATCTTTTGTAACCTAAAACCGACGTCAACAATGTTCACCCTGAAGTTGTGGTTAAGAAGGCCAAACAAAATAATTGGCTTGATCGGCCAGGTCATTTGCGCATAAATCCAAAGAAGGTATCCTAACCCTGTACAATTCATTAAGTCCGCCCTCTTCTGCGAATACTGCGTTCAATCCTGGTGCCCCTTATTAACCAAAAAGATATAAACAAGCTTAGAAACGATGTTCAACGGACATAGAGTTACCAAAATGATCCTCAGCCTTAAAGAACAAACCATACGAAAAAGAGACAGAGCCGTCTTAGAGAATTAAACATAATGCTATTTCCTTTTAACTTTCAGCGCAGATTAAGAGGTGAACTTTAATGTCAAGTGTTCAAAAATCCTCAAAGCTTATCGAACAATATGAACTGCCTTAGTAAGTACTTTCACTATCGACCAATCTAATTACAAGCGGGGAAACGGTTGCAAAATTATTAGGTAAAGTCTTTGTAACTCACACGAATCTACGAATTTCTTCTTCAATCGACGTTGTCAACCTTGTGGAAATGGGCTTCCCCGAAACGTTATAGGACTGCATCCACCGGGGGGGGGGTTGATTCATTTAAACTCCGCCTAGACAAATATCTCGCATATCGAAACCAGACTGATCTAGACCTTGCGTTTGTAAATGAATAACTTTATTTTAAATCCCCCCCCCTGTTACTTAACCCATCGGTCCCCTACTAACTTTCCTAATCCTGCCACGGACATTAGTTCCAGTGGCAGTAGTAATTCCCTTTCCAATGTTCCCTTACCAACTCTAAACCACTGTTTGGAACACTTGCATCCTCAGTGTTTTGAGAGGACAAAGCAACCTAGAAAAAGGGTCACTAGATATGTTGTTTGCTTGATTTCCCTTTGGTACTCCTTTGTACTCTCTCTCTCTCTCTCCCACTCTGCTCCGCCTCTCTCTCAGTCGTCTCTCGGCTCTCTCCTCTCTCCTCTCTCCTCTCTCACCTGCCCTCTCTCCTCTCTCTCCTACTATGACTCTCTCTCTCGCGCTCTATCTTCCGGTGTACGTTAGTAATGAACGTTAGTGATGACTTTGTAATTTGTAATGGTGTAAATACAAATTTGATATTTCGACTATTGACTTGACTAGGCTTTGTTGTTCCTAAAGTATGAGGTGTTTTCCGCCGTAGTCACTTTTTTTATAAGCTACACGTGTCAACCATAAAGGTTAGCATTATTTTGATCGTTTATAGATTCATTGAAAATTAAGATTTATGTATGGTTTTGCCTGTTTTAACAATATTCAATATTCAAGGATGGTAAACAACAATAGCTGAGAAGTTTATAGGGATGAGGGAAATTGAGAAATATATATATTTTTTGTTTTAATAATGATTATTATAGATTATATTTAGTCATTCAGGAACATTTTCAAGGGCAGGAGAAAAGTAAAGAGGTAATAACATAATTTTCCTCTCTCTTACATTACTAACACTCAGTAACCTAGTATAAGGATAATTCTGTATGTTGTCATGATAATTGTTTCACTCACATACAGTATATTGATTATTTGTAGTCAATGCCTGAGATCCGAGGGGAAAGAATTACGGACAAGATTACATACAGTACGATGCAAATAGTGATACACAAATCTGAAAGGACTAAAGTATGAGAATCAGTAGGCTGATACATAATTCCATATAAAAGCCATTTATTGATGACACCTGCACTGGTTTCAGGCCCAAGAAAAAAACTGAAGACGTGAAACAGCGTAAAAATTAACATTCATCAACGGAACACATGTAGGGGATGGAAGTTGGACAGAAGCCTAGATGGGAGAAGGTACATTTAATGAGAATAGCCTATTACGTTATGTAATGTAAAATGAGAGATCAATATTTACAAGGAACAGTATGTTTATTTGAAATGTTATTTTGACTATAAAAGTGTCAGGGAGCTAATGTTTATAGGCAGAAAATAATGAAGTCTTAATGCACTTACATTTATGATAAAAAGTCTGAGGCCCTGATGAAGGAAGGTGGATTGACAATGCAAAACAATAGATAACGATTGAAATGTTAGAAAAGAAAGATAATATTAGAGACAGTTATGAGAACATATCATATGTTGACAAAATAAAGCCTTACCAAAGGAGCTTTGAAAGGATTATCAATAGGAGAATCTAAATAAAATAAACTATAATATATATTGGAGTGAGGGGATAAAGTGGTAGTACCGTAATCCAAGAAAGAGAAGAGGAGGGAGAGTGGAGAACAAACATATAAATTGAAGAGGGAGAGATGTAAATAACCTAATAAATGGCAACTTTCAATGTCCTCTTCTTATATTCAACGTTTTTCCCATCAACGTGCAATAACAAATACTATTGCTATGTCCAAAACATTAGTAATGCAGGAGTTTCCCAAAACTCAATAAGTACGGTACTGTGGACATAAAATAACTAATTTATAGAAGCTGGTGGCATGTTTGTGAATATATGTGGTACCGGTACTTAACTAGCGAAATTCTTTAAAATGTATTAGAGCAAGTACAAAATATGACAGGGCAAGTGAAAAAACTGTCAGGGCAAGTACATTTCAGAAGACACTAGCCCGGGGCAAGTAGATCCGCAACACTAATTTCCCAATCTGAATGCCACCCTCCTCCACCCTCTCACACTCGCTACTTAGTGAAATGTATGGGGAAAGTACCGAATTACATGGTTTTTGCACTTGTGTTGCGCGGTTGTTGCAAGAAAAATAGCGGTCATACAAGGATCGTTGTGGTGTCATTGGAAAGCTCTGTTTATGCCCTTTCAGGGATAGATACTTGTTTTACGCTCTGGGTCTTATTTAGGCATGAAAATGATCACGTAAACAGCCCTATTTTGGCTAGAAACACCCCGCTGGGCGGTACATATAAATAGACCGCCTAGCCCGCCAATAAGATGTTAAGGTGGCTAGCAAACTCCCCAATGCTACATCATCTCACAAGTTCTCTTTCTCCCCCCAACACTTCTGAAATTCGAAAAGACCCGCATTTCACTCACCAGGGGTCCAGCGGCGATCATCCTCCGTGACCATATCGTCCCCCCCATATAGGTGGGTGGCAAACTCCTCCACGTTGGCACTCTCGGGAAAGCGGCCAGACATTCCACTAACCACCACCTCTTCTTCCATTCCCATGCTGGCGCCACCATCCGTCGTCTTTCCATCACCCTTCGCAAAAATGGATTGTGAAGGATAAGCATAACTTGAAAGACAAAATTGAATTCTAATATAAAAAAAATATATATATATATATTTTTTTTTTTTATGGATTGTGAAACATAAGCATAAGCTGAAACAGCCATAACTTAATTATAATATAAAAAAAACAATAGATTTGTTTATGGATTGTGAAGCATAAATATAATCTGAAACATCCATAACTTGATCATAGTAGGCCTATACAAAAAAACAATAGGATTGTGAACCATAAGTATAATTTGAAAGTCATAACTTAGATTTAACACTTACGCTGCGGGCATATTTCCACATATATCCGCTATATTAGGGCTCATTCAGGCACTCCTGAATGATTGAGCAAGTGTCTGAATGAAATTAAATTTATTCATAAAAAACTAGAAGAAAATAGCTTCTAAACGACACCAGAACGAGCTTCGTAGCGCGTAGGGTTCATCCGCAGCGCTACGATAGACATCAGCAAATATTCGCTAACAATGAGCAATGTCGCGCTATATTTGCCTTTGGCGGCACTGCATAGGTCTTGCGAGATACTGCTCTCACTCCTCAGTGCACCAGCCGCCGGGATGGAGAGCGGACAGGGGCCTGCCACGCTCCTGCTCACTCGCACTTGTCTCCACAGGCTTTAAGGGCCTGTAAATTGCTTTAAATTGCCAGAATGTTCCTGAACGGGTCCCGTAACCAGAGGGTTAATATATAAAAACAATACAATAGATTTGTTATGGATTGTGAAGAATAAGCAAAATTTTAAACAGCCATAACATAATTCTAATTACCGTATATAAAAAAAAAAAAAAAAAAAAAAAATCAAAGCCTTAGCCACTAAATGTCACACCATGCTAGCAGGGATCGTACAGCAGTTTTTGTCTTACCTGTGTTAAAAATGATGGCCTATAAAATTAATGATCGATTTATTATGAGGGTGAGAAAATCTTGTGTGAAATTGTGTAATGTTAAGAAAACCTTCGGTGTCAAAATTAGAAGAAAAAACGTATAGGGTAGTGGGAAAACCTTGTGTGAATAAAGCTTGTATTCAGTGTGTTAAAATTCTTGTGTTCATCGTGGGAAATCTTGTGAAAGCGTGGGAAATCTTGTGAGAGTGTGGGAAATCTTGTGAAAGCGTGAGAAATGTGAGAGCGTGGGAAATCTTGTGAAAGCGTGGGAAATCTAGTGAGGGAGTGGGAAATCTTGTGACTGTAGGAAAAGCCTGACTAGAAAAAGCTGTGGGAGCGTGAGAAAAACTATGTGAACGTGGGAAATCAATGTGAATGTGGGAGACATTTATGTAAACATGGAAAAAAATATGTAATCATGGGAAAAGCTTATGTGAGAGAAGGAAAAGCTTGAGTGAATGTGGGAAAAGCTTGGGCGAGCGTGGGAAAATCTTGGGTGAGATTGAGAAAAGGTAGGATGAGGGTGGGAAACACTATATGAGCGTGATAAAAGCTTGGGTGAGCGTGGGAAAAGCTATGTGAGCATGGGAAAAGCTATGAGAGCGTGGAAAAAGCTAGGGTGAGCGTGGGAAAAGCTTGGGTGAGCGTGGGAAAAGCTTGGGTGAGCGTGGGAAAAGCTTGGGTGAGCGTGGGAAAAGCTTGGGTGAGCGTGGGAAAAGCTTGGGTGAGTGTGAGAAAGGGTGAGTGTGAAAAACAGGCGACAGAGGGTAAACAGTGTGCGATAAATGGTGGCCGAGTGTGAAAAAAGGGTGACTGAGTGTGAAAATAGGAAGACTGTGTGAATAAGAGGGAGACTCAGTGAAAATAAAAGGGTAGCTAACGGATTGCGAGAAAAGGGCGACTGAGTGTGAGAAAAGGGCGACCGAGTGAGAACTAAAGATGACCGATGAGAACAATATGATCCACAGTGAGAAGAAATTACTATAGTGTTGATCTTACTGTGGAGAGAGGACCTTACTGAGCAAATTATTACCCAACTGTAAAACAATAATGATCGTACTGTAATATTATTAAGGGTGGAAATTTGATTTTTCTGGCCTACCTTCTCCCTCTTGTTTAGCCCCATTAGTTTCAGATTTTAAAACGTTCGGCCCATTATTTTGGCGATTCAAAGACTTTTTGCCCCAATTTTTTTCAATATTAAGACCTTTCGTGCCATTTAGGTGTCTATTTTTTTCCTGGTGAGCGATAGCGAGCCTTCGACCGGAATATTTTTCTACCCAAAAATGTACAATGGGTATGATTCTATAAGCTTGATGGAGGTCTAGGGAGGAAACCTTAAAAAATAATAAATATATAAATAAGTCGACCAAAACATAAACCCTCCCCTCCTTAAGGATGACCCTACCGAGAAGAAAAACTAAAACTGTTGATATAGGTTAAGTGCACACACAACATATATACAGTGTACACATGCCTTAATCATATTGCAACATACACACATGTACTTTCAGGGCAATACTATCATTGTTTAATATCCCATGATAATATACCGTGCAGAGACACCCCACATGACCATACTGGGGAGGGAGATAATGGTGGAGCTACTGGTGGAGATAATGATGGAGATACTGTTGGAGTTGCTGGTAAGGGGTACCAGTCAGTTCATTCCACTCCAACCTCTCCAATCACCACCCCTCATTTCACTCCACCTCCCCAACCTCCCCCCACTTTACCTCCCCTACACTATAGGGGGATGCCACCCCTGTCACCACACCCTGCAAGTCTACAACCTACCACAAGTGCTGACCTCCTTCAGCTCATACAGTATATGGAGCAATGCAGACAACGGGACAACTATACCAGAAGACAGGAGGAGGACCGCAGACAACAGAAGGAGGACCGCAGAAGATGGCAAGAGGAAAACCGACGACAGGAGGAAACAAGACGACGCACGGAGGAGGACCGACGACAGGAGGAGGAAGCAAGACGACGCACGGAGGAGGACTACAGGAGACAGATGGACGATGCCAAGTTCTCCGCCCTTGTCCAGGCTCTGGCCCAAATTACCCCACCTGCCGCCGCACCTACACCTACCTCAACGGGGACAACACCCAATTCCACAACATCCTCCACCCCTACAGCTCCACTTCCACCACAGAAGGCTATCACCCAGAACCCGCCGCCCCTTCGTGCTGATGCCACCTTCCAGGTTTTCAGAGAATGGAGGCGTCGGTGGGACGATTACTCTATTATGGTAGACTTATCTAAACTACCGAGGGAGAAACAACTGATCCAGATGCGGATGTGCTTAACCCTGGAGACACAGCGGATTTTGGAGCACACCTTAAGCATACCCCCTGACACCGACAAGACCGTTGATGCAGTCCTCGATGCACTTCAGGAGCACATCAAGAATTCTCGCAATGAAGCTCTCCGTCGCAGGGACCTGTTCAGTTGCAAGCAAAAACAGGGCGAGTCATTCAACATCTTCTACGTCCGCCTCTGCCACATCGCCGAAGAAATTGACGTCTGCCCAGGGAACTCTTCAGCCTGCAAGGAGACCCAACTCAAGATGGTCATTCTGATGGGCATACATGACGAAGAACTTGTACAGAAGCTGCTTTCCCTCGACGCCACCCCTTCATTACAGGACATCGTCAACATTTGCCGTTCCTACGAGGCCACTCGAAGCGCTACGTCAGCCATACGTGCCCCACCGTCCCAGGTTAACGCCGTGTCAGCGTACAAGCAGAACAAGCAAGTTAAGCAACGCGACAAGTTCTTCACATCGCAACAGTCCTTGGCGTCGGCTGCCGCCTGCCAGCGTTGTGCTCGCCGGCACGACAAGAACAAGTGCCCGGCTGAAGACTACACCTGCACTAACTGCGGCCGTCGTGGTCATAAGCCTAGGACTCCTGCTTGCCCTGCAGCCACCGCCCAGTGTCGTCGCTGCAACCATATAGGCCACTACGACAAATGCTGCAGATCTTCCAAGACGCCCGCCACACAGGACAACGACGCTTCCTCCCACAACAAGTCTACAGCAAAGAAGACCACAAGTTGCCGACGTGTGGGATCACCTGTTCAGGCATCCACACTGACATCCGTGAGTCTCGCCTACAGCGGCACCACTAGAAAACTCCACATGCTTCCTGACACAGGTGCAGACATCACAGTGATCGGCCGACGACACCTCGACATACTTCGGATTCCTCTCAGCAGCCTACGACCTCCGCCTCCGACAACAACGCTCAACGCGGATGGCTCTGCAATGGCTTCTGCTTTGGAGACGTTTCATGCACAACTCACCATCAGCAAACGCTCCTGTTCGGCCACAATCCAAGTCCGCGAGGGTGTTCAGACGCCGCTTCTGTCCAAACGCCACTGTCAAGCATTGGCCATCATCTCAGCAGAATTCCCCAAGCCAATTCTACAGGTTAAACACATCTACAGGTGTAAGGAGCCACCCTTCACAGCCACCACGTCACCTGCACAAGCCAAGGAGTTCTTTCTTCGAGAGTTCAAGGACGTGTTGGTCTCCAAGGAGGATCTCCAGACAGCTCCACTCAAGCCTATGAAGGGTCCCCCAATGCGGATCCACCTCAAGGACGATGCCGTGTCTTTTGCCATCTACACCCCGCGGAAGATCCCCTTTGCTTTCAGGGACAAAGTTAAGCAGGAGCTGGATTCGCTAGTGGCACAAGGTATCATTAAACCGGCCGGCGATGAACCTTCAGAGTGGTGCCACCCCCTCGTCGTCGTCGCCAAGCCCAACGCTGAAGTTCGCCTCACCGTAGACCTCACCAAGCTCAACTGCCAAGTTTCCCGCCCAGCCCACCCCTCACCGACGCCTTTCGAAGCGATCCGCAGTGTGGCCCCGCAGGCGAAATTCTTCACGACGGCAGACGCCCTGAGTGGATATTGGCAAATGGAACTTGCGGAGGAGGACCAGCATCTCACAACTTTCATCACTCCTTATGGCCGTTTCCAACACTGTAGAGGTCCAATGGGTTTCGCTGCGACAGGTGACGCCTTCTGCCTTCGCGGTGATAGGGCCCTCCAAGGGGTGCAAAATTGTGCCAAGGTTGTCGACGACGTGCTGCTCTACGACGAGGACTTCAACACACATCTTCAGCGTATCCATGAAGTGCTCATACGGTGCCGCGACAGTGGGATCACACTCAACAAGGACAAGTTCGTGGTCGCCGCACCCAGTGTGAACTTCTGTGGGTACACGCTCTCAGGTGAGGGCATCTCGGCTGACCCTGGCAAAGTCTGAGCGATCAAGGACTTCCCGACACCAGCCAACATCACCGACCTTCGCTCCTTAATGGGTTTGGTGAACCAGCTGGCGGAGTTCACCCCCGACATCGCCACTGCCGCTCAGCCCCTGCACCCCCTGATGAGCCCGAAGAGGTCGTTTATGTGGACCGCTGACCATGATGAGGCTTTCCGCCGGGTCAAGGCTGCCCTGCTCAGTCCACCCGTCCTGGACCCATTCGACCCTTCCCTACCAGTGATTCTACAAACTGATGCATCCCGCCTCAACGGTATTGGATACGCCCTCCTACAGGATCATGGCAACAACCGTCTCCGCTTAGTTCAGTGTGGCTCGAGGTTCCTAAGCGACCCCGAGTCCCGCTATGCCACCATTGAGCTGGAGATGCTAGCCGTGGTCTGGGCCATGTCCAAGTGCAAGTTCTACCTCATCGGACTGCAACACTTCACCCTCATGACGGACCATCGCCCCCTCATCCCCATCTTCAACAACTACACCCTTGATGCGGTTGAAAATCCCCGCCTCCAACGTCTGAAGGAGAAAGTCGCACCTTACCTCTTCACAGCCGTCTGGCGCGCTGGCAGGTTGCTCTGCATCCCTGATGCGTTGTCACGGGCCCCTGTCAGCCACCCGACGCCAGAGGATGAGTTAGCATGTGCCGACGCCACGGTTCACCTCAGGTCCCTCGTGACTGTCAACGCCGCCGCCACCGACGTCAACTCTCCTTCACAGGACGCAGACAGGATTCTCCAGGAACTCCGAGACGCAGCCAGAGCGGATACGGTGTACATCCGCCTGCGTGAGTGCGTTACTTCGGGTTTCCCCACCAACCGCTACGACCTGCACAACTCTCTACTCCCATTCTGGAAACTCCGAGACTACCTGTCAGCAGATGGTGAACTAGTCCTGTACGGAGCAAGGGTTGTGGTTCCTGAAGCCCTCCGCCACCGCACCTTGGCTCGCCTGCACGATAGTCACAGAGGCGTGGAGGCCACTAAGCGTAGGGCGCGACAGGCTGTCTTTTGGCCTGGCATCAACTCGGACATCGCCAATACAGTTCAAGCTTGTGAACCGTGTCAGGTCTTACAGCCTAGTCAGCAGCAGGAACCCATGATCAACGACGACAACTCAACTAGGCCTTTCGAGTCTGTTTCAGCCGACTTCTTCGCTGTGGCGGGGACATCCTTCCTCGTCGTAACAGACCGACTCTCAGGCTGGCCCGTTGTCGTACCCTGCAAAGGAGATACTACCGCTTCAAACACCATCAGGATCTTCTGCCGCTACTTCAGGGAAGTTGGTGTACCCCTCCGCCTACGTACAAATGGAGGCCCACAGTTTACTAGCCGCGAGTTCCGGGACTTCATGGAGCGTTGGGGAGTCAATCACTTGGTCTCTTCCCCACACTACCCACAATCCAACGGTCATGCCGAGTCTGCCGTCAAGTCCGTCAAACACCTCATACTGAAGACGGCTCCCTCAGGCAACATCGACTGTGAGGACTTTGACCGTGGACTGTTGGAGCTCCGCAACACCCCAAACTTCACAGGCCGCTCCCCGGCACAAATCTTGTATGGCCACCCACTACGGTCTTGTGTCCCTGCTCATCCCCAGTCCTTTGCAGCAGAGTGGCAAGCCAAGGCCGAGGACTGTGACCGCCGTGCAGCCGCCCACACTGCGCTGGTGCAGAGAAACTATGACCAGCACGCACGCCCCCTTCCCAGGTTGAGAGTCGGCACCACAGTGCGGATCCAAGACCCGACTTCTCACCGCTGGGACAAGGTTGGGGTCGTCATGGGCTGCGGCAGGTCCAGGGATTATGAGATTCGTCTCCCCAGTGGTAAGATATACTGGCGGAACCGTCGCTTCCTCCGCCCAGTGAATTCCCCTGGTGTTGAACCCCTCCCCCATAACCCTGAGATCCCTGTGTCTTGCACGGACCCAGCAAGAGAGTCCTTCACTTCCCCCATGGCCCCACGTAGGTCTCAAAGGCTCCTAGAAAAAGAGTCAGCTCGACAACGTCTTGCGAGCTTGAAGGGGGAGGGAGGTGTTGATATAGGTTAAGTGCACACACAACATAATTATATACAGAGTGTACACATGCCTTAATCATATTGCAACATACACACATGTACTTTCAGGGCAATACTATCATTGTTTAATATCCCATGATAATATACCGTACTCTGTAGTATCGGCAGCGTTGCACCAAATATATCCGGCACCGCTGCACATGTTTTCATCAGTAACATCCGGTCGGCACTCAGCATAGCAGTGCCACCCCAGCTCTGTATATCTTTGGCTAATAAGAACCTATAAACTTATCTCTGGACTTTTATTCTACATCCTTGTGCAAGAAAGGATTATCAAGGTTGTTGTAGCTTCACATGACAACCATACAAAAACTACAGAGTACTGCTACAATAGTGGGTAAATTAACAGATGACCCAGCTATGATTGTAATGACCCCAGAGTGCATAGGTGGGGTCACACGAGCGCATTGTCTGGCAATTTTCGAGAAGTTAGTTTTTTTCTCGTACTATGTTCAGGCTCTATCGCATTGGAATCGGAAACTAGATCGAAGGTAGTTTATGTTAGGTAGCTTAAACAAAAAAAGATGACCCGAAATGTATATATATTAGGCCTACTTCTTTGTAGAACATTATAGGCTATGATCCTAACTTGGTGTAGATAAAAGCCTACCTTTAATTAAATTACACTGTTATAAAACATTATGTATCCTATCGAAAACTGACCCAAATAATATTAAAGGTATATTAGGTTAGTGTAGAAAATGTATCCTATCGAAAAGTGACCCAAATAATATTAAAGATGCATTAGGTTAGTGTAGAAAATGCAGCCTATGTGTATGAAAGTAAATAATAAGGTCACGAGGCTACAAGCACATGTTCCGCAGCTCGGCCACTTCTCCCTCACTACTCCCCACGCAGCCGTGGTGCTTTGCTAAACTCTGACAAATGTTATGATATTTATACATATGCGTGTACTGTTACTTAGTAATATTGTATTGTGTAACCTAATCAACCCGAATGATATAAATTTAAGTAAGAATGCACCGAAATATAATCGTGATTAGGCGCGAATGGAGTGGCACCGCGGCTGCGGCCATGTGTTCCAATGTTTATAAACAACACGCTTTAGGCCTACATATCAAGATCAATAATTAATGATCCATCATTTCGATATTATTTTGATCTAGTTGAATTTGTAAAAAAATGTGATGACTATTCCTATAATATAATCGCTTACTTTGAGGTATTATATATAATAACTCCGGTAGGTTATCGGCCTTCTATAGGATTATGATGCTTCTTTCGGATATTCTGAGGATATAGCTAGGTACATTTATAATTATCACATCCAAATCGATTATTTGTATATGGATATATACACAAAGTCTTAAAACTGTTATCAAGTTCCGAAAGTCTGAATCGGGTTGAGTTTAGACCCTGTGGAAGAGCAGGGTTGAGTTGGCTTGATATTGGACACCCTTTTATGGCATTTGGGTGTGAAATACGACACCATTTCCAGTCTATCGGAGATAATGATGGTAAAGGAAAATGCGGTATTATAAGTTAAATAAAGACGAGAGATTGAGGCATAAAAGAACAAAGAGATAGAGAGAGAGAAAGAGAGCAAAGGCAAATATATAAAGGACACATTCACAAATTGCAAATAGACCTACATGAGAAAGCGAAAAACATAAATAATCTAGTCGGGCACTTGGGATAGCACGTAGCCCTACCTCCGCCTACATTGGCGGAGGTACAGTCGCGCTAATAAGTGATGTCTCTGCACCAAGTATGTTTTGATCAGTAATTGGTATCAGCAATATCTAAGTTTGATTTCTTCATATCGAGTGAAATATACAAATATGTTCCTACCCTTACCCACCTTATTCAACATCTGACAGACATTAATACAGCACCGAGCAATCCAAACGTAATGACAGTTGGACATGACTTATTAGCGCTACCGTACGTGCCCTACCAATCGCTTCCTAAATGGAATCACTTCTTCCTTGGCGTACATCCTATCTGCTCACCAAATTTCGTGAACATCTGTTAATAACTTTGAGAGCCGTCTATGCTGGAGGAGGCAGGCTATGTGATGTAGGCTAATCACTTCTTATTTGGTGCATAGCCTATCCTATCTATATCTGCCCACCAACTTTCGTGAAAATCGGTTCACTACTTTTTATAGATATCTTGACTATTTATCTTCATTGACGGAGGTAATGAAGGGATGTATATAAGGAAGTACGATATATAGCCTAAATCAATGCAAGTCTTTTGTTTTAAGTTAATAATACAGTAAAAAGACAAGTATGAGAATGTAGAGAAGAGTAAAAACTGCAAAGAAAATGAAAGTAACAATGGCAAATAGTCTGTCTTCTAGTGTTGAGTGTTGGTTGGAAAAGTGACTGGAGCAAAACAAATTATAGGTGCAAAATCAAGTCAACGTTATGCGGGATCACCTTTATTCTACCTTTATACTTTATATTACCATCGTCAAATAGCCTTTCTAGTATCCCCATTAAAATACTTAAACCTTATACTGTATTACCTAACTAGTCTATTAATTACATGTTGGCCAGAAACCCTGACCTCTAATTTGTAAATTCCCACACCTATTCCCTGGCTGAGTCTTCTCAAATGGTAGAAATATTAACTCATTTCCTGAATTCGTCTTTAAGTTATGAGAGGTTGGGGACAGGATTTCTGGCCTACCTATAATGAACAAAGTATAGTTGTATCAACGGTCAATACCATGTACGTCGCTGTAGTCCTGAAACGCATGGTATTGTTTTCACTCCTGTTTGTGTGTCTGTAGGCCTATATCTATGTTTACTCCTGTTTGTGTGTCTGTATATCTATATCTGGGTGACCGGTCAACTCAACCAGTAGACCCCTAACACACACACACACACAATCCTAGGAGTAACATACGACACCCAAATAACATTCAAACAGCACACCGCAAACACGAACAAGAAACTGACACCCAGACTTAACGCCCTCAGATCACTTTACCACACGAAATTTGGACACAACAAAGAAACCACCACCACAGTCTACAAACAATACATAAGATCAGTTATGGAATACGCAAGCCCGGCCTGGGCTTCTAACCTAGCTGAAACACATCATAAGACCTTACAGACTATTCAAAATAAAGCCCTTAAAATCATCACAGGATGCACAGCTACTACACCCACAGATCACCTACATCAAGAAACCAAAGTCCTAAAGTCAAAGATCATCTAGACATGAGAGGCACTCAATTCCTGGCAGCAGCCTCTACGAATCAACACCACCCACTACACTACATGGCAACACACCCACAGACACCAAGAAATATCAAAACAACACCCAGCACACGCTATCACACACACATACTGTCTTCTCTCCCTCCCTGCCCACCCCAAACCAACTTCCGGAAGCACATCCATACTCATATCACTCGCCGTTCCATCCACTCGCTCATAGACAACACGCAGCTGCAAGCACGACCTCCCGAAATCCATCCTTCTGAATCCTCCCTTCCTCGCGAGGACAGAGTCCACCTGGCCAGGCTGAGATGCAGACACCATCCAACTCTTCTGAGCTATCAGAAGAGACTGGATGACTCCGTCGTCGACACCTGCCCAGGTTGTAACACAGCACCCCATACCATAAAACACATCATAGAAGACTGCATTTCACACAACCACTTACGCCAACAACACAATTTACACTATTTGAGAGCTCTGTGGGAGAGCCCGACCGTGGCCGTGGCCTTCCTTAGGGACTCGGGGCTGTTCGGCCAGGCAGCTTAGGGAACAACAACAACAACCAGTAGACCATTTCAACCAGTAGCTCTCAACCAGTACCAAATCAACCAATACGGCTAGGTTAGGTTAGGTTAGTACTATATGTTGGCACTGGTTTGGTTGGTCTTGGTTGATTTGGCACTGGTTGAGATGACATGGAACCCTATATCTGTTGACCAAATATCTGACAAACAAATGAATGGACTTCAAAGAGACTTGGGTCAGTCCCATCATTTGGCACCCGAAAGGATCCTATTAACCCTTTCAATATTGGTGACATCCTATATATTTTATTTCAGCTAAATTAAGATGATTATATGAAGCTTAAGAAGGATATATGGTAGCTAAAGGATTAATAGTCTGTAGCCTTTTAATTTGTAGACTTCCTTCTTAATCTGAATAAAAACGTCTAATAGTTGCCAGTATACAGTGTAATTATATGGACGTCACCGGTTGCTAGTTAACACTGGAAGACACTCGTCCATTTTATGGATCCCCCAAATATAACCATGGACAGTTTTTACTCGACATCGATTAGCCACTGACTTAACACATTTATGTATTTATATTAGGTACCGGTATTTATTTGTTCATATTATTTTTATTAGATTATAATTGAGGGTGGGAACCTTGACTGTCATACATTTACATGGCAATATTTCCAATATTATTGCACGAAAAAAAAATAATAAAATAAAAAACTATTTATGGTGCCTAAAATAATGGAGTCATTAAAACATGCCTCATTGACTTTTGTAATCAGTACTTTAAGTGTGTCTGTTTGTCTGTTCGCATATCTCCAGAATGAATATTGTGGCCCTTGTGGTTGTGACCGTTTTGACGAGAAACTGCCCTAACCTAACAAGTGTTAGGGTTTTGAAAAGTAAAGGAAATATTATACAGTTCCGATATTAAGTAAATCCAGTGCATTGGGGGCCCCGTAAAAGGCAACATGATGAGAGGAAGTTTGTGCAATTGACCACTTGCGAGTTTCGTTCTATAAGGAAGTTGGAGTTGTTGACATTAATATTTAGCAGAATTACCAGCTAAAATACGTTTGTGCTGCATTTATTTATACATGAAACCCAATTCAACACACTTTTTATCCATCAGAAACCAACAATGTTATTGCATTTCGTATTAATATCGATGTTTACTATGTCAACTTCCTTATAGCCTGAAACTTACAAGTGGTCAATTGCAAAAACTGGAGAGATTTTAGAAATGTGTCTCGCCCAATTAATTTAGAATGTACACCAATTAGTATGTACAGTATCAAAATTTATAATCATAATCTCAAATTTGCAAGTTAATTTCTAAAATATCGAGAGAACATTTGTCAATGCCAATCACACCAATCTTAAAGAAAATAGGCTACAAGAAATTCGCCGATTTTCAGTTACAATTTATCATGATTACTATATTAACATTTGGTGTATATTGCTCTGTGAAGCATATATTCAATCATAAATGTACGTTTCACGTTTGATTTACTCGTTATACAACTTTCACATCTTTTGTGCAACTTTTTACGTGTACATTTTTTCCTGCTCGGGCAATCTAACAGGTCTTGCGAGAAAAAAAAGAGTGAAACCCGTCACTTTTTCTTCGGGGATTGCTGGTGTAGTTTGACTCGGGAAATTGGTTAAAACAGTCATGGTGTAACTTCAAACGTCAACAATACTATAGGCGCCTCTGTATTAAAGTCGCCTCCGCATTAATGTCATCACTTCATAAATGTGGTCACTGTATAGAAGACACCATGCAAGGAGGTTAAGTTTTTGCCTCCGTTTGTGTGTCTGTAAAAAAAATATCTCGCAAACTTATGAACCGATTTTCACGTATTTTGTGTGCAGATAAAATGTGCGCCAAGGAAGAAGTGATTTAGTTTAGGAGGCATTCAAGAGATTTTCACGAAATCTGGTGGGCTGATAGAATATATTTATGAATTGTTTACACGAAATTTGGTGCGCAGATAGGATATGCGCCAAGCAAGACGTGATTGAATTTAGGAGACAATACGGATCATATCCTGGAACTCAGATCCAGAAGAACATTTTGGCCTATTATTTTATGGTTTAGAACCAGTCAGCTAAGGTGGAGGTATGTAGGCTACTCTACCGAATGTTCCTTAGTTATATATTATTTATAGTGAGTACTATATTGTGTAACTAATGGAACCGTGCCTGTTGTCGGTTCAGGGAAGACATAGGCAACTTCTGCATTCTTTACTCATTATTCAACCTTCAGTACAAACCCCAACATTCTGGAGAACGTTGTAGCTGAAGGCACGCGCGGGTGTGTGTGTGTAATATTTTGTGGTATTATATATTTATCTTTCAGTACAGGCCTCACTCCAGGAAGCATTGTGGTTGAAGGCCAAGCATGTGCTACAGTAAGTACAGAGTAGCTATTAAATAATAATAAATAAATAAAAATACTATGACATTGGACAACATTAACATTAAAACTATGATTTTACAGCGAACATGACAGACCAAAACAATATATAAATATAATATAAAAAAAGAGGGATAAATGGCACAACAAAACATATACTTAACTTAAACTTATGAAATTGGCATGTGTACTGTATATGGTAGTCCCCCTAATAATACCTTAATTTTCTTTGGTGCTCAATTAAGTTACGGGCACTCCGAAGCAATCCGAGGGGAGATTTTTTTTTTTTTTTTTTTAAAGACCTCCGTCTACGTATTGTGAAAAACCTGTTATCCTCCGGCAAATTGTGGGGTTGAGTGAGTGAAGGGGGGGGGACAGTGAATGAAGGAGGATGCATGTTTTTCATAATACGTGTTGCTAGCCCCAAACGCGCGAGCAACTGTGGCTTTCAACCATCCGACACATCCCCTTTTATTAATGTGCATCACACATGTTACATACAAATAAGGTTTATGTTTTGTTTTACCCTACTGTGGAAAGACTACGGATACACCACTCCTGCCGGGGCCTCACACAGTGGCATGACCCAGTCCTGTCGAACTGAGCTCATGACGCTGGTGGCATTGCCCCGGAGGATAGCCATCCCTAGTCTTTGCTTGAGCCAGAGGGTTTCCCGGGATTCTCCTGAAACTTCTCTGATTTTACGGCCTATTTCATTCACCATCTTAAGGGTGGTAGGGCCGAAGACTCCTGAAGTTTCGAATGCCAGGGGCTCGAACTGATGAATTCTGGCGATGGCTTGATATTTTCTCGCTTTTTATTTTCTGCTATCCGGGCGGCTTCACCTGCTTCGTCGGCGTTTCTGGCGGCGTTGGTTGTGGAGAAAGTGTCAACACATGTGGCATCCCACACGAGGCACCGGCCATTCTTGTAAGAGAAAGTGGTCATCCCATCTGGCCGTTTGCCGTCTTCTCTGTGAAGTTCATGTGGTTCGAGGATTGATGCACAGTTAGCACTCTGCAGGGCCCGTTTTATGACATCATTTAGTGCAGAGTGTCTTGGCAGGCGGCCTGCGTTGTAATTACATGACAAGGCATGGTGACCTTGAGCATCCATCCTCCCATCACACTTGCAAGTGTGTGGGTGACAAACTGCCGCACCCACTCTGAGCGCGATGGCGACCCGGAGCGCTTCAGCATCCAAGTGAGTTCCAAGAGGTGGGATGGGGATGGCGTGTAACCACAAGCCACTCTCCGAACGGGCGGCTGCCTGGAGGCGTGCTTTTGCAACCTGGTCTGCATTGGTTAGGAGATTTTCTTGAGTTTTCTTCGCCGAGATGGTATCCCACGCTTTCTGCTTGCTCCTGGAGGTACCCTGAGGCTCCTCCTCTACTCCTGTACTTCCCTTCCAGGTGTTAATCGCTGCTGTTACGTCCCCATTAAGTGTCATTCCGGGTTTAGAATAAAGGATGGACAATACGAGGTCGTTGGTCGCGATGAGGGAAGAGATAAAGGCTGGGGAGGCAATATCCGAGGCTCTCCGTATGCCCAAGCCCCCGAGGCGGACAGGAAGGGTGGCTTGTGTCCAGGCCCGTTCTTTAAATTCCACGTTGGTGATGCTGGTCACTGCTTCTCGAATTATGCGGTCTAATTCTTGGAGGCCGCCATTGTTCGTGTAAGTCATCGATGTGCGCAAGAGGTATTGGAGTTTTGGGATGGAGAAACAGTTCTTGAGCAGGGCCAGAGCTGAATGGGCATCGATGTGTATCAGGCGACTCACGAGACGTTGAAGCTCCTCCTTTTTAACTTGAAGTGCTGGTGGGATTGCTGCCAGAGTTAGTGGGGAACCTAATAGGGTTTGCTGGTGCTCCTGAAGGATCTTTACATCTGGCAATATGTTTCGGAACAGGGCCTGAGTCTCTTCTCCTTGTTCACGTGTGGTTGAGGAGAACAAGTTCACATTTGGTGTCATTTATCACTAGCCCGGCCTGGCCGAGGTCAGTTATGATGTTATTTAGGTCGGTTAGAACGTTCTCTACTGACCCACCCAAGGTTGCATCGTCCAGGTACCATACATTCAGCTCTGACCTTACTTTGTTAGCTGCTGCATCCACCCCTATTGAGAAAAGAGCAGGACCACCTGGATCTCCCTGCTGTAACCCGGTCTCTGATGGGATTACCATCTCGCCAAAAATCAGGATTGAAGGTTTGGAATAAGCCTGCCAAAGTAGGGGGTACAGAGTGGGGATGTGTTCTTGAGCTGCACGGAGGAAGACATCCCTGCGAATGCTGTTGAATGCGTTCCGCATGTCAATCTTTAGAAGCACTCGTTTTTCTTGGGCTTGGCTGAGGTAGGTGCGGGTTGCGTGTACAGCAGCTTCACACCCCCCTGGAGTTCCGAAACCTAGTTGAACTGGTCTTAAGTGTTGACCTAGGCCATTCGAGAGTGGTTTCAAACCCACCTTTGTGGCAAGGCGGCGGAAGGTGTTCCCTACTGCTATTGGGCGCACACCGCCATCTTTTTTTGCCAGTGCACAGAGTGATGCCCCAAAAAATAGGGGTGTGGCACAGTCGGGTACTTCCCCTCTTAAAACCATGTTGATGAATTTGGTGAGGGTTTCCAAGAGTGCCTCCCCAGCAGCTCCTGATCCCTGACCCAAGAGGCCTTTGAGGTGGGCGGGTCGGATACCATCTGGGCCCGCGGCTGAGCCTGCTGGGAATGAAGTCACTGCGGCGACCACCTGCTCCTTCGTGACAACTAAAGGTTGGCGCATCTGGTCATTTGGGGCAGGGGGGAGGTTTAGGTCCCTAGGTGTAGGTGGGTGCTTTTCTTGTAGGGCTTCAACAACGAGTACGTTTGAAGAAAGGATAGGGAAAGCGAAAGGGAAGTACAAAGTGAGGCTAGAGGGGATGGAGGAAGATAGGTGGCCAAAGAAGGTATACAGATGGGCGAGCGAGGAAAGTAAATGAAACAGAGAGTGCAAAAGAAGGTTGGGGAGGATAAATATAAAACAGGACCGTATGGGAGGGGAATTTAGAAAACGAAATGGGAGAAAGGTGTGGATCATACTGGAAAATGGGAGGGGATGTGTCAGAGAGATAGAGAGAGGGATAAAGGAGGAGGGGAGAAGAAAGTGGAGGGAGGGGGTAGAAAATAAAGCCACGCTGTCATATTACAAAGAGAAGGAAAAACCAGCTAGAGAGCTATTCTATGATGGAGGATGGGGATCGAAACTACCGTTTAAAGCAAGGACAGGAACGCTAGAGAAGAATGAGAGAACAAGGAGATGGAATGGAATGGGACCGCACTGCAACCAATGTGAAATGGGAGGAGACCCAATAGTGGAGGGCGTAGAGCACATAGTAACGGAATGTACAAGATATAATGAGGAGAGAGACGAGTTGGAGGGATACATGAGGAATAGAGTTGGGGAGAGGGGGTGGGAGGAGATAAAGCAGAGAGACGATAGAGGGGTAGGGGCGCTGTTGGGGTTAACACAGGAGATGGAGATGATGAAGATGCTGGAGAAAATGTGGAGGAAGAGAAATGGGTAGGGGGGGGGGGGGGGGGGGGGGGGGGGGCGGGAGCGGCGGTGAGGGGGAGGGGGGGTTATTAAAAAAACAAAAAATCCCTTAAACTATCCTTCTACTCTAAACTTTCCCTCCTACTAACGTTTCTGAGCCAGTACCGATTTAAAGGTCAGCCCTGTGGATATGCACGGTCTGCGGGCGGGTTCAAAAGAAGAAGACTGGACATTGGCTACAAATATAAATTTCTCATTACTCACTAACTTAATTATTTCAGCACGATGGCGTCATTCTAATCTCATTTTGCTTAACATAGTCATTTAAATCAGCTTAAAAAGGACCTCGAAGAACCAGAGGTAATGGCAATCGCGTGTATTCGCTATTGACGAACAGATGACAAGTCATCCCTAAAATGAAGACAATCGAGAGAATGAGTTATTAATGAATGATTATTTGGAGTGATTAAAAGTGAGTGAAATACGTGAATGAGTGAGTGAATGTGTTAGCTAGGCTATGTGTGTGATCTAAATGTATGCACTAGAAGACAACATCGTTACTTTGTGTACTTGCAGTGTATTCCATAGCCCTATGTGTGTGTGACTGTATGTGTGTGTGACTGTATGTGTGTATGTGTATGTGTATGTGTGTGTGTGTGTGTGTGTGTGTGTGTATCACACGAGCAATTATCGGCAATTTTAAATGGTCAACATATTCTTCCAACATTTCTGGAATTGTTTGCACTGGTATGGGAAATAAGACTGAACACATATGAATTTATGTGACAGAATAATTTCAAAACTTTACCTTATAAACTCCTAGACCAGTGTTGACGTTAAAAAACAGAAAGCGTAATATCGTCGTATATGTTGAGCGGTACGGTACTTGAAAAGTAGACAGAATAAATAAAAAACACCATCTGAGGAAGAGCACTTTATTGACAACGTTTCGCAGATAGCAGTGACCTGATGAAGCTATCTGCGAAACGTTGTCAATAAAGTGCTCTTCCTCAGATGGTGTTTTTTATCCACCGTCGTATATTGTGTCATAAGAGTATAAAACAAACACATTACATCCTCAAAATATGTATTGAAAGTGGAGGTTATTGTGGTGCTGCCTGTGCATCATGCATGTGTGTGTGTGTGTGTGTATATTATGTACAGTAGGCATATATATATATATATATATATATATATATATATATATATATATATATATATATATATATATATATATATATATATATATATATATATATATATATGCGTCTGCATGGGTACTTTGTGTTGTGTATGTGTGAGTGTAAAATATGTGTGTTGTGTGTGTTCTAAACGAGTACGCAACAAAAACAACAACTTTCTTACCTTGCATGAGAGTGCGATGTGTGAGGTCAGCATGGTTTGGTTTGTGTCTCTTATGTGTGTGCTCTGTGAGTTTGCGTTTGTATGTACGGTACCGGTATGTACGTAAACAATAATAACAACTTTCTTACCTTGTGTGAGTGTTCGATGTGTGAGAGGTCTGCATGGTTGGGTTTGCTGGGTACCACCGTCTCAGCATATGCAGGCATGATTAGTTAGGATTTTCAGGTGCTCTGTCAAAAAATACGAATAAAATTAACAGTAGAAGACTGTAAATTACCACTATCATATATATTATGGTTCAATATTATGGTTCTTTAGCTATTCTTACCTTCAGTTTACATTAAGACCGTAAATAATTAATAATATCTCCGGCTTACTACGTTTATAGCGTTTATTGTTACCTATCCCCAAAAAACTCTACAAAACACTAAACAGCATCACACTTTCCAACAGCAACACAACACAATCACATGCTGCAATCACAACAACAGACTCTACTCCTTCATGTAAACAACAAGCAAACACTCTCATCAATCACTTCTCACATGTCAGCCACCTAAAACCTCACAAAGACGACCGACGTGTCATCCGACGTAAGAAAAAATTCCCCACAGACCCTGACTATACACCCTTCACCAATCACCAGACAAAGCATATCATCAACAATCTCAAGCACTCACCCGCCTGTGGCCTAGACAACATAAGCAACATACACCTCAGACACCTGGGACCACAAGGCATACAAGCACTCACTAACATATCAAACTACAGCTATTCACACAACACAATACCAGACATTTGGAAGCATGGTATCATCATCACATTCCCCAAACCCAACAAAGACCCCACGCTACCCTCCTCGCACCGCCCCATCACACTCCTTTGCTCCCCCTCCAAAGTCATGGAACGCCTAGTATTACAACTAATTACACCTGACCTACCCCTAGCTCCAACACAACATTTCTTTAGGCCACTGCACTCCACAAACACTCTTCTCACAGACCTTACACAAAGAGCTTTCGACGGCATCAACTCAGCTAGACCACCACACAGATCACTATTAGCCACACTCGACATTAGTAAAGCCTTCGATGCCATCCCCCGCCACAACCTAACAAACAAAATCTACAACGCAAACATGCACAACAACACAAAAAGGTGGCTGGCCAACTTCCTAGCAGGCAGATGTGCACACGTATCTTTTGCCGGTCAGTCATCTAAAATCAGAAACTTTCCAAACGGAGTCCCACAAGGATCCGTCCTATCGCCCGCACTCTTCAATCTGTACATGCACGATATAACTACACCCAATACGCCCCAAATAAACTTAGCCTCCTATGCAGATGACATAACACTCACATGCACACACCATGACCCAAAAAGAGCAACAGATCTCCTTCAACCCTATCTCAACACACTACATGGCTGGTGCACTACAAACAGACTTAATCTAGCCCCAGCCAAATCCACCGCAACCCTGCTCACAAGTTGGACAGGAGAACACGAATACATCCCTCAACTCACCATAAACAACACACCCCTAACACATACACACACACCCAAAATCCTAGGAGTAACATATGATACTCATATGACATTCAAACAGCACACCACAAACATTAAAAAGAAACTGACACCCAGACTTAACGCCCTCAGGTCACTTGCTCACACAAAATTTGGACACAACAAAGAAACTACCACCACAGTATATAAACAATACATAAGATCAGTGATGGAATACGCAAGCCCAGCCTGGGCTTCTAACCTAGCTGAAACACATCATAAGACCTTACAGACTATTCAAAACAAAGCCCTGAAGATCATTACAGGCTGCACAGCTACTGCACCCACAGATCACCTACATCAAGAAACCAAAATCCTCAAAGTCAAAGACCATCTGGACATGAGAGGCACTCAATTCCTGGCAGCAGCCTCCACGAACCAAGACCACCCACTAAACTACATGGCAACACACCCACAGCTTTCTGGCATCTAGCCAAAAACCTCTCCAACAATTTCTCTTCCTAGTCTTTCCCTCCCCTTTCCCACTCTGATGGCACAACCATCACTTCTTCCTCTGACAAAGCTAAACTCTTCGCTCAAACTTTTGCTAGAAACTCCACCTTGGATGATTCCGGTGCTATTCCTCCCTCTCCGCCCTCCTCTCTCTTACGTATGCCTAATATCCTAATCTCTTCTAAAGATGTACTTTCTACCCTCTCTGGGCTTAACACTAATAAGGCGTACGGTCCGGACGGTGTTCCTCCTGTTGTTCTCAAAAACTGTGCTTCCGTGCTGACTCCCTGCCTAGGCAAACTCTTTCGTCTCTGTCTATCCTCTAACGTCTTCCCTTCATGCTGGAAGTTTGCTCACATTCAACCTGTCCCAAAGAAGGGTGACCGCTCTCAACCCTCCAACTATTGTCCAATTGCTCTTATCTCTTGTCTTTCTAAAGTTTTTGAAACTATTCTTGCTTCCAAATTTCTTAAGCATTTCTCTTCTCATAATCTGCTCTCAGATCGCCAGTATGGCTTCCTTAAGGGTCGCTCTACTGGTGATATTCTTTCATATCTTACTAACTCTTGGTCATCCTCCTTTCAGGACTTCGGTGAGACTTTTTCTATTGCACTAGACATATCGAAAGCCTTCGATAGAGTCTGGCATAAATCTTTAATTTCTAAACTACCCTCCTTCGGTTTCTATCCCTCCATCTGTGACTTTATCTCTAATTTCCTCCTTGGCCGTTCCATAGCTGCGGTTGTGGACGGCCATTGTTCACTTCCTCACCCTATAAACTCCGGTGTTCCTCAGGGCTCTGTCTTATCTCCTATTCTCTTTCTAATTTTTATAAATGATCTCCTTAACTGTACCTTAATTCCCATCCATTCATACGCAGACGACTCAACCTTACACTACTCCATTAGTTTTTCAGAACGCCCCAGCCAGCAATCCCTCAACGACAAACGTAATGAAGCCATAGAACTCTTAAATTCTGATCTAAATACTATTTCCAATTGGGGCAGAGAAAACCTTGTTAACTTTAATGCTTCCAAAACCCAATTTCTCCATCTATCTACCCGTCAGGATCTCCCAGCGGACTATCCCTTATTCTTCAACAATACAAAAATCAACCCTTCATCTTCTCTCAATATTCTTGGTGTCTCTTTTTCTTCTGCTCTCATTTGGAAGGACCATATTACCAGTCTTGCTAAGGCAGCCTCCCAGAAGCTGGGTGTGCTCAACCGCCTTAGGGGGTTCTTTTCCCCTGCACAGCTTCTTGCTCTGTGCATAGTGCGCCCTTGTATTGAGTATTGTTCACATGTGTGGGGAGGTTCCTCTCACACCGCTCTCCTAGACAAAGTTGAAAGGAAGGCCTTTCGTATCATTAACTCCCGTCCACTCACCAACTCTCTGTAATCTCTCTCTCTCCGCCGCAATGTTGCATCTCTCTCGCTATTCTATCGCTACTATAATAATCAGTGTTCCTCAGAGCTATCCCAGTGCATACCACCTCCTTACGTAGGGCACGTGGTACCCGTCTTGCAACTCAATCCCACCCCTACTCTGTGCAACTCTCCAACCCAAGAGTGAAACGTTACTCTCAAACTTTCTTCTACTCAACATCTGAGCTCTGGAACTCTCTCCCAGAATCAGTCTTTCCCTCTTCCTATGACTTAAATTGCTTCAAACTCCGTGTGTCCAGGCATTTTGGCTCGAACGTCCCTTGATTTTGGCCCTGTCACTCTTTCAACTATGGGGGAGGCACTCGCTATAGGCAGTTATGCCTTTTGCCTCCCTCAATCACATAGAAAAAAAAAAAAAAAAAAGACACCAAGAAATATCAAAACAACACCCAGCACACGGTATCACACACAATTATTGTCCTCTCTCCCTCCCTGCCCACCCCGAACCAACTTCCAGAAGCACATCCATACTCATATCTCTCACCGATCCATCCACTCACTCACAGATAACACGCAGCTGCATGCACGACCTCCCGAAATCCATCCTTCCGAATCCTTCCCCTTTCTCGTAGGGAAAACTCTTACCATGGTTTAATAAAATGGCCCTAAATCTAGCAAGATAGAACATCGTTCTACTGTAGTCACGGGCTATTACAAACACACGAGGAATGCCAAGGAAATATCATAACTTAAAATTATATAGTTTATGAGCAATATTATTGGCAAACTTTTTGTTTATATATAGGCTATACCGGTATATAATATATATATATATATATATATATTTGTTTATGTGTGTGTGTCACAGTGTGTGTGTTTGTATTATTTGTTTTTTTACTGTACCTCTGTAGCCTACAATATTATCCACAATTGATGTTTGCATTTTACACCCATCAAGTTAGCCTTGTACAGCAATCAGCTTTGTAGCCTATAATGGTTAACTTTCATACTTTGAACTAACCAAGGCATTCAGTTACTTTATCGTGTCACGGCCGTAGAGTTTCAGAACTACCTTCTTCTAGCACTTTTATCACAGCTGTTAGCTTAAGTACTATATCAGCGATTACAAGGTTTATGTAGCTTAATGATTTGTTGATTAGGCTATACAAAATATAATACAGAGACCCGGCAGTTTCTTAATTTTCAATTAACTCAACTGTTAATTAACGGACTGACTTTCAGCCAGGTTAAAAATAAATAAATCTAGTTCATTGTATTTGTAGCATGTTCTCTGGGCGACGGTATTCCAGGTGTGTACACTCTAGTTAGACAGCGGTGTACACTCTAGTCACGGTTGTGTACACTCTAGTTAGACAGTTGTGTTACTTGTGTACACTATAGTCACAGTTGTGTACACTCTAGTCACAGTTGTGTACACCCTAGTTGTGTACACTCTAGTTAGACAGTTATGTACACTCTAGTTAGACCTGTGTGTACACTCTAGTCAGTCAGTTGTGTACACTCTAGTCAGACAGTTGTGTAAACTGTAGTTGTGTACACTCTAGTCGGATAGTTGTGTACACTCTAGTCAGTCAGTTGTGTACACTGTAGTTGTGTACACTCTAGTCGGACATTTGTGTACACTCTAGTCGGATAGTTGTGTACACTCTAGTCGGATAGTTGTGTACACTCTAGTCGGATAGTTGTGTACACTCTAGTCGGATAGTTGTGTACACTCTAGTCGGATAGTTGTGTACACTCTAGTCGGATAGTTGTGTACACTCTAGTCGGATAGTTGTGTACACTCTAGTCAGTCAGTTGTGTACATTCTAGTCAGTCAGTTGTGTACATTCTAGTCAGTCAGTTGTGTACATTCTAGTCAGTCAGTTGTGTACATTCTAGTCAGTCAGTTGTGTACATTCTAGTCAGTAAGTTGTGTACATTCTAGTCAGTAAGTTGTGTACATTCTAGTCAGTCAGTTGTGTACATTCTAGTCAGTCAGTTGTGTACAATCTAGTCAGTAAGTTGTGTACAATCTAGTCAGTCAGTTGTGTACAATCTAGTCAGTAAGTTGTGTACAATCTAGTCAGTAAGTTGTGTACAATCTAGTCAGTAAGTTGTGTACATTCTAGTCAGTCAGTTGTGTACAATCTAGTCAGTCAGTTGTGTACAATCTAGTCAGTCAGTTGTGTACATTCTAGTCAGTCAGTTGTGTACACTCTAGTCAGACAGTTGTGTACACTCTAGTCAGACAGTTGTGTACACTCTAGTCAGACAGTTGTGTACACTCTAGTCAGACAGTTGTGTACACTCTAGTCAGACAGTTGTGTACACTCTAGTCAGACAGTTGTGTACGTTCTAGTCAGTCAGTTGTGTACACTCTAGGCAACCAGTTATGTACGCTCTAGTCAGACAGTTGTGTACATTCTAGTCAGTAAGTTGTGTACATTCTAGTCAGTCAGTTGTGTACACTAGTCAAGACAGTTGTGTACACTCTAGGCAGGCAGTTGTATACACTAGTCAAGACAGTTGTGTACACTCTAGGCAGGCAGTTGTGTAGCCTACACTCTAGGCAGTCATTTGTGTACATTCTAGTCAGACAGTTGTGTACACTATAGTCAGAAAATTGAGTCTAGTCAGACAGTTGTGTACGCCAGTGACAATCACACCGTATTATACACAGGTCAGGTCAGTTGTGTAACCTACACCAGTCTGATGTGTGCATAGGTCAGTTTTGTACGCCAGTCAATTAACATCAGTCAGTGCAATACAGCCAGTGTTGTACATCAATTAGGTAACATAAATCAGTGTAGTCTACATCAGTCAATGTTGCACACCACAATCAGTCACTATCAGTGTACATTCTAGTCAGTCAGTTGTGTACATTCTAGTCAGTCAGTTGTGTACACTAGTCAAGACAGTTGTGTACACTCTAGGCATGTTGCACACCACAATCAGTCACTATCAGAGTTATACACCACTCCGTGTTAGACACAGATTAATACTGTAGTACATCGCAGTCAGTTATGTAGCCCACATCAGTCAATTTTCAGTTGTGTACACCAATCAATAATTACGATATTCGGTACTTTAGCCTGCATTAAAAATTCTAGTCAGTACTTTACATGTACCATTCATATTATAGTTAAACAATGTTGTAGTCAGTATTGTAGATGTTACTTCAGTTATTATTGAAAACAGTTGGCCTATTGCATAATTTGCATCGAAGATTGTATATAACAGTTGCGAGTATTATAATATACCGATAATAGGCTAGGCTAGGTAATGAAATAATAATTGAAGTTGGCAATGCACAGAAGTCAGTATTGCACAGTAAATGCATGATGTTATTAATGGTCCTAACATTCACAATACGGTATTCAATATTGCATTCGCTAGTTAATAATGTATGGCACCGGTAGTCAATAGTGCAGTTGTCAACAGTGCACAGTACTCAAATTGCTACCTATATATCACAGTAGACAATTTTTTTTTTTTTTCTATGTGATTGAGGGAGGCAAAAGGCATAACTGCCTATAGCGAGTGCCTCCCCCATAGTTGAAAGAGTGACAGGGCCAAAATCAAGGGACGTTCGAGCCAAAATGCCTGGACACACGGAGTTTGAAGCAATTTAAGTCATAGGAAGAGGGAAAGACTGATTCTGGGAGAGAGTTCCAGAGCTCAGATGTTGAGTAGAAGAAAGTTTGAGAGTAACGTTTCACTCTTGGGTTGGAGAGTTGCACAGAGTAGGGGTGGGATTGAGTTGCAAGACGGGTGCACTGTACATTGCACTGTACCGGTAGTCAATATTATACAGTAGGGCCTACCGGTACCGGACTACCGGTAGTCAATATTTCACAGTACCGATAGTCATTATTAAACTACCTAGCCTATAATCATTATTTCACACTTGCCGGTAGCAATATTTCACAGTACCGGTAGGCCTAGGCCTAGTCAAAATTTCACAGTACTGGTTGTCAATATTTCACAGTTGCCGGTAGTTAATATTTTAGAGTAGGCTACTGGTACGGTAATCCAAATTTCACAGTACCGGTACCGGTAATCCAAATTTCACAGTACCGGTTGTCAACATTTCACAGTAGCCTACCGGTAGTCAATATTTCAGTACCGGTAGTCAATATTTCAGTACCGGTAGGCCTAGTCAATATTTCATAGTATCCTACCAGTATCCTAGACAATATTTCACAGTATCGGAAGTCAATATTTCACAATAGCCTAAGATAGTTAATAGGCCTAGGCCTATTTCAGAGTACAGGTTTCCAACAGTCAATATTTCACAGTACCGGGCGGTAGTCAATATTTCAGCACCCGTAGATAAACCATTGCAATTTCTAGTCACTAGTGCAAGATTTTAGCTCGATAACAAGCCCCACACTGATAATGACTGATTCCTATGTGTTCTAGGCTAGATAGGTTCATGTGCCTGGCCGCCACAACTGTTTTATGTAGGCTAACATATTTTTTTAGAAAATGAAAATAGGCCTATTTTAATTTCAATCATATGGGGAATAGCCTATAGGCCTAACGGGAACAGAAATGACCACCATCTTGAAAATTAAACTTGCATATATAGGTGGTTAATCATTGTTCGTAAAATGTAAGTAATCTTAAGCTATTAGCCTAGGCCTATATGTAATGTTAGGTAAGATAGGGTAGGTTAGGTAAGGTTGTAAGGTTAGGTAAGCTAGGTTTGGTTAGGTAAGCTAGTTTAGGGTAGGTAATTATGAAGTTAACTTACCTGAACATCGAGTGGTTTCCGAAGGAAAGGATATCAAAATTGTTTGAATTGCATCCATAACGATAAAAAATTAAATAGGCCAAGCCTATATAATTATAACGATTGACACCACCGAAACAGCAATTTGACCGATTAAAATGGTTGTGTATTTATGGTTACGACTGTACACCATTAGCCTATATAGGCCTACCTATGACCAAGGGCCTTATTCTACAGATAATTCTAGATACCGGTAGTAATTAATGTGATAAATTATTTGATAACGCAAGATGTAAAATCTACATAGCCTTAGCCTACCTATAAAGTAACACACGTCCATCTTAAAGTATAATACCTGCTTAAATAGGCTACATAATTGAATTGGCAGTAGGCCTATAAATAAATTACTGTGAACACCAAAGCAAATATAGCCTATGAAACTAATGAAATATGATCTTAAATAATAAAACTAGTCTAAGTAAAAAATATACCGGTATTGAATATCCGTCAAGATAATAGCCTAGGCTGTAAGCTTTCACTAAATACACTAGTATTAACTGTCAAACTCAAAATTAATATGCCGGTAATGAGTGAAAAAGTAAATGCACTTTAATATAAAACAATTATACATGGATACTTACTAATAAATAATGAACGGTATCTTGTTTCATGAATGGTATAGGTTGTCACAGCAGACTACAGTACTACTAAACTGTCAAATTCAAACACTCCGATATAATCCCCGTCAAGTCCAAGGTAGCACTGAGGATGTCAAGATATATTTTCGCCCTTTATAATTTTCCCAACAGCTGATTTCCAGGGCGCGTCTGGGCTGAGGTGGGACCATCGGCGATGGACCAATGAGCGGCCGTGTCACCATGACGTCACAGCCCGGGAAGCCGCTCAGCCAATCAGCGCGCTCCTCGGTTGTCGGTGGCGTGATGCTCAAGTTTTGCAGGACTTGCTATTGATCTCTGAGCCCTTTACAAGCAATTTTATTTAGCAATATGAGTTTCATGGCATCCTCTATTATATTAATATTATAGTTTCAGAGCTTCTATATTATAGGAATTCAATTATGCAGAGTAATTTTCCTACAGTATAGATTCTGTTGCAGGTAAAGAGTTGCCAAATAAAAATTGCCGGAAAAAAAGTTGTTCGGTGTGATTCTGGGTTTAACTGAAGCTGGCAATGTCAAAGGAAGGATGAATGGATCCCATGGCAACATTGAATCATGAGTTTGGAGCGAGTTAACTCATTCAGTAACTAGGCGCCTCTTAAAATTCGCTTCTTGGCAACATTACGTTGTTATGCAACTTAGACAGGATCTCTAGTAACGAAGGGGGTAAAATCTATCCCAATGAACTCTGTACCGCTTATAGACCGTTTCAAAACTTAATGAAGTATTATAATAACAATTAAAAGGAAAGAATGCGTCATGGAGAGTTGACTGGCTCGACGTTACATAATAGTCTACTGTAGCATCCCCTTTAGGATACCATAACCCTGACTGAGCGAAAGGAAGATGTGAGAAATAAAAATCAAGGCTGAATAACTTCCTAAAATAGCATATTTAGACCTTGCACTGCCAAAATGAAGTAAAACAAACATAATCTCTTGGTATATTTGATAGGTCACGCGCATGAATGGAAAGACCATGCATATACAGTAGGCCTATATATACTGTATATATACAGAGCGAGATATTATTTTATAGCGTAGCCTATATATTTTATGATGGTAATTCCACCAACAATTGTGGTTTGTCTAAAATTACGGGCCTATGACTGATTAATTAATACCTGAATATTGATTTACAGAAAAGTTAACTTGATATCGCCTGGCTTCTTTCGCCTTGTTTCATATAAGATAAAAGTGTATTTCTACTTGCACTAATTATCAATCTGGCTATCAGTAGACGAATTAATTCAGCTTAGGAAAGAATTTTGGGTTAATAGGTCAATTTTACTTAGTTTATTCCTAGAAGATTTTCCAAAGAAGAGTACAAACAAATAAAGTTAGACAGGATATAAGGAAGAATCCGTCATCTTACACTGTAAAAAATCAAGGGTATGAACAAGGAAACAAAAATATATACTTAGGCAATTGATAGTGATTTACCTTTCTATCCTTATATATTGGATGGCTTATTAAAACCAATATTATTATGGACAATTTAACTACCATTGGCATACCCAAAATATTTACAGTGTATACTGAAATGGTTAAAGTAACTAACTCGGATTTCAAAATAAATTACCACTTGCGAGTTTCAGATTGTAAGAAAGTTGGAGCTGTAGACATCGATATTTAGCAGAATTATTAGTGATAGTACGGTTGTAGTGCATATACTGTATATATAGATAAACATAGATTAATCAAACTTTCTATCCATCACAAACTTAGGTATGTTATTTACAGTATGTTCGCTTAAGGGGGCCCACCGGATTTTTGTTTCTCTCTCTATCTGGGTTGTATTCATTCGGACCCATTCAGCCTACTGTTTTAAGACGTTTATTCCTATATCCAGGTCTCGATTTGTTTTCCTGGAGAGCGGTAGCGGGCCAGCATATTGTGTAATGTTTTTGTCAACAGACTAAATTTGTACATTTTACGATAGACAAATGTGTCCGGCGAAGCCGGATTTCTCCATTCAATGCTGGCTCGCTATCGCCCGCCAGGAATAAATCGACACCTGGATGGGGATAAACGTCATTTAACAGTAGGCTGAATGGATACAAGCCAGAGCAAGAGAGAAAAGGAGAGCAAAAAAAGCAGGTCACCCCCTTAATATCGATGTTAAACGGTTCCAACTTCCTTATAGCCCCAAACACGCAAGTAATCAATAAAACAAGGTCAATAAAAAGCGAGTTTTGCATATTGATAGTGATTTACCTTTGATTGTTTGATATACATTTTAACTTTACTATAAAATGGGATTATAACTACAAATATAACTTTAAACGGTGAATTGTAATGGACACTTTAATTGCCCTTGTCATGCCTATTTTGTTTACACTGTATGAATATTTTTTTCATTCTGCAAAGTGACCTTGCACTTAATTATATTTACAACATGACACTGTAAAAAGTCATGGGTAAAAACGGTATATACAATCATTGGGTATAATAGTAGTTATCTATCTTTTGATCTGTATACTTGATGGGTATATAATTACCAACATACTTTACATAAGAGTATATTATTATGGATACTAATTACCCTGTTCTTACCTTCTTTAAGGGAGCCCACCTCGTGTGTTCCTCTCTCTCTCTCCCTCTCTCTGCGGGTTGCTTCCATTCCGCCCCATTCAGCCTACTGTTTTAAGACGTTTACCCCCATCCAGGTGTCTATTTTTTCCTGGCAAGTGGTAGCGAGCCAGTACATATTTTTAAATGTTTTTGACAGCAGGCTAAATTTGTACATTTTTCGATAGAAAAATTTCTCCAACGAAGCCGGATTTCTCCATACAATGCTGGCTCGCTGTCGCTCACCAGGAAGATAATGACACCTGGATGGGGATAAATGTCTTAAAACAGTAGCTGAATGGGGCCGAATGGATACAAACCAGAGAAAGAGAAAAGGAAAGAAAAAAAAGCAGGTGACCCCCCTTAAATCCACAATAGTTAACAGTCTATGCAGTATAATCATTTACAGAGATATTTGTGACGCACCCTAATATACACTGTCAAAAATGATAGATCTAAGAATGCATGAAAAGGGTACTTGAAGTGTCCATAATAATAAGTAACACCCCGTTCTTGACTTTAACCATCAATTACAAACCCCAATGTACTTGAATAAACTAATGAAAGCATAATTATGGTCCTCCCGGGATTCGAACTCGGGACACCACACCCAGAACATAAGCACCTAAACCATTACACCACCAACACAGTTACTTACTTACATACTTACACAATTTACTTTACAGCTTTATGTAAATGACCCTATTAACCCCTTCTGTACCGGAAACGTCTTTTCAATTTTGTCTAGCTATATTTAGACGATTTTGTGCAGTTTAAGAAGGATCTGTGGTAATAAAAAGGGTTGAGAGAGATTGTTCGAATCCTGTTAATACTATAGGCCTTTTTTTAAACTAAATAAAATTGTCTAATAATAGCCATAATAAAGTTATAAGGACGGCACCTATTAAAACGTACACCTGTATTCTGTTCCAATCTTATTCTCCCAGTAAAATATAAACCTACTGGACTATTTATTTACAATGGTTAAGGGGAGGCAGACCGGTTTTCTGGACACCTTCTCCCTTATGTTTAGCCCCACTAGTTCTGAGATTATAAGACGTTCGGCCCATTAGTTTGGCGATTTTAACATCTTTCGCCACATTTCCTTGTCAATTTGAAGACCTTTCGTGCCATTTAGGTGTCAATTTTTTCCTGGCGAGCGATAGCGAGCCTGCAATTTTAAGAGCAACCGGCCTTCGGCCGGGACATTTTTCTACCGAAAAATGTATAGTCTACAAATTTATCTAGGGTGTGTTTTTCTAAGCTTGATGGAGGTCTAGGGAGGAAACTAAAAAAATATATAAATAAATGAATTAATAGATAAAACAAACAGCCAACCTCCCCTTAATTACCCTTTCAGACTCATATGACTCAGAGGTTGCCAGATTAGCAATAAGAAATAGAGTTCTCTCAATCTTATAATTACCTCTCCAAAATTAGTTTTCTGCCCACAGCTAACTCAAAGACAACTGCAGAGGTTGAAGTAATTAAACTAAAGGTTTCTAAATACCCCTGATGGTAACAAAGGTTTTAAAGTATCCCTAATAGGCTCAACATCGCGTCATATGTCGGAGAGGGTTAATAGAGTACTGTAAGAAGCCAGAAATAATATCCAGATACTCGGCATTTTAAAAATGATCGGACAAGTGGTTTCTGTGAGCCCGCTTATCAAGGGGGCCCACCTGGTTTCTGTGAGCCCGCTTATCAAGGGGGCCCACCTGGTGTTTTGTGTTTATCTCTCTCTGGGTTATATCCATTAGGCCCCATTCAGCCTGCTGTTTTAAGACGTTTATCCCCATCCATGTGTCGATTTTTTCCTGGCGAGCGGTAGTGAGCCAGCATATTTTTTAAATGTTTTGACAGCAGGCTAAAGTTGTAAATTTTTCGATAGAAAAATGTGTCCGGCGAAGCCGGATTTCTCCATACAATGCTGGCTCGCTATCGCTCGCCAGGAAGAAATCAACACCTGGATGGGGATAAACGTCTTAAAACGGTAGGCTCAATGAGGCCGAATGGATACAAGCCAGAGAAAGAGAGAAAAGGAGAGAAAAAAAACAGGTCACCCCCCTTAAACAAAAAACAACCTCCCAAGAATAATGCTAATAAAACAACAAGATAAAACCAAACACAACAACACTAAATTCTTCCCATTTGCTCAGGTGGCTTATTCTGCGTTGGTGTTTCATACTAAATGTTTTGGTAAATAGTGTTCGGACATGTCATTATATTAGTTTATATTAGGAGACTACATCCCATTTTAGGAGAGAGGGAGAGAGAGAGGGGTGGGGATTGAGAAGTGTAGAGTAGATGGTAGGTAGAACTGCACTGTAGATATAGATACATTGATATAGATCGAGATAGATATATACTGTAGATAGATATACCTTATAGATACATTACCTTATTAATCAAGGAAAGGAGATGGAAGATAAATAGACAAGATATTATTAGATAGATACATAAATATATATATATATAAAGTACATATAGGTAGAAAAAGATTAATGGATAGATAAATAGATAGAAACACATGTAATTAGATAAAGAGAGAGAGAGAGAGAGAGAATGTCATCATTAGCTACAACAAATAAATTTCTTCAAAACTAGGCATATTGAAAGTGATACAAGCATGCGGAAATAATGTGTTTGTTGTCTAAATTAATGGTTGAAACAAAAAAAAACAGTGTGTCAAGGTGACCTAGGATGGAACAATGAGAGAGAGAGAGAGAGAGGGGGGGGGGGGGAGGTTATGCTCTCGACATAGACAACATGAGAGAATAAAATAAAGACAAACCAAAATATATAGTTAAATTACCAGAGAGAGAGAGAGAGAGATGAGCTGGCATGGTGTGATCTGTTTGCGATGATGCAATATAGTGTGGTTATGGTGTGATGGTGGCGGTGTGTGTGTGTTTGTGTGTTTGAGATGATGCAATATAGTGTCGTGGTTATGGTGTGATGGTGGCGGTGTGTGTGTGTTTGTGTGTTTGAGATGATGCAATAATATAGTGTCGTGGTAATGGTGTGATGGTGGTGTGTGAGTGTATGTGTGTGTGAGTGTGTAATTTATTTGTGTGTAGTGTTTGGGTGTATGTATGGTGTGATGGTGGTGTGTGAGTGTATGTGTGTGTGAGTGTGTAATTTATTTGTGTGTAGTGTTTGGGTGTATGTATGGTGTGATGGTGGTGTGTGAGTGTATGTGTGTGTGAGTGTGTAATTTATTTGTGTGTAGTGTTTGGGTGTATGTATGGTGTGATGGTGGTGTGTGAGTGTATGTGTGTGTGAGTGTGTAATTTATTTGTGTGTAGTGTTTGGGTGTATGTATGGTGTGATGGTGGTGTGTGAGTGTGTAATTTATTTGTGTGTAGTGTTTGGGTGTATGTATGGTGTGATGGTGGTGTGTGAGTGTATGTGTGTGTGAGTGTGTAATTTATATGTGTGTAGTGTTTGGGTGTATGTATGGTGTGATGGTGGTGTGTGAGTGTATGTGTGTGTGAGTGTAATTTATTTGTGTGTAGTGTTTGGGTGTATGTATGGTGTGATGGTGGTGTGTGAGTGTATGTGTGTGTGAGTGTGTAATTTATTTGTGTGTAGTGTTTGGGTGTATGTATGGTGTGATGGTGGTGTGTGAGTGTATGTGTGTGTGAGTGTGTAGTTTATGTGTGTGTAGTGTTTGGGTGTATGTATGGTGTGATGGTGGTGTGTGAGTGTATGTATGTGTGAGTGTGTAGTTTATAATTTTGTGTGTAGTGTTTGGGTGTATGTATGGTGTGATGGTGGTGTCTCAGTACAGTATGTGTCTGCGTGTGAGTGTATGTGTTTGTGGATGTGTGTGTATGTGTATGTGTTTGTGGATGTGTGTGATGGTGGTGTGTTTATGGACGTGTGGTGTGAGTGTGTAATCTGTGTAGTGTGAGTGTGTAATCTGTGTGATAAGTCTGCTGTGCATGCGGTATGTGTGTGTGCGCGTGTGTCTGTAGTCTATGTGCACTTGATGTGTGTGTGTGTGTGTCTGCGTTTGAGAGGTAATAAAATAGGATGTTTCTGTGTGTGTGTGTGTGTGTGTGTGTGTTCTTGTTTTATGTCTTCGAGTGTGTATGTATATGTGCGAGTGTCCGTGTGTGTATGTGTTTGTGTGTGCGCGTGTATGTGTGTTGACCTAGTGAGCGTAGTGTCAAAGCTGAACAATTTTGTTTTAACCCTTTCAGTACCGGTGACGTCATTTATTTAGGCTATATGATTTCAGCTACATTCCGATGATTTTATGAAGCTTAGGAAGGATAATAGGTAGCTAAAAGGGTTAAGGGGGGTGACCTGCTTTTGTTCTGTCCTTTTCTATCTTTCTCTGGCTTGTATCCATTTGGCCCCATTCAGCCTACTGTTTTAAGACGTTTATCCCCATCCAGGTGTCAATTGTTTACTGTTGAGCTGTAGCGAGCCAGCATATTTTTTATTTTTGTTTGACAGCAGGCTAAATTTGTAAATTTTTCGATAGAAAAATGTCTCCGGTGAAGCCGGATTTCTTCAAATAATGCTGGCTCGCTGTCGCTCGCCAGGAAGAAATCGACACCTAGATGGGGATAAAAGTCTTAAAATAGTTGGCTGAATGGGGCCGAATGGATACAAGCCAGAGAAAGAGAAAAGGACAGAAATAACAAAAAGCAGGTCACCCCTCTTAAATGAGATAGTATGTAGTCTTTTATAGTTCGGATCCCGGGAGGACCATATGCTTTCATTAGTTTATTCGAGTGCATTGGTGTTTGTAATTGATGATTAATGTTAAGAACGGGGTGTTACTTAATATGGTAGACGTCCTTCCTAATCTAAATAGAATCGTCCAATACTTGTCAGAATATAATGCAAAGGACGTGACCAGTACTGAAAGGGTTGAGGGGAGACAGACCATGTTTAGTTTGGTCTATTAATTTATATGTTCCTTAGTTTTCTCGCTAGACCTCCATCAAGCTTAGAAGAAAAAAACCCTAGACCCCACTTCCAGATCAAAAAAAAATCCCGGCCGAAGGCCGGTTCCTCTTAAAATTTCAGGCTCGCTATCGCTCGACAGGAAATAATCGACACCTAAATGGTACAAAAGGTCTTAAAATTGGCAACGAAATTGGGCGAAAGGTGTTAAAATCGTCAAACTAATGGGCCGAACGTCTTATAATCTAAAAAAAATGGGGCTAAACATAAGGGAGAAGGAGGTCCAGAAAAACAGTCAGTCTCCCCTTAAGACCGGAATATATATGAGGAGGAATATATGAGCAGGAATACAGGAAGACTCTCCAGGATATATGAGCAGGAATACAGGAAGACTCTCCAGGATATATGAGCAGGAATACAGGAAGACTCTCCAGGATATATGAGCAGGAATACAGGAAGACTCTCCAGGATATATGAGCAGGAATACAGGAAGACTCTCCAGGATATATGAGCAGGAATACAGGAAGACTCTCCAGGATATATGAGCAGGAATACAGGAAGACTCTCCAGGATATATGAGCAGGAATACAGGAAGACTCTCCAGGATATATGAGCAGGAATACAGGAAGACTCTCCAGGATATATGA
Source organism: Paralithodes platypus (assembly GCA_032716605.1). NCBI lineage: Eukaryota > Metazoa > Arthropoda > Malacostraca > Decapoda > Lithodidae > Paralithodes > Paralithodes platypus. The sequence continues at coordinate 40,633,488 of CM064493.1, forward strand.
GCAGGAATACAGGAAGACTCTCCAGGATATATGAGCAGGAATACAGGAAGACTCTCCAGGATATATGAGCAGGAATACAGGAAGACTCTCCAGGATATATGAGCAGGAATACAGGAAGACTCTCCAGGATATTGCAAGGTTTTGGCCGTGTTTTATTACCTGTTAAGATATAATAAAAATTGTAAAACGTAGCTTTAACTATAATTTTTTAAGGGAGCCTACCTCGCTTTTTTTTTTCTATTTCTCACCCTCTCTCTTTGGCTTGTATCCATTCGGCTCCATTCAGCCTACTGTTTTAAGACGTTTTAACCCCATCCAGGTGTCAATGTTTTCCTGGCGAGCGGTAGCGAGCCAACATATATATTTTTTGTTTTGACAGCAAGCTAAATTTGTAAATTTTTCGATAGAAAAATGTCTTCGGCGAAGCCTGATTTCTCCATACAATGCTGGCTCGCTATCGCTCGCCAGGAAGAAATCGACACCTGGATGGAGATAAATGTCTTAAAACAGTAGGCTGAATGGGGCCGAATGGATACAAACAGGGGTGTAAAAAGTACTTAATGATTTTACTTAAGTCCAAGTAAAAGTATGTACTGAAAAAGTTACTGAAGTAAAAGTAAAAGTTCCCAATTATTATGTACTTAAGTTAAAGTAAAAAAGTATCTACCGAATGAATTATTTAAGTACCAAAAGTAAAAAGTAATATCCCAATCTATTACTATATATATATATATATATATATATATATATATATATATATATATATATATATATATATATATATATATATATATATATATATATATATATATATATGTGTGTGTGTGTGTGTGTGATCATGAACGAAAACTAATAATAACTATTACAGGAACCTTGACTTTGTGTTCCCCCTCTTGTTATCTTAATTGTTTTTGTTTTATTTATTTATTTTTATGAACGGCAAGAGGAAAGGTTATCATATAAGATTTCAACAACAAAATAAATACAAATAATAATATGTGGAATTTCACCGTAGGTGAAGGTTACTGTTCAGTCCCCCCGTACTTTCCCTCCCCATTTTCACCGATAAAATGTGGGACAATGAATATTCTGTCAGCAAGTGATATATAGGATTTTTCATTAGCTTTCTAATGGTACATATATGACCAATGTACGATCAAAACTTATTTTTCCTGAACATTTTTTGTCCGTCGCCGCTGTCACCCACTGGTAAATATTTTCGCTTCACTTCATGGTCTATTTTCATATAATTTAACGTTCGATACAGTTTTTAGATATTAATTTCGTATATCGGCAATGAATACAGATTGTTATTTACGAAGAACCAGCTCTCTACGACAAAAACTTGATTTTATATAAATACTTTCATACGCCTATACCTTACAAAGAAATAATTCGACCTTATCTTACCTTAAACTTGACCGTTGAACGTAATACTTTTAACACCATATGTATTGACGATTTCTGTCAGGCTGCCTGACGTTGTGGCGTCGTCCTCGTCGGGTCGGCCACGTGTCACCATCATAAGTCCATGCCCCTCGTCGTGTTCCCCTCGCGCCACGTCGTGTTCCCCTCGCGCCACGTCGGGGTTCGTCGGGGTACGGTTTTGACCGGAATTTTGATAGTTACAGCATTGACGTGGCGCCGTCGTGTTGCAACCGTGGTAACATCTTGCCCGTCGTGGCTACGACGTGTCACCGTCGAGGCTTCGTCGTCAAACGGTCAAACGCGTACATACATCGTGTCACTGTCTCTGCCGATGTACCAATTTGTGCACCTCGGGGTACATCGGGACCAACATCGTGAATGTGTGAAAGTGGCTTTACAATCACACACTTCTTATAATGTAAAACTTGCAAAATATACAGACGATTTCGATATAATCAGTGATATTTATAACCAGTGCTATTTATAACATTCTGAAGAAAAAATAGAACCAAGCACAGAAAAAAAAATATTCATTATGCATATCTAATTGAAGAGATTCTGATTATATGACATCGAGAAAGTGCTTTGATTCGGGATAATATCTCCTTAGAATATATTCAACTCGGTAAATGCTGCAATTAAGTTTAGGTTCAATTAGTTCAAGACCATAACAGAATAGATATTAAACAGTGTTAATTATGATTATGCTGGATTACACAAGTGAGATTAGGTATAAGGTTTGGGAAATGAAAATATGGCAAGTTAGATTATATCAGGCTAGAATATTATATTGTAGTTAGTAAATAAACATTATAAATAATATTACAGTATGACACTATGCAGGTAGCTCTGTACGAGGGACTTTGTACAGGCATATATTTATACTCCGGGATTTCCATAAATTTAGTTTACTCTTGATGGTTTGCTCATGTGTTCGTTATATAATTTCAACTCTATTTCTTCAGATCGTGAGGAGTGGCTATTTCAAAGCCATAGTTTGCAATCATTTTTTTTGACGGAATAGCATAATTTATATTATCATATATTTATATAATCTTCATTTTATCAACAACGGACAATACATTTATTCTTTGAAGGATTATTCTAAATTGCCAATGCTAGTTTAACAATTCTGGTTAGCTTCGTTACATGAAATTCAAAAATGTATTACGGTACCGTTCAAATAAATATAGATGAGGGTCTAGTAAAATTATCATGCTGAGTCACGGGTGGAAAGTGTAAGGTGTTTGGGATCAGGTGGTACAAAGGGAGAGTTATTAGGATGTGTCGGGGCGAGGGGAGGGCTCTCAGCGCCATATAAATATAGTGGTGACCTTTGAACTAGCTAAGGAATGTCACACCTTCATTCAGGGGAATGTCCATGGGAAATGCTACCTGGAATTTCAAATCTATTGGGAAGAATATTTAGGAAATTTGCTGAAATTGTACTCTACAAAATTAAAAGAAGTAAATGAAATGTAGTGGAGTAAAAGTACACAAAATTCTCCTAAATACTACTCAAGTTAGAGTAAAAGTACTGGACAAAAAATATACTTTTTAAAAAGTAGATACTGAAAAAATATACTTAAGTACTGTACTGGAGTAAATGTACGTACGTACTTCATTACCTTTACACCCCTGGATACAAACCAGAGAAAGAGAGAAAAGGAAAGAAAAACAAAACAGATGACCCCCCTTAAATCCATAATAGTTTACAGTCTATGCATTATTTGCAGTATAATAGTTTACAGCGAAATTTGTGACACACCCTAATATGTCTTCTCGTGGTTTTGATGCCGCGTTGGTCTTCCGTGGAGGAGGTGAATTTTCTTTGTGCGGGTATTCTGTTCCTTGTTCGGTATCATTCAAGGAGACTGCAGCAGGACTTTTCTTCTTCTTCTTCTTACCTCTGACCGGGTATAAGCTATCCTAGTGTTTACTAGCCTATACCCCTTTGAAAGGACAATAGCCTAACCTAACAACCTTACATAACCTATCCTAGTATTATGGGTGGGGGCTGCCCCCCACCCCCGCTATTTGACATCTTTGACAGATTTTTGGTGTATTTTTCTGTGAAAAGGGTATTTTCTCAATTTGTCGATAACGAAAATCCTCCATGCGGACTATATGGAGAAAAATATGGCGAATCTGTTGGTGCCTATTTTCCCTAATAAATTGTTTCTAATAAGGCGGATGTAGTGTCCTTGAAGCTTATCCCTTGTTCCTGTTGTTGTCTGTCCTGGTTACGCCGTTGTTGAGTTTGGGTATTCTTGGTATCTTGGTTCTTTTGGTCTTGGTATCTCCCTCCTTCGTCTTGGTTATTTTTCGTTTAGTTTTTCCTTCGTCGATCTTGCTTCGTTTTCCTTGATGGTTGTGTCTTCTGATTTCGGTTATTTTAGTTTCTCCTCCTTCTGTTCCTTTCTTTTTTCCTGGTCGAGCCGGTACGGTGGTGATCCTTAACTTGGGTATTTTAATAATAATAATAATAATAATAATAATAATAATAATAATAATAATCAAAATAACACATACAATACAATAAAAAACCTGCCCGTATGCCGGTTTTTATGTGCAGTCAATATATATCCACGTATTCCATTATCTTTTTGTCCAAGTAAAAAATATAATGCGATGCGTGATGTAATAATGCGTCCATGGTAATATCGAAATGTACACGAAGAAACGCTGAACTTGCATAAATACAGTTTTTGCCAGTCAGTCGAAGAGAAGTTAATCAATAGCTAAATAAATTAATTGATATATAGAGAGATATGCAGATATAATATAGGTATAGATGGATTAATTGATAGATAGATATATAAATAAATAGATAGATTAATATAATGATAGATTGATTAACCGATTGAATGACTGATCGATTTAAAACAGGCAGAGATACACAGTGGTCTTGCCACTGGACTGGTAATCCAATGGACCCGGGTTCGAATCCCAATATATCAATGGGAAGATATTATTGAGATTGAATTTGTGCTGTACCTAGTATCAGTGCATTACCACAGCACACCGAAATGCCAAAACAATACCCTCATTGTTCCCTGATTAAATAGCATTGTATGAATATTCCCATATTAAAAAATATGCTACAGGGGGGGAATGCCTAGTGAGTTAATTGCTCAATAGGTGGCGTTCTGAGAGTAAGGTCCAAGTCTGTGGGGATGAGACTGTTAAGCGCGTAGGCAAGGCGACTTCAGAGATGGAGTTGCTTCGAGCCGTGAAGCTTCGCATGTCTCACTCCCTAGACTAGAGCAAGACCTCACGGGCCTCACTGTGTTCAGCGGTTGAGTGTAAAGGCTATTAGCCTATGCCCGAGAGGGAGTAGTTGGAATATAGACAAAAAATATAGATTGATAGAGATGTATATATACACACATATATACATAGTTGCATAAATATCTTGGGGCAGGAGGCTAGGAATCCTCCTCTCCTTGTATAATTTTCTTGCTCGACGAGACAGAGAAAGGGACGAGGGAACGCGAAAGTGGTCCCGAACCCTAAGAATAGGACCTTTAAATGTTGTTTCTGTTTGGGCTCTGTCTCATGTCGGCCATCCCCAGCAATGGGGTATGTGCCTGAGTATAACATAACATACATACACATCACCGTTCAGGCAGGATCTGTGAGAACCATAATTAACCCTCTGCCTTCCATATACCCTTCCTAATCTGGAGAAACTCTTCTAATAATAGCTAGACAGCAAAACAAAAAATAGCGTCATAGGGTCTTGATAGGGTTAAAAATGCAACGCAATTAACCACTTGCTAGTTCCAGGCTATAAGGAAGTTGGAGCTGTAGATATCGATAATTAGCAGAATTACCAGCTAAAATACGGTTGTAGTACATTTAGAAATATATTAAACGCAATTCAACATACTCGTTAGCCATCAGAAACGTACATTATTATTGCATTTCTGTTTACTATCGATGTCTACATCTCCAACTTCCTTATAGCCTGAGACTCGCAAGTGGTTAATTAATTCCATAATTGTATTTACGCTTATCTATCCATGAATGTATAATTTATCACTTGCGAGTTTCAGACTATAAGGAAGTTGGATTCGTGAACATCGATATAAAACAGAAATGCAAAAATAACGTAAGTTTCTGATGGAATTTAAGTATGATGAATTTGGTTTTATGTATCTATATACACTTATACAAAAAAAAAAAAAAAAAAATCATACTTAAATTCCATCAGAAGCCTACATAATTTTTTGCATATCTATATCTATTTCTAACTATTTCTATCTATATATATACACAATACAACCCCATCTTAGCTGGTAATTCTGCAAAATATCGATATAAATAACTCAAACTTCCTTATAGCTTGAAACTCGCAAGTGGTCATTTTATTTCTCTACTAAGCCGCTGTCACACGAGCGCTTTTTCCGTCAATTTTCCATGAGCAAGTTTTTTCTGGTGATATTTAGGGATTTTGTTTTCATTGGAATCGTAAACTAGATCGAAGTTAGATTATGTTAGGTAGTGTAATTCTAATGGAACTTGTATTTTGAAGCTGCCAGACAACAATTGCCCGTAAACATTGACGGAAAAATCGCTCGTGTGACACCGCCTTTAGGAATACGGATGTTAGTTAATAAGAGTGTAAACAACAAAACGAGTGTCACCTTGAATAAAACGAGTGTCACCTTGAATAAAACGAGTGTCACCTTGAATAAAACGAGGATCACCTTGAATAAAACGAGGGTCACCTTGAATATAAGTTGATTCATTTAGCATATTAAGGGGGGGAGGGGGGTCACCTGCTTGTTTTATCTTTCTCTCCCTTTCTCTCTTTCCCTGGCTTGTATCCATTCGGCCCCATTCAGCCAACTGGTTTAAAACGTTTATCCCCATCCAGGTGTCGATTTATTCCTGGCGAGCGATAGCGAGCCAGCATTGTCTGGAGAAATCCGGCTTCGCCGGAGACATTTTTCCATCGAAAAATGTACACATTTAGCTTGCTGTAAAAAAAAATATATATATATATGCTGGCTCGCTCCCGCTCGCCAAGAGAATATTGACACCTGGATGGGGGTAAACGTCTTAAAACAGTAGGCTGAATGGGGCCGAATGGATACAAGCCAAAGAGAGAGAGAGAGAAAGAGAAAACAAGCGAGGTGGGCCCCCTTAACACGCCGAGTTTGAGTCACACTGTAAAAAAAAAAAAAAAAAAAAAAAAAAAAAAAAAAAAAACACACACACACACACACACACACACAATCAAGGCTATAAAAAAGGTATATAAGCAAATTAGATATCTGATTTTAGGTACCTTTTTTGTACCTTGAATTTTTTACAGTACGTTTGCCATCTACAATTATCAGGATGATCATGATTATCGAATGAAGGGAGCCCACCTAGCCTTTTTTCTCTTTCTCTCTCTCTCTCTCTCTCTCTCTCTCTCTCTCTCTCTCTCTCTTTGGCTTGTATCCATTCGGCCCCATTCAGCCTACTGTTTTAAGACGTTTACCCCCATCCAGGTGTCAATATTTTCCTGGCGAGCGGTAGCGAGCCAACATATATATATTTTTGTTTTAACAGGAAGCTAAATTTGTGCATTTTTCGATAGAAAATTTCCCCGGCGAAGCCAGATTTCTCCATACAATGCTGGCTCGCTATCGCTCGCTAGGAAAAAAAATCGACACCTGGATGGGAATAAACATCTTAAAACAGTTGGCTGAATGGGGCCGAATGGATACAAGCAAGGAAAAGAGATAAAAAGGAGAGAAAAAAAAAGCCGGTGACCCCCCTAAATATAAAGATACAGCTAATAAATCTCCATATCTGTAGTACTTTAACTTGACCTCACAATATCTGTTATATGGTCACTAGCATGGTCGCACTCAAGGTCGTAGCTTGGCTATTAAGGGGGGTCACCGGCTTGTTTTGTTTATCTTTCTGTCCTTTTCTCTCTTTCCCTGGCCTGTATCCATTCGGCCCCATTCAGCCAACTGTTTTAAGACGTTTATCCCCATCCAGGTGTCGATTTCTTCCTGGCGAGCGATAGCGAGCCAGCATTGTATGGAGAAATCCGGCTTCGCCGGAGAAATTTTTCTATCGAAAAATGTACAAATTTAGCTTGCTGTCAAAACAAAATATATATATGCTGGCTCGCTACCGCTCGACAGGAAAATATTGACACCTGGATGGGGGTAAAAGTCTTAAAACAGTAGGCTGAATGGGGCCGAATGGATACAAGCCAAAGAGAGAGGGAGAGAAAGAGAAAAAAGCGAGGTGAGGTGGGTATATTGGTAGTAATAAAGTAATCTAATTTAAAGGTAGACAAGTAGATTTCTATCAGTATACCCTACGATTTTATATAACTTTGTAATCAAACCATTGACATTTTCACAGATAAGATCAGATCAGATGAAGGTATTGAGGGATGGGCCTTTACAACGGCACCTCGTAGCTACTTTCTACTTTTCCTATTTGTTCTGAAGAGTGTAGAGAGGGGAGAAAGGGTGTTGGAGAAAGAGGAAGCTGTTGGAGTGGCTATGTTAAGTGTGTTTAGTCAGTGTACGGTTGTTGTTGTTCCCTAAGCTGCCTGGCCGAACAGCCCAGAGTCCCTGAGGAAGGCCATGGCCACAATCGGGCTTTCCCACAAAGCTCTCATTGAGTGTAGATTGTGTTGTTGGCGTAAGTGGTTGTGTGAAATGCAGTCTTCTATGATGTGTTTAATGGTATGGGGTGCTGTGTTACATCCCGGGCAGGCGTCGACAACGGAGTCATCCAGTCTTTTCTGATAGCTCAGGAGAGCTGGATGGTGTCCGCATCTCAACCTGGCCAGGTGGACTCTGTTCTCGCGAGAAAGGGAGGATTCGGAAGGATGGATTTCGGGAGGTCGTGCATGCAGCTGAGTGTTGTCTGCGAGTGAGTGGATGGATCGGTGAGAGATATGAGTATGGATGTGCTTCTGGAAGTTGGTTCGGGGTGGGCAGGGAGGGAGAGGGAACAATAATTGTGTGTGATATCGTGTGCTGGGTGTTGTTTTGATATTTCTTGGTGTCTGTGGGTGTGTTGCCATGTAGTTTAGTGGGTGGTCTTGGTTCGTGGAGGCTGCTGCCAGGAATTGAGTGCCTCTCATGTCCAGATGGTCTTTGACTTTGAGGATTTTGGTTTCTTGATGTAGGTGATCTGTGGGTGCAGTAGCTGTGCAGCCTGTAATGATCTTCAGGGCTTTGTTTTGAATAGTCTGTAAGGTCTTATGATGTGTTTCAGCTAGGTTAGAAGCCCAGGCTGGGCTTGCGTATTCCATCACTGATCTTATGTATTGTTTATATACTGTGGTGGTAGTTTCTTTGTTGTGTCCAAATTTTGTGTGAGCAAGTGACCTGAGGGCGTTAAGTCTGGGTGTCAGTTTCTTTTTAATGTTTGTGGTGTGCTGTTTGAATGTCATATGAGTATCATATGTTACTCCTAGGATTTTGGGTGTGTGTGTATGTGTTAGGGGTGTTGTTTATGGTGAGTTGAGGGATGTATTCGTGTTCTCCTGTCCAGCTTGTGAGCAGGGTTGCGGTGGATTTGGCTGGGGCTAGATTAAGTCGGTTTGTAGTGCACCAGCCATGTAGTGTGTTGAGATAGGGTTGAAGGAGATCTGTTGCTCTATTTGGGTCATGGTGTGTGCATGTGAGTGTTATGTCATCTGCATAGGAGGCTAAGTTTATTTGGGGCGTATTGGGTGTAGTTATATCGTGCATGTACAGATTGAAGAGTGCGGGCGATAGGACGGATCCTTGTGGGACTCCGTTTGGAAAGTTTCTGATTTTAGATGACTGACCGGCAAAAGATACGTGTGCACATCTGCCTGCTAGGAAGTTGGCCAGCCACCTTTTTGTGTTGTTGTGCATGTTTGTGTTGTAGATTATGTTTGTTAGGTTGTGGCGGGGGATGGCATCGAAGGCTTTACTGATGTCGAGTGTGGCTAATAGTGATCTGTGTGGTGGTCTAGCTGAGTTGATGCCGTCAAAAGCTCTTTGTGTAAGGTCTGTGAGAAGAGTGTTTGTGGAGTGCAGTGGCCTAAAGCCATGTTGTGTTGGAGCTAGGGGTAGGTCGGGTGTAATTAGTTGTAATACTAGGCGTTCCATGACTTTGGAGGGGGAGCAAAGGAGTGTGATGGGGCGGTGCGAGGAGGGTAGCGTGGGGTCTTTGTTGGGTTTGGGGAATGTGATGATGATACCATGCTTCCAAATGTCTGGTATTGTGTTGTGTGAATAGCTGTAGTTTGATATGTTAGTGAGTGCTTGTATGCCTTGTGGTCCCAGGTGTCTGAGGTGTATGTTGCTTATGTTGTCTAGGCCACAGGTGGGTGAGTGCTTGAGATTGTTGATGATATGCTTTGTCTGGTGATTGGTGAAGGGTGTATAGTCAGGGTCTGTGGGGAATTGTCTCTTACGTCGGATGACACGTCGGTCGTCTTTGTGAGGTTTTAGGTGGCTGACATGTGAGAAGTGATTGATGAGAGTGTTTGCTTGTTGTTTACATGAAGGAGTAGAGTCTGTTGTTGTGATTGCAGCATGTGATTGTGTTGTGTTGCTGTTGGAAAGTGTACGGTTGCCACATACAGTAATCAGCATCATCATTATCAAAGTAATATATAGATACTACCCTGTTTCCATATCTGTAGTACTTGATCTCACAGTATCTATAGGGTAACTAGACTATTTTTTTCCAGCTGATCGTAAATTGAATCTCCTATTAGCCGATTTCTCGATACTTAATGGAAATGTATGAACCTACTATGGCTGTGTGTCATATTAATGCAAAGTTTTCAGAATAACCATCATCTTTCGCTACAAAATCTACCTTATAGCCGAGTAACAAAGATAGAAACATGACAATTTACCATCAGCTGGTAGACTATAGAAGGGTGACACTCAAGGCCACTTCCTACACTGTAAACATTGTGTGTGCAGAATAGAACACATAACTGTGACAACATTTGAAGACGTTTCATCATTAGTTTGGCGATTATATGATGCTTCAACCCAATAAGGTGTAGATTTTTTTCTGGGCGAGCGATAGCGAGCCTGCAATTTGGGAGAAATCGGTCTTTGGCCGGGACATTTTTCTACCGAAAAATGTACACATTTAGCTTGAAGGGGGTCTGGGGGACGTTTTTATAGTTTGAAGGGGGTTTGGAGAGGCGTTTTTCCAAGTCTCGGGGTAAACTAAAAACACATTGTTCGAAAATATCAAAAACAATTAAAACCCTCAATAATAATTAAACAAAATACCATAATAACCTCCAAGACGTTGCACCAGATAGTGTTAAGCCACACACATTTCATAAAGCTTGTTGTACACTTTTAATATCCTTGAGTTTTGGTAGTGAACTTTCTAAATTTCCACTTGGTTAACATTCCAGGAAAAAACAAATAATAATGTATTTTTTTTTAATGCACATGAACGAAGCCTTTAATATTCAAAAATGGTTTGATAGGGATTCTTTAATGAAATGTGTAACCCGTTCTGTACCGGTGACGTCTTTAATGAACTGTTTAACCCGTTCTGTACCGGTGACGTCTTTAATGAACTGTTTAACCCGTTCTGTACCGGTGACTTCTTTAATGAACTGTTTAACCCGTTCTGTACCGGTGACGTCTTTTCTACTTTATTCCGGTTACTATTAGACGGTTTTATTCAGTTTAAAAAGGTCCTTCACCAATTAACAGGCTTCGAACTATCAAACTTAACCATTTTTACAACCACAGATCCTTCTTAAACTTCAAAAAATCGTCTAAATATAATTATGACAACATTTAAGGGGGGATGAGTCGGTTTTCTGAACCACTTTCTCCCTCATGTTTAGCCCCATTAGTTTTCAGATGTTAAGATGTTTTCCCCATTAGTTAGCCGAATTTAAGACCTTTCGCCCCATTTCGTCGTCAATATTTAGACCTTTCGTGCTATTTACGTGTCGATTTTTTCCATGACTAACGATAATGAGCCTGTAATGCTGGAAAAACCGGCCTTAGGCCGAGACATTTTTCTACCGAAAAATTTACAAATTAACCTAGAAGGGGGATATAATAGATTTGTTTTGTTTTAATTTGATGGAGGTCTAGGGAGGAAACTAGAAAAATAATGAAAACATGCAAACATCGCCCAAAAAGTGAACCATGCATCTCCCCTTAAAAGATGTCGCCGGTACAGAAGGGGTTAATATAAAGCTTTTGTTGTGAAGCCCTCGAACATCATGCTGCCCGAGTGTAGCCCTAAGCCCCCGTGTTTCATATTCCCCAAGACCAGTTTCCAACCCCCACATATCATGCTGCCCGAAAGCGACCCACAGCCATCCCACATCATGGTGCCTGAGAGTGAACCTAACCACCGCACGTCATTCTGCCCAAGAGTCACACTATATAATATACCTCCTCATGTGGGGGATACAGTGCATATTCTATCCCCCCCCCCCCCTCCTTCTCTCTCTCTCTCTCTCTCTCTCTCACACACACACGACAAATCTTTCGGCTGATTCTGATCAAGAAGAATCATTGGCTCTGCTTCGTCTGGCATTGGTTCCCGACTTAAACAAAAAAAATACAAAATACAAAACAAAAAGTGACGCCCCGGACGAAGCTAGTGAGAGGCTAGGTAGAGAGGCCACTATTCATTATGACAAGCTTAGAAACTATGACCTGTAACTCAAAGAGGGCTGGGGCAAAGGAGCTATAATTCTCCACGCCTTTATATTCACTCTTCACAAACGGTAGAAATATCAGCTCGACTGTTCTAGTTATGTTTTAATTATGAGAAGGTTAGGATTGGAATTATAGATTCTTCATAATAAATATATTATAGCAAGATCACAGTTATGTTCCTTGTATTCCGCCTTTTCTTTGTCTTTGGGAGGGATTATAGGGCCAAAACAATACAATTTCACAGTCATATTTTCTATTCCTCCGTTTTTTATGTTTTCTAGAGTGATTTATGGCGTGAACTATGCCATTCCAGCCATTTGTATTATATTCCTCCTCTTCTGTATGTCTTTGAGAGTGATTATATGGCCAAAAACAGCGCAATTGACCACTTGCGAGTTTCAGGCTATAAGGAAGTTGAAGCTATGAACATTGATGCAAAACCGAAATGCAGTAATAATGTAGGTTAGTGATGGATACAAAGTATCGTTATTTTAATTTAATGAGTTAATAAATGCACGAAAACATAATTTTAGCTGGCAATTCTGACCCGACTTCCTTATAGCCTGAAACTCGCAAGTGGTCAATTTCAGTCAATTTTCTTGTATTCCGCCTTTTTAGAGTGTCTTTAAGAATGGTTATATGGCTAAAACAATACAATTTCACTGTCATTTTTGTTTTGTATTGCTCATTTCATTAATCGAGTTTAGGAGTAAAGTTGGTTGTGGATAGAATATAATAATTCATCTCAATCGAACACCAAATTATCCCGGTTTGACTCCGTGGTAACATTAACCCACTAATTACCGGTCACGTCACCGGTAATTAGTGGGTTAATGGAAGTCACCGTTTTTGTTTTATCTTTCTCTCCTTTTCTCTCTTTCCCTGGCTTGTATCCATGCGGCCCCATTCAGCCAACTGTTTTAAGACTTTTCTCCCCACCCAGGTGTCGATTTCTTCCTGGCGAGCGATACAGAGCCAGCATTGTATGGAGAAATCCGGCTTCGCCGAAGAAATTTTTCTATCGAAAAATGTACAAATTTAGCTTGCTATCAAAACAAAAATATATATAAATGCTGGCTCGCTACCGCTCGCCAGGAAAATATTGACACCTGGATGGGGGTAAACGTCTTAATACAGTAGGCTGAATGGGGCAGAATGGATAAAAGCCAAAGAGAGGAAGAGAAAAAAGCGAGGTGGGCTCCCTCAAAATGTGTGATTAATTAGAGTAGAGTGGGTTGGTGGTGCGATTGGTGACGGTGTGCTGGTAACCTTAAACCTTATCTTGTATCTGGGAACATAATGGGTATATTGTATTTTCCACCTGTTGCGTAGTGAGATTGTGGCATAGCACCAGCACACGTGGACATTATATTCCCTTACACATAATTATGTAGTCACACACACACACACACACACACATGTATACAGAGAGAGAGAGAGAGTCTTTCTTTTCCATCATAGAACTAGTATCCTCCCACGAACAACAACTACCCTGGTAACCTAGACACCACCACCAACAGCCTACTGTATAGGTCTACAAGGTCCTTAATGGGAGATGGGTCGCTTTTATGGTCCCCTTTCTCCCTCATGTTTAGCCCCATTAGTTTTCAGATTATTTGACTTCGGCCCATTAGTTTGGCGATTTTAACACCTTTCGCCCCATTTCGTCGTCAATTTTAAGACCTTTCGTGCCATTAAGGGGTCTACTTTTTTCCTGGCGAGCGACAGCAAGCCTGTAATTTTAAGAGGAACCGGCCTTTGGCCGGGAAATTTTCTACCGAGAAATGTACAAATTTATCTTGAAAGGGGATCTAAGGGGTGTTTTTCTAAGCTTGATTTAAGTCTAGCGAGGAAACTAAAAAATAAATGAATAAATTAAATATTGACAAAAAAGAGCCACTACCCCCTTAAGTCTTATTAAATCGTACCCAGCCATACATCACCGCACCATTCACCTCTATATAAGCCATATCACACCACCGTTCTTTACATCACCGCACCATTCACCTCTATATAAGCCATATCACACCACCGTTCTTTACATCACCGCACCATTCACCTCTATATAAGCCATATCACACCACCGTTCTTTACATCACCGCACCATTCACCTCTATATAACACCGCACCATTCCTCTATAAAGCCATATCACACCACCGTTCTTTACATCACCGCACCATTCACCTCTATATAAAGCCATATCACACCACCGTTCTTTACATCACCGCACCATTCCCATATAAGCCATATCACACCACCGTTCTTTACATCACCGCACCATTCACCTCTATAAGCCATATCACACCACCGTTCTTTACATCACCGCACCATTCACCTCTATATAAGCCATATCACACCACCGTTCTTTACATCACCGCACCATTCACCTCTATATAAGCCATATCACACCACCGTTCTTTACATCACCGCACCATTCACCTCTATATAAGCCATATCACACCACCGTTCTTTACATCACCGCACCATTCACCTCTATATAAGCCATATCACACCACCGTTCTTTACATCACCGCACCATTCACCTCTATATAAGCCATATCACACCACCGTTCTTTACATCACCGCACCATTCACCTCTATATAAGCCATATCACACCACCGTTCTTTACATCACCGCACCATTCACCTCTATAAGCCATATCACACCACCGTTCTTTACATCACCGCACCATTCACCTCTATATAAGCCATATCACACCACCGTTCTTTACATCACCGCACCATTCACCTCTATATAAGCCATATCACACCACCGTTCTTTACATCACCGCACCATTCACCTCTATATAAGCCATATCACACCACCGTTCTTTACATCACCGCACCATTCACCTCTATATAAGCCATATCACACCACCGTTCTTTACATCACCGCACCATTCACCTCTATATAAGCCATATCACACCACCGTTCTTTACATCACCGCACCATTCACCTCTATATAAGCCATATCACACCACCGTTCTTTACATCACCGCACCATTCACCTCTATATAAGCCATATCACACCACCGTTCTTTACATCACCGCACCATTCACTTCTATACAAGCCATATCACACCACCGTTCTTTACATCACCGCACCGTTCACCTCTATATAAGCCATATCACACCACCGTTCTTTACATCACCGCACCATTCACCTCTATATAAGCCATATCACACCACCGTTCTTTACATCACCGCACCATTCACCTCTATATAAGCCATATCACACCACCGTTCTTTACATCACCGCACCATTCACCTCTATATAAGCCATATCACACCACCGTTCTTTACATCACCGCACCATTCACCTCTATATAAGCCATATCACACCACCGTTCTTTACATCACCGCACCATTCACCTCTATATAAGCCATATCACACCACCGTTCTTTACATCACCGCACCATTCACCTCTATATAAGCCATATCACACCACCGTTCTTTACATCACCGCACCATTCACCTCTATATAAGCCATATCACACCACCGTTCTTTACATCACCGCACCATTCACCTCTATATAAGCCATATCACACCACCGTTCTTTACATCACCGCACCATTCACCTCTATATAAGCCATATCACACCACCGTTCTTTACATCACCGCACCATTCACCTCTATATAAGCCATATCACACCACCGTTCTTTACATCACCGCACCATTCACCTCTATATAAGCCATATCACACCACCGTTCTTTACATCACCGAACCATTCACCTATATATAAGCCATATCACACCACCGTTCTTTACATCACCGCACCATTCACCTCTATATAAGCCATATCAACCACCGTTCTTTACATCACCGCACCATTCACCTCTATATAAGCCATATCACACCACCGTTCTTTACATCACCGCACCATTCACCTCTATATAAGCCATATCACACCACCGTTCTTTACATCACCGCACCATTCACCTCTATATAAGCCATATCACACCACGTTCTTTACATCACCGCACCATTCACCTCTATATAAGCCATATCACACCACCGTTCTTTACATCACCGCACCATTCACCTCTATATAAGCCATATCACACCACCGTTCTTTACATCACCGCACCATTCACCTCTATATAAGCCATATCACACCACCGTTCTTTACATCACCGCACCATTCACCTCTATATAAGCCATATCACACCACCGTTCTTTACATCACCGCACCATTCACCTCTATATAAGCCATATCACACCACCGTTCTTTACATCACCGCACCATTCACCTCTATATAAGCCATATCACACCACCGTTCTTACATCACCGCACCATTCACCTCTATATAAGCCATATCACACCACCGTTCTTTACATCACCGCACCATTCACCTCTATATAAGCCATATCACACCACCGTTCTTTACATCACCGCACCATTCACCTCTATATAAGCCATATCACACCACCGTTCTTTACATCACCGCACCATTCACCTCTATATAAGCCATATCACACCACCGTTCTTTACATCACCGCACCATTCACCTCTATATAAGCCATATCACACCACAGTTCTTTACATCACCGCACCATTCACCTCTATATAAGCCATATCACACCACCGTTCTTTACATCACCGCACCATTCACCTCTATATAAGCCATATCACACCACCGTTCTTTACATCACCGCACCATTCACCTCTATATAAGCCATATCACACCACCGTTCTTTACATCACCGCACCATTCACCTCTATATAAGCCATATCACACCACCGTTCTTTACATCACCGCACCATTCACCTCTATATAAGCCATATCACACCACCGTTCTTTACATCACCGCACCATTCACCTCTATATAAGCCATATCACACCACCGTTCTTTACATCACCGCACCATTCACCTCTATATAAGCCATATCACACCACCGTTCTTTACATCACCGCACCATTCACCTCTATATAAGCCATATCACACCACCGTTCTTTACATCACCGCACCATTCACCTCTATATAAGCCATATCACACCACCGTTCTTTACATCACCGCACCATTCACCTCTATATAAGCCATATCACACCACCGTTCTTTACATCACCGCACCATCACCTCTATATAAGCCATATCACACCACAGTTCTTTACATCACCGCACCATTCACCTCTATATAAGCCATATCACACCACCGTTCTTTACATCACCGCACCATTCACCTCTATAAGCCATATCACACCACCGTTCTTTACATCACCGCACCATTCACCTCTATATAAGCCATATCACACCACCGTTCTTTACATCACCGCACCATTCACCTCTATATAAGCCATATCACACCACCGTTCTTTACATCACCGCACCATTCACCTCTATATAAGCCATATCACACCACCGTTCTTTACATCACCGCACCATTCACCTCTATATAAGCCATATCACACCACCGTTCTTTACATCACCGCACCATTCACCTCTATATAAGCCATATCACACCACCGTTCTTTACATCACCGCACCATTCACCTCTATATAAGCCATATCACACCACCGTTCTTTACATCACCGCACCATTCACCTCTATATAAGCCATATCACACCACCGTTCTTTACATCACCGCACCATTCACCTCTATATAAGCCATATCACACCACCGTTCTTTACATCACCGCACCATTCACCTCTATATAAGCCATATCACACCACCGTTCTTTACATCACCGCACCATTCACCTCTATATAAGCCATATCACACCACCGTTCTTTACATCACCGCACCATTCACCTCTATATAAGCCATATCACACCACCGTTCTTTACATCACCGCACCATTCACCTCTATATAAGCCATATCACACCACCGTTCTTTACATCACCGCACCATTCACCTCTATATAAGCCATATCACACCACCGTTCTTACATCACCGCACCATTCACCTCTATATAAGCCATATCACACCACCGTTCTTTACATCACCGCACCATTCACCTCTATATAAGCCATATCACACCACCGTTCTTTACATCACCGCACCATTCACCTCTATATAAGCCATATCACACCACCGTTCTTTACATCACCGCACCATTCACCTCTATATAAGCCATATCACACCACCGTTCTTTACATCACCGCACCATTCACCTCTATATAAGCCATATCACACCACCGTTCTTTACATCACCGCACCATTCACCTCTATATAAGCCATATCACACCACCGTTCTTTACATCACCGCACCATTCACCTCTATATAAGCCATATCACACCACCGTTCTTTACATCACCGCACCATTCACCTCTATATAAGCCATATCACACCACCGTTCTTTACATCACCGCACCATTCACCTCTATATAAGCCATATCACACCACCGTTCTTTACATCACCGCACCATTCACCTCTATATAAGCCATATCACACCACCGTTCTTTACATCACCGCACCATTCACCTCTATATAAGCCATATCACACCACCGTTCTTTACATCACCGCACCATTCACCTCTATATAAGCCATATCACACCACAGTTCTTTACATCACCGCACCATTCACCTCTATATAAGCCATATCACACCACAGTTCTTTACATCACCGCACCATTCACCTCTATATAAGCCATATCACACCACCGTTCTTTACATCACCGCACCATTCACCTCTATATAAGCCATATCACACCACCGTTCTTTACATCACCGCACCATTCACCTCTATATAAGCCATATCACACCACAGTTCTTTACATCACCGCACCATTCACCTCTATATAAGCCATATCACACCACCGTTCTTTACATCACCGCACCATTCACCTCTATATAAGCCATATCACACCACCGTTCTTTACATCACCGCACCATTCACCTCTATATAAGCCATATCACACCACCGTTCTTTACATCACCGCACCATTCACCTCTATATAAGCCATATCACACCACCGTTCTTTACATCACCGCACCATTCACCTCTATATAAGCCATATCACACCACAGTTCTTTACATCACCGCACCATTCACCTCTATATAAGCCATATCACACCACCGTTCTTTACATCACCGCACCATTCACCTCTATATAAGCCATATCACACCACCGTTCTTTACATCACCGCACCATTCACCTCTATATAAGCCATATCACACCACCGTTCTTTACATCACCGCACCATTCACCTCTATATAAGCCATATCACACCACCGTTCTTTACATCACCGCACCATTCACCTCTATATAAGCCATATCACACCACAGTTCTTTACATCACCACACCATTCACCCCTATATAAGCCATATCACACCACCGTTCTTTACATCACCGCACCATTCACCTCTATATAAGCCATATCACACCACCGTTCTTTACATCACCGCACCATTCACCTCTATATAAGCCATATCACACCACCGTTCTTTACATCACCGCACCATTCACCTCTATATAAGCCATATCACACCACCGTTCTTTACATCACCGCACCATTCACCTCTATATAAGCCATATCACACCACCGTTCTTTACATCACCGCACCATTCACCTCTATATAAGCCATATCACACCACAGTTCTTTACATCACCGCACCATTCACCTCTATATAAGCTATATCACACCACCGTTCTTTACATCACCGCACCATTCACCTCTATATAAGCCATATCACACCACCGTTCTTTACATCACCGCACCATTCACCTCTATATAAGCCATATCACACCACCGTTCTTTACATCACCGCACCATTCACCTCTATATAAGCCATATCACACCACCGTTCTTTACATCACCGCACCATTCACCTCTATATAAGCCATATCACACCACCGTTCTTTACATCACCGCACCATTCACCTCTATATAAGCCATATCACACCACAGTTCTTTACATCACCGCAGCATTCACCTCTATATAAGCAATATCACACCACCGTTCTTTACATCACCGCACCATTCACCTCTATATAAGCCATATCACACCACCGTTCTTTACATCACCGCACCATTCACCTCTATATAAGCCATATCATACCACAGTTCTTTACATCACCGCACCATTCACCTCTATATAAGCCATATCACACCACCGTTCTTTACATCACCGCACCATTCACCTCTATATATAAGCCATATCACACCACCGTTCTTTACATCACCGCACCATTCACCTCTATATAAGCCATATCACACCACAGTTCTTTACATCACCGCACCATTCACCTCTATATTAGCCATATCAGTACAGTTCATTAGCCATATCATGGCTATCAGTACATATCATTAGCCATTAGCCATATCATATGGCTATCATTAGCCATATCATTAGCCATATAGTACAGTAAAAGATCTAATTCACCTAAATGGTTTGACCATAATTGTGCTAGAGTAACTGAACAAAAAGCAATAGCCTACAATGCATACACAAGATCAAAAACACATGAAGCCTTTAATTACTTTAGAAACATCAGAAATCATGCCAAAACTGTATTAAACCTAACTAAATCAAACTTTCTCCATAAGCAGGCAAATAAACTTCTAAATAATCCAAATGATAACAAAATATTTTGGTCTACTCTTAACTCATTCAAATCCAACTTCACTACTGCTTCATCCATTCCACCATTAAAATCTCCGACTGGCAATCTTGTAAGTGACCCACGAGGTAAAGCTAACCTTCTTGCGGATATTTTCTCCACCAACTCAACCTTAGATGAAATAAATCAAGATGTCCCTGTACTTAATTTTAATTCACCTGAAATTCCCTCACTTAAGATCCACACCAGACATGTCAAAACTATTTTGCAGAATCTCTCAGTAGATAAGGCTCCTGGTCCAGATGAAATTCCTCCAATAGTACTTAAGAATTGCTCCTTGGTGCTCGCTCCTGTATTGGCAAAACATTTCCGTCTGTGTACTCATACCTCATGCTTCCCAGTACCCTGGAAAGAAGCAAACATCCATCCAGTTCCTAAAAAAGGTGCCTCTTCAGATCCATCAAACTACAGACCAATAGCTATAACTTCCACTCTTGGTAAAGTCTTTGAAATTATATTAAATAATCACATAATTAAGCATCTGGAGAATAATAAATTAATCAGTGATAGGCAATATGGTTTTAGACGATGTCGATCAACTGCAGACATTCTTTGCCTTCTTACGCATCAAATCAACCAAGCTACAGACCAACATGGTGAAACACATACAATAGCACTGGATATATCAAAGGCATTTGATAGAGTCTGGCATCAATCCTTATTGTCGAAGATGTCCCACTACGGCCTTGCATCATTAGTTCCACTAATTTCTTCTTATCTTCATAACAGAAAAATACGTGTAATGGTAGATGGCCTTTATTCTCAATTTCACTCAATAAATGCTGGTGTTCCCCAGGGATCAGTTTTGGCCCCAACTCTGTTCCTCATTCATATCAATGATCTCATATCTACCACTCATAATCCAATACATTCCTACGCAGATGACTCAACACTCCAGTTCCTTCACATTTACCAATTCTTTCACCCAACCCGATCTTATAAATTCAAAAATAAACACTGCAATTTCTCTGAACCAGGACCTTTCTAGAATTAATGAATGGGGACAAGAGAATCTAGTTTCCTTTAATGCACAGAAAACCAAGTACATTCAATTTTCTAACCGACAGAATCTCACTGACTCCCATATATTTTTTAATGATGTAAATATTCCCACTTCCCCTAGTATTGACATTCTCGGTGTAACATTAACTACTAACTTGAGCTGGACACATTATGTTAGAAGCATTGCTAAGAATGCCTCTAAAAAACTGGGACTCCTGTACAGAGTTCGAGAATTCTTCACTGACGAGCAGTTGGCCGTAATATATAAAAGTCATGTGCGCTCTCAGATGGATTACTGTTCACCTCTGTGGGGTGGAAGTGGAGTGGTTGCATTGAGGCAGTTGGACAAAATTCAAAATAAAGCTATTAGATTAATCAATAACCCTGCAATCACACAGGACCTTCCTACATTATTCATACGAAGAAACGTTGCATCCCTTGCATTATTCTACAGATATTTTCACAGCAATTGTTCCGAGGAACTTGCTTCAATTGTGCCGCCTCTCCACATCTTTCCCCGTAGAACTAGGGCAGCTGAGAGCGCCCATGAATTTACACTTTCTCCTCCACAATGCAGAACTTCTGCTTATCAGAATTCATTTATCCCCAGAGCTACTACTCTTTGGAATTCACTTCCCTCGAATTGCTTTCCACAAACTTACAATCTACAAATGTTTAAATCCAGTTGTTACAAACATTTTATGAATGGAGGATGCCTTTAGGCACATGGACCTTTTTGTTTTATCTGTGTTTTTCCTTCCTCCGTTCATTGTCTCTTAAAAAAAAAATAAAAAATAAAAACGTTCTTTAGGCCAATTTTCGATTACAAAGTTTGTTTTTGTCATACTACTATTTACTATTTTCGGACTGGAATGGACAAAGAGACTGAAGGTATAGGATTTTAAATGACCAAGATATTATTCCTGTATGAATTTTATTCAGAAGATTAATCCTAAATTACAAACCCCAATGCACTTGAATACATTAATGAAAGCATATGGTCCTCCCGGGATTCGAACTCGGGACATTGCCAGACCACAATTGCCTTAAAATAATGCCGGAAAAGCGTTCATGTGACACGTTTATACCCATCAAACCTGGGTCTACACCAAGGGTTAGTCATGTACAGTCGCGATGATAAGTGATGTCTCGGCACCAATTATGTGTTGATCAATAATTGGTATCAGCAATATCTAAGCTTCATTTCTTCATATCGAGTGAAATATACAAACATATTCTTACACTTACCCATCCTATTCAACATCTGACAGACATTAATACAGCACAGCACAGAGGAAGGTAAACATAATGACAGCTGGGCTATGACTTATTAGCGCCACAATACCTTCACAACTATTTTCCAGCTACATATTAGAACTAATTTACACTGGTATAGGAAACTAGATTGAAAGGTAGATTATCATAGGGGACAGAAATCGTATAAGAGTATTACTTGGAAGCTGGGAGACGAAAGTTATGGATACATTAGATTGATTTTAAGACCTTTCAAGGTCTTCATCTCATTTCCTTGTCAATATTAAGACCTTTCGTGCCATTTTTGGTGTCGATTTTTCCCTTGCGAATGATAGCGAGCCTGTAGTTATCAGAAGGAACCGGCCTGTGGCCGGGACATTTTTCTACCGAAAAATGTACAAATTAATCTAGAAGGGGGATCTTGCGAAAGTTTTATTAAGCTTAATGGAGGTCTAGGGACGAAACTAAGAAAATAGTAAAAAGATAAATAAATAATGAAGTAAATCCGGCCATCCCTCCTAAGTAACAGCTGCACGGTTCCATTCAGAAGTTCTCTTAAGACCGTCAGGATATATTGCGTAACCTTTATGGTGGAATTACGCTCTTTTAAAACTCTTTTAAAAGGCACTTTAGGATAGTAACAGTCTGGAGGAGTCCACGCTGTACAGTAGTTGTATTTATAGATTTATAACTATACTAAAATTGTATGAAGATATAATGTAATATACAGTATACTGTTACGTATATACCCATGTACACCTCTATGCAATCATATACAGTATACCGTTACGTATATACCCATGTACACCTCTATGCAATCATATACAGTATACCGTTACGTATATATACCCATGTACACCTCTATGCAATCATATACAGTATACCGTTACGTATATATACCCATGTACACCTCTATGCAATCATATACAGTATACCGTTACGTATATATACCCATGTACACCTCTATGCAATCATATACAGTATACCGTTACGTATATATACCCATGTACACCTCTATGCAATCATATTCGTTCGGAAATAAACACACACACATACAGACACATACCTATACTATACATGCATATGTTTTTGGTTATATGTATGAAAGAGACAAAAGGCAAAGCTGCCTGAAAGAAGTCCCCCCCCCCCCCGTAAACAAAACAAGAAGTTGAAAGTGATAGAGAACCAAATTCAAGGCACGTTAGAGTAAAAATGTCTGGACACACGGAGCTTGAAGTATCTTAAGTCATAGGATGAAGGCAAGACAGATTGAGGGAGATAACTTCAGAAGTTATCTGTTGAGTAGAAGACATACTGGGCAAATCGGTTCACTCCTGGGCTTGAGAGATGGACAGAATACGGGTGGGGATATATATATTATAATGAAAGATTAGAGGGCCTTCCATTAAACAGTTTATTATGGCTATTATTAGACTATTGTAATCAGACGAGGAAGGGTATATGGAATGAGATAGTTTTTACTCTTCCAATAACCACAGATCCTTCCTAAGCTGCATCAAATCGTCTAACGACAGCCAGAATAAACTATCAAAATGCGTCACGATCCTCAAGGTGTTAAATTTTCCGCCCCAAAAATATATTCGAGCATAGTAAATAATGTAAATATAATAGCTAATACAACAAAATAAAATGGTAAATATAATAGTAGTACATAGAATGGTATTAAGTGGGAGTTTTCCGGACCCCCTTCACCCTCATGTTAAGCCCCATTAGTTTAGAAATGTTAAGACATTCGCCCCATTTGTTTAGCGATTATATGACGGTTCGTGCACTTTTCTTGTCGATTTTTTATGGCGAGCCATAGCGAGCCTGCAATTTTGGAGGAATCTGTCATCACAAATTTGTCTCGAAGGGGGGGTATTGGTAGTTTGTTTTTAAGGGGACACCGACTGTTTGTTTGCTCTATTAATTAATGTATTCATATAAGGTTTTGTAGTTTCCTCCCTAGACCTCCATCAAGCTTAGAAAAATATCCCCTAGACCCCCTTCAAGATAGATTTGCAAATTTTTCGGTAGAAAAATGTCCTGGCCAAAGGCCGATTCCTCCTAAACTTACAGGCTCGTTATCGCTCGCCAGGAAGAAATAGACACCTAAATGGTACGAAGGGTCCTAATATTGACAAATAATTGGGGTGAAAGGTCATAAAATCCCCAAACTAATGGAACCAACATCTTAAAATCTCAAAACTAGTGGGGCTAATCATTGGGGAGAAGGGGGTCCAGAAAAACGGTCTGCCTCCCCTTAAGCATCATGGAGGTCTAGGGAGGAAACTAAACAAAATCCTAAACAAATAAGTAATAACAAACCCAGACAAAAGCATAAACAAATAAGTAATAACAAACCCAGACAAAAGCATAAACAAATAAGTAATAACAAACCCAGACAAAATCCTAAACAAATAAGTAATAACAAACTCAGACAAAAGCATAAACAAATAAGTAATAAACTCAGACAAAAGCATAAACAAATAAGTAATAACAAACTCAGACAAAAGCATAAACAAATAAGTAATAACAAACCAGTACAAAATTTCCCCTAAAACAAGCCAAACATCCAAAAAAAAAATCCGAGGCGTAATCCGAATATATCCAACTAAAATAACCGGCCTGGAGACTATCCATTATTACAAGTGTGTGCCTCCTACCAACCCGTGAATGAAGATGGTGGCAGTCCGTATATACCGGCCTCATCTACCACGACATCCGGCCTTTTGTCCCGCTATCCGGCCCGCATAGACCCCAAGTGTGGAGGGGGATGAAGGCCAGATTTGTTTGTATTTGATCTTTATATATTTATTATTTTCCTTGGTTTCCTCCCAAGACCTCATTCAAGATTAAAAGAGAATACACCCAAGATCCCCCTTAAGGGGGGTGACCTGCTTTTTGTTATTTCTGTCCTTTTCGCTCTTTCTCTGGCTTTTATCCATTCGGCTCCATTCAGCCAATTATTTTAAGACGTTTATCCCCATCTAGGTGACGATTTCTTCCTGGCGAGCGATAGCGAGCCAGCATTATATGAAGAAATCCGGCTTCGCCGGAGACATTTTTCTATCGAAAAATGTACAAATTTAGCCTGCTGTCAAACAAAAATAAAAATTATGCTGGCTCGCTACCGCTCACCAGGAAAATATTGACACCAACATGGAGGATAACATTCTTAAAACAGTAGGCTGAATGGGGCCAAATGGATACAAGCCAGAGAAAGATAGAAAAGGACAGAACAAAAACAGGTCACCCCCCTTAAGATATACATTTCTACATTTTTCGGTAGAAAAATGTCCAGGCCAAGAGACAGTTTTCCTTAATTAAAGACTAGCTATCGCTCGCCAGGAGTGAATAGACACAGAAATGTCACACATGGTCTTAAAATTACCTAACTAATGGAACGAACGTCTTAATGTATCAAAACTAACGAGGTTAAACGTGAAGGAGAAGGGGATCCCAGAAGAAAACAAACCTTCCCTTAAACTCACCTGGTATTTCTTGGTTGATGTGCCTTAATTTGAAAGAGTCAACGATGGAACCATTAATTATGTGTGTGTATCGGTTTTCTGGCATTTAAGGGGATGTATTTCGTTTGTTCCCTAGACCTCCATCAAGCTTAAAATTACACCCCCTTGAGTCCCTTTCAAGGTAAATTTGTAAATTTTTCGGTAAAAAATGTCCCGGCCGAAGGCCGATTCCTCTTAAATTACAGGCTCGCTATCGCTCGCCAGGATAAAATCGACACCTGAATGGCACGAAAGGTCGTAATATGGGGTGAAAGTTCTTAAAATCGCTAAACTAATGGAGCAAACATTTTATAATATCAAAAGCAATGGGGCTAAACATGATGGAGAAAGGAGTCAAGAAAAATATCCCTCAAGTGGAAATCTCCCCTTAACACCTTGAGGATTATGGCGCGTTTTGATAGTTTATCCTGGCTATCATTAGATGATATTATACAGCTTAGGAAGGATCTAAGGGAATTCAAAGGGTACAAACTATCACAATCAACCCTCTGACTTCCATAATTATAATCTTCCTAATCTGAATAATATCGTCTCATAGTAAGGAACACTCCGTTCTTAACATTAATCCTCCATTACAAACCCCCAATGCACTTGGAAAAATCAAGAAAAAGCATATGAACCTCCCGGGATTCGAATTAACTCAAAATGGTTAAAGGGGAGGTAGTTGCTTTTTCTGGACCCCCTTCTCCCTTATGTTTAGCGTATTAGTTTGGAGATTATAAAACGTTCGTTCACTAGTTTGGCGATTTTGAGACCTACCGCCCCATTACTTTGTCAATATTAAGACCTTTCGTGCCGTTTATGGTGCGGATATTTTCCTGGCGAGCGATAGCGAGACTGTAATTTTTGAAGGAACCGGCCTTTGGCCGAGACATTTTTCTACCGACAAATTTACAAATATCTCTTGATAGCCATAGAGGGTGTTTTTTTAAGCTTGATGGGGGTCTAGCGAGGAAACTCAAAATTTAATAAATATATGAAGTAGCCACACAAAAAAAAAAAAACACACACACAAACAAGCTAGTACTAGCCCCTAAGTGCTAATTGTTGTTCAATGTTGGCAGCGTACGAAGGCGGCCAGACCAGACCAGATGGCTGGAGTAAAGTAGGAAAGAAGAGGAAGAACAAGCCGAGAAGTGAGAAGTACAGTAGAAGACTGAAAGTTCTTGGGCTCAACCAAGTTGCTTCATTGCGGCCATTGGTCCAGACTCTGGCACTATACATCCTGCCTTTGTACCGGCGCTCGTCCATTGGTGAAGAAGGAAGCCCCTATACACGACATCCGCTTATAGTTCTTAGATCTCTCTCCCTGAATCCATATTTCCCTCATCCTAGGAATTAAATTGCTTCAAACTCCGTGTGTCCAGACATTTTGGCTCGAACATTCCTTGATTTTGGCCCTGTCACTCTTTCAGCTTTGCGGAAGGCACTCTTCACAGGCAGTTTTGCCTTTTGTCTCCCTCATCCACATAGAAAATAAAATATATATCGGATACTAGCGCTTGTATTCTTAACCCCTTCCGTACCGGCGAAGTCTTTGTATATTTTATTCTAGGTATAATTAGATGGTTTTGTGCAGCATAAAAATGATCTGTGATAGTAAAAAGGGTTAATGGAGATAGTTCGAAGCCGGTTAGTAACGCTTGTATTCATAACCCCTTCAGTACCGGTGAC
Organism: Paralithodes platypus; assembly: GCA_032716605.1. Classification (NCBI taxonomy): domain Eukaryota; kingdom Metazoa; phylum Arthropoda; class Malacostraca; order Decapoda; family Lithodidae; genus Paralithodes; species Paralithodes platypus. The sequence goes on from CM064493.1 coordinate 40,661,625, forward strand.
GTATTTTTTTTAGTTTATTTTAGGTATGTTTAGTTGGTTTTGTGCAGATTAAGGATTTGTGGTAGTAAAAAGGGTTAACCGAGATAGTTCGAAGCCTGTTAGTTGCTGGAAGCCCTTCTTAAACTGAATTATATAATAGTCTAATAGTAGCCAACATCAAATAAAAAGGGCGGCACCGGTACTGAAGGGGTTAAAAAAAAGTCATGCCCTTCACAGCACCGTTAACCCCTTCTGTACCGGTGACGTCCTTTACATTGTATTCCGGCAATTATTAGAAGATTGTGTTCAGCTTAGGACGGACGTGTAGCAACAACAAAGGTTACGGAATATCTCAATTACCCTTTTTAACTACCACAGATCCTTCCTAAACGGCACAAAACCCTCTAAATATAGCTTGAATATAATTGAAAAGACGTCGCTGGTACGTACAGTCGCGCTAATAAGTGATGTCTCGGCACCAAGTAAGTTTTGATCAATAATTGCTATCAGCAATATCTAAGCTTCATTTCTTCATATCGAGTGAAATATATAAACATGTTCCTATACTTACCCACCTTATTCAACATCTGACAGACATTAATGTAATGCCCTCGAAAATGTCCCGCACCCACAATAATACTAACCCGAGTTGACGTCAGGTATAGCGTAAAATAGTCGTAGATGGTAAGTCCAATAAACTCGTCTTGAGAGACTATCACCGTGGTTCGAAAATAGTCGTAGATGGTAAGTCCAATAAACTCATCTCGAGAGACCATCACCGTGGTTCTTAAAAATCGGACTAAGGTTGCTATACTTTTGTACGTCCGTGGTAGTACAGTGGGTTAGCGCGCGGGCCTGGTGGTGATGGTGGTGCGTCACTAACCAGGGTTCGAACCCCACCCAAGGCATCTCAAAAACCTGTGGGTTTTTAGGGGGGTTAAATTCCCTTCAGAGGTTCGTACCCCGCGCCAGGTACCAGGAAAGGTTGATCCTAAAGGTAGCCTAGGGATAATTCCCATTCCTATTTAACCTGGAAAAACCTAGCATAACATTGGCGGCAGCGGTGGTTCTTGATTCGGATAAAAGGTTGCATTACATTGCAAGTTGGGAACAGCTAGAACACGAGAACATCATGGCGCAACCCACTAACACTCCCATCCCACATTATGATGAAAAACAGTATGGGATCGAAGTATTCATGGACGTAGTGAAACCCTTACTGGACATTACTTATACCACGGACGCACACAAAATAGCCGTAACATTACCACACCTGGGAAAAGCCGTTTCCCTGGTGGCCTATCAAGTGCACCCTGATCTCACCTGGAACGAATTTCGCACAATAGTGATAGAAGCCATTAAACCTTCGTTGGGCGTTTTCGTGGCCCACACCAGTATCCTAGACACAAAATTCGAAGGCGATCTAGATGCCACAGTGAGTAAGCTTGCCCAACACATAAAAAATTCTTTCCCCACGTTGACCAAAATCCAACAAGAACAGCAAATTCTGGTCAACCTTGTGTCAATATTGCCCTCAGCAGTAAAAGACCATTTCCGGGTGCACGATTTCGTCGGATACAAAAAAGACCTCATCACGATCCGACGTATTTTGGCCGTGCGCACAGAAGCACCCACCCAAATCGCTGCAATCAAGAGGTTTCCCACGCACCCACAGCAAACCAACCACCAAAACCCCAAGAATGCCTACCCAGCCTCATCTTTCAACAACAGACCCACCTACCCTTCCGGCAAGCCCCAACCCAGTAGACCCCGGTTCCAACCGTCCCAGCCACGCAGAATCTTCAACCGGAACAGCAACTACAACACCTACCAAAGTAAAAACCCTACCTTAGTCATTATCAACCCCTATGATTTCCCTGCCTGTAATGCTCAGTGTGCCCTCCACCAAATTCGTGACTCTGCCAAACCTCGCCCCTCTACTCCTCGCATTTCTGTAAATGAAGAGGAGTGGGGACAAGAGGAAGAAATTGCCCCCCATACCATGACCTCAGACGATACCGAGGAAACCCTGGAAGAGGTAGATACCGACCCCCAGGATTTTTAAAGTATCCCCCGCCCACGATGGGCTCGGCGGGGGACGCCATAACTAGTCGCACTGCCCCCATTTATTACATGGCCAAAATCAAGGACATTCCTGTCCGCTTGCTAATCGACACGGGAGCTGCCAAGTCATGTTTGTTCAAATCTTACTATGAAAAACATCCCCGACGATTTGGCCCTTTGTTAAACACCAAAACAGAACTCATCTCAGCTGCTGATACTTACTTAAATCTCCTAGGAGACACTTTACCCCTATCAGTAACCACTCCTGGCCCCCATGCTCGTTGTTATCACACATTTACAGTATTTTCCTCCAACTGTAAACATTATGATAGTTTCCTTGGACTTGACCTCCTTCAAAAACTCCAGGCCCAGATTGACTGCGGCCAAAGGCTGATCTCATTCAAAAACAAATTCCAGCCCAAAGCCTCTGACAAACCAATCACGCAGAAACCCATTCCCAAAAAGAAAAAACAACCTCCCCCTCAACAAACCCTGATTCAGGGTTACCAAGTTGCAGCTAGCACTAAGGTGACTCCTAAAACCTCCCCTTGCCCCGAGATCTCTCAAAACCTCACTCAATTCAGTAAAAAAATGCCTCAACAAACGAAAGAAGACAAGTCCAAGCAACTCCCTCTCGGTAATCCCCTCAATTCTCGTAACTCTGTCCGGAATAAATCCTCCCATGTTTTCAGGACAGACTCTGATATATGTAACCATAATTCTATCCAATGTTTATGTACACATGTTTCCAGAGAAAATGCCGACCGATGTACCCAACAATGTTTCCCCCATGCCCCCAGAAATGTTAACAACCCCAAATCAATACACCAGTCCTACACCAATAACCCATGTTCTACACCTAACTTTTTCCCCACCAACCCTCCGCAGTTCCCCCAGCAAATCCCGTTTTCTAACTCGCTCACCTCGCACCCTTCTGAACCGCCCGCACGCGCCGTTAATCCCCCCCTCACGCGTGCCGACCGAGGGACACAACCATTATCCCACCGCTGCCACCAATGAAATGCTAGGTTTTTCCAGGTTAAATAGGAATGGGAATTATCCCCAGGCTACCTTTAGGATCAACCTTTCCTGGTACCTGGCGCGGGGTACGAACCTCTGAAGGGAATTTAACCCCCCTAAAAACCCACAGGTTTTTGAGATGCCTTGGGTGGGGTTCGAACCCTGGTTAGTGACGCACCACCATCACCACCAGGCCCGCGCGCTAACCCACTGTACTACCACGGACGTACAAAAGTATAGCAACCTTAGTCCGATTTTTAAGAACCACGGTGATGGTCTCTCGAGATGAGTTTATTGGACTTACCATCTACGACTATTTTCGAACCACGGTGATAGTCTCTCGAGAAGAGTTTATTGGACTTACCATCTACGACTATTTTACGCTATACCTGACGTCAACTCGGGTTAGTATTATTGTGGGTGCGGGACATTTTCGAGGGCATTACAATTAATACAGCACAGAGCAAGGAAAACTTAATTGCAGCTCTGACATGACTTACTAGCGCCAATGGACCAAATAACTAAAAACAAATAAGTGTCCTTTAACCCCGTATGTACCGGCGACATCTTTGTTTATTTGATTTCAGCTTCATTTACAAGGTTTTATTAAGCTTAGGGTAGATATATATGATAGCTAATAGGATTAATTGAGATAGTATATAGCCTTTTAATTGGTAGACACCCTTCCTAAGCTGAATAAAGTCGTCCAACACTTGCCAGAACATAATGAAAAGGATATCACCGGTACTGAATGGGTTAATAATGGGAATGCTAATCCGTCTAAAGACAATCTATGCAAATAATAATAATTCCCACAGTATTGGTTCGGTGTCAGACGCTAGGAAGGGAAATAATTGTGTAACCCCTTCTGTACCGGCGACGTCTAGTTTAATAATTGTGTAACCCCTTCTGTACCGGCGACGTCTAGTTTAATAATTGTGTAACCCCTTCTGTACCGGCGACGTCTAGTTTAATAATTGTTTAACCCCTTCTGTACCGGCGACGTCTAGTTTAATAATTGTTTAACCCCTTCTGTACCGGCGACGTCTAGTTTAATAATTGTTTAACCCCTTCTGTACCGGCGACGTCTAGTTTAATAATTGTTTAACCCCTTCTGTACCGGCGACGTCTAGTTTAATAATTGTGTAACCCCTTCTGTACCGGCGACGTCTAGTTTAATAATTGTTTAACCCCTTCTGTACCGGCGACGTCTAGTTTAATAATTGTTTAACCCCTTCTGTACCGGCGACGTCTAGTTTAATAATTGTTTAACCCCTTCTGTACCGGCGACGTCTAGTTTAATAATTGTTTAACCCCTTCTGTACCGGCGACGTCTAGTTTAATAATTGTGTAACCCCTTCTGTACCGGCGACGTCTAGTTTAATAATTGTTTAACCCCTTCTGTACCGGCGACGTCTAGTTTAATAATTGTGTAACCCCTTCTGTACCGGAGACGTCTAGTTTAATAATTGTGTAACCCCTTCTGTACCGGAGACGTCTAGTTTAATAATAGTTTAACCCCTTCTGTACCGGCGACGTCTAGTTTAATAATTGTGTAACCCCTTCTGTACCGGCGACGTCTAGTTTAATAATTTATATTCTAGTTAAATTTAGAAGATTTTGTGCAGTTTAAGAAGGATCCGAGGTAGTAAACAGGGTTGGCCTTACCCGAAACGAGTAGGGAAAAAATGCAGTGAATGGTAAGAAAAGGAAGGCCTTCGAGTGCATGATCTATACCAATAACACAAGTAACAAAAACAAGCATTGCACGTCATGAATACCTTCCAAAACTGTAACTCAGTAAATTAATTGTCTCCCCTTCCGGTGAATACAAAAATGTTGCATGGCACCCTTAACCCCTACTGTACCGGCGAAGTCTCTTTAAACATATTTTTGCTACTATTAGGCGATTTTCTTTAGTATAAAAAGGGCCTCCAGCAACTAACAGGCTTCGAACTATTTTAAGGAACCCTTTTTACTACCACAAGTCCTCCGTAAGCTGCACAAAATCGTCTTAATCGAATCGAATTATAATGACGTCGCCGGTACAGAAGGGGTTAACTGGATAACCACACCAACTGCAAGTCATCAAAACCGATGCATATTACGCAAGTATCGCACACAACCAAAAAAGTTGCAAAATGAGAGAGAACTGCACACGAACCCAAATAATAGTTTGATGACCCCTTCAGCTGCACATGACCAGCCCGTGAACAGTTTGATGACCCCTTCAGCTGCACATGACCAGCCCGTGAACAGTTTGATGACCCCTTCAGCTGCACATGACCAGCCCGTGAACAGTTTGATGACCCCTTCAGCTGCACATGACCAGCCCGTGAATAGTTTGATGACCCCTTCAGCTGCACATGACCAGCCCGTGAACAGTTTGAGGACCCCTTCAGCTGCACATGACCAGCCCGTGAACAGTTTGATGACCCCTTCAGCTGCACATGACCAGCCCGTGAACAGTTTGATGACCCCTTCAGCTGCACATGACCAGCCCGTGAACAGTTTCAGTGTCACGTGGTTATGTCATGATACACCACCCTTTCAATGGGACTGGGAGGTGTGGAGAGGGAGGGGGGGGGGGGAGTGAGCGTTAGAGAAGTTTTATTTGTATTAATTCTTTGCTATGTGCATGAGGGAGACAAAAGGCAAAGCTGCCTGTGACAAGTGTCTCCCCCAAAGTTGAAAGAGTTATAGTCGCTAATTTTAACTTTTGTTTTTGTTTTAAGGTATATTGGAAAGAAGAGTAGTGTGATTTTGTATATTGTAGTGCAATGAATAGAAGGTGGTGTTTGTGTGAGCTAGCTGGATTACTCTCAGTGTAGGCGAGACACGAACAAAAACAGTGAGGGAAGCCAAACAAATGTAACAAGAGTTCCAGCAACTCCTTATCACATCCCTATAAGGCGTCCCTTGGGTATTGCCCGGTTGGATTGGTGTCTACAATCCCCCAGTAAGAGAGAGCGGCCATCTCTTTCTTTGGACATCATATTTATTATATATTATTACGTACCGTCGGTAAGGGAAGATGGTTCACTTTCTGGCCGATTTTTGCATGTATTCATTATTTTTCTAGTTTCCTCCCTAGACCTCCATCAAATTTAAAACAACATCCATTAGATCCCCCTTCTAGATTAATGTGTACATTTTTCGGTAGAAAAATGTCCCGGCCGAAGGCCGTTTCTTTCAACATTACAGGCTCACTATCGTTCGCCAGGGAAAAAATCGACACCTAAATACCACGAAAGTTCTAAATATTAACAAAGAAATAGGGTGAAAGGTCTTGAAATCGACTAACGAATGGGGCAAACATCTTAACATCTGAAAACAAATGGGGCTAAACACGCGGGAGAAAGTGGTCCAGAAAACCAGCCCATCCCCCCTTAACAAAGAACGGAGTGATATTTTACAGTTGTTCATGCAGAAGTTAGAGTTGCAAGGAGTTACGTAGATACACAGACCACACAGGCCACTTGGTTCTAATGAAGTGATCTGGCGTCAAACACTACTCATAAACGAATCAATCCCATTTGCTATAAGAGTGGAAGAAAAGGACAGCAAAGCAAGAGGCTCTCCAAATACCCCAAAACAATGCATATCTTGGTCTCTCATCCTCACTTACCAGCCCAATCTTAAGGAGAGACTGGCCGTTTGTTTGGTCTTAATTAATTTATTCATATATTTGTTTTACTTTCCTCCCTAGACCTAAATCAAGCTTAGAAAAACACCCCCTAGACCCCCCTTCAAGATAAATTTGTAAATTTTTCGGTAGAAAAATTTCCCGGCCGAAGGCCGGTTCCTCTTAAAATGTCAGGCTCGCGATCGCTCGCCAGGAAATAATAGACACCTAAATGGCACGAAAGGTCTTAAAATTGACAACGATATGGGGCGAAAGGTGTGAACATTGCCAAACTAATGGGCCGAACGTCTTATAATTTCAAAACTAGTGGGGCTAAACATTAGGGAGACGGGGGTCCAGAAAGACGGTCTGCCTCCCCTTAAATGGGTATGTCTGATGGAGTATGATAGAATGTCTAGTGGAGCGCATGCCTGGTACTGTACGTCTGATTGGTGGTATGCCCGGCTGATTTGATGATATGTCAGAATGTAGGTATGTAATGCGGGTCTAGTTCTAAGTATGTCTTAATTAATAGGAGAGTTTATTAGTTAGTTCGCTAGACCTCCATCAAGCTTAACATTACAGCCCCTAGACCCCCTTTCAAGATAAATTTGTAAATTTTTCGGTAGAAAAATGTACCGGCCGAAGGCCGGTTCCTCTTAAATTACAGGTTCGCTATCGCTCGCCAGGAAAAAATCGACACCTAAATGGCACGAAAAGTCTTAAAATTGACAGAAATGGGGCGAAAGTTCTTAAAATCGCCAAACTAATGGGGCGAACGTCTTATAGTATCAAAAGCAATGGGGCTAACCATGAGGGAGAAAGGGGTCAAGAAAAAAATCACTCAAGTGGAAATCTCCCCTTAAGTAGGTCATGTCTCTTGACTATGGCTGTTGTGGTTAGTGTGACGGATTTGGTATGTTAATGTAACAAATAAAAAATAAATAAAAAGGATTAAGAAGGTAGCAAGAAATACATGAAATACATTTCTATAATTTAATAAACAAACAATGAAGATATAACATATTTACAACAAATCAAAATATACGTTATAGTTACTGGAAAGCGAGAATGATATATAGATCAAACAGAAATAGACACTTATAGTTACTACTTGTTACACGTGGTGAGAATAAGAAGCACAGTTGATGCTGTCCTGTCGTAGGACTGGAGTGAACTGCTTAACAAATGACCAATTTAACTAAGATTGACTTGGTATTAACAGAATGAAACAGTGAACCTTAAAATAAATATATATGAACAGCCAAAATTGCCAAATGAGATGCTGAATTAATAGTACCGTATTGTAGTCAGAAAGGAAACTAAATGAAACCACGAAACCCTGAATGAAATAAAGCATTGAAAGAGACCTGCGTAATTGACCTCCCAATGCCTATTTGAGCTCAGCTATGGAAGACAACAAACAAACATTAGAAGGCCAATACGATTCCTTACTACCTAATTAGTGAGATGCGTGACAATATATATATATATATATAGATAGAGAGAGAGAGAGAGAGAGACAATAGAATAATTAATACTCAAGATATTTCAAGTACTACTTCCTGCTTCCAATATATATGCATGGAATAACATTATTCCTGGTGACTACATTGTTTATCTCATTATGTATATTTGTTTCGAACTTGATATGTAGGTCGATACAGTGAGTATAAGACCAACAGAAAATAATCCCAAGCCGGTGAAGGAGGGGTGTAGCCCCCTGACAATCAATAGGGGCCGAGTTTACAATAAGGCCAATCAATGCACATGTAAAATTTGCTTCTGCGATACCACCGAGCAGTTGATGAATGGTAGCGACGGATTGCCTCAAAATCCATATAGGAAAAAAATATGACGACCGACCGACATGCACGATCTGTCCTGCATGCACATGGCTTTTAAGGTGGAGTCACACGAGCTATTTTTCCGTCAATTTTTACGAGCAATTGTTGTCAGGCAGCTAGAAATTATAAGTTCCCTAAGAATTAAACTAGCTAACACAATCTAACTTCGATCTAGTTTCCGATTCTAATGTGAAAGAGACTCAAAATAGCACGAGAAAAAACTTGCTCATCAAAAATTGCCGGAAATTGCGCTCGTGTGATACCGGTTTTAACAACAGCAATTGCCCGAACTACGGGGGACTAACAAACATGCGGCAAATGGCCTTACCAGAACCGGGTTGGAAAACATGGAGTGAATGGTAAGAAAATGGAGGCCTTCGAGTGCATGATATATACCAATAACACAAGTAACAAAAACAAGCATTGCACACCATGAATACCTCCAAAAACTGTAACCCAGCAAAGTAATTGGGTCTCCCTTCCGGTGAATACAAAAACGTTGCATGACACCCTTAAGGGAAGATGGTTCACTTTTTGGGCGATTTTTGCATGTACAGTATTCGTTATTTTTCTAGTTTCCTCCCTAGACCTCCATCAAATTTATAAAAAAAAAAACATCCATTAGATCCCCCTTCTAGATTAATTTGTAAATTTCCAACATTACAAGCTCACTATCGTTCGCTAAGGACAAAATTGACACCTAAATAGCACGAAAGGTCTAAATATTGACGAAGAAATGGGGCGAAAGGTCTTAAAATCGACTAACTAATGGGGCAAACATCTTAACATCTGAAAACTAATGGGGCTAAACAGGAGGGAGAAGGGGGTCCAGAAAACAGGCCCATCCCCCCTTAAGGGCATAACCACACCAACTGCAAGTCACCAAAAACGATGCATGTTACGAAATAATTGCACACAACCAAAAACGTTGCATAATGTGAGAGAGAACTGCACACGCACCCCAAGAAAGAAAGGTTGCATGTCCCCTTCAGCTGCACATGACCAGCCCGTGGACAGTTTCCGAGTGTCACGTGGTTATGTCATGATGCATCCCCCCCTTTCAATGGACTAGGAGGGGGTTAGGGGATGGGGGGGTTAGAGATCCTGTAGTAAGAGAGAGAGAGCGGTCATATCTTTCTTTGGAAGTCATATTTTTTTCTGGCGAGCGATAGCGAGCCTGTAATTTTAGGAGGAATCGGCCTTTGGCCGGGACATTTCTCTACCAAAAATTTACAAATCTATCTTGAAGGGGGTTCTAGTGGGTGTTTTTCTAAGCTTGATGGAGGTCTAGGGAGAAAACTAACAAAATAAAAATAATAATAAATGAATTAATAGACCAAACAAACAGTCAGTGTCCCCTTAATTATCAAAGAACGGGGTGATATTTTACTGTTGTTCATGCAGAAATTAGAGTTACAAGGAGTTAAGTAAATACACATACCACACAGGCCATTTGGTCCTAACGAAGTGTTCTGGCGTTAAACATTACTCATAAACGAATCATTCCCATATACTATAAGAGTGGAAGAAAAGGACAGCAAAGCAAGAGTGTGTCCAGAGACCAAGCTATATATATCCCTTTATAGTGTTGCCGAATTTGTATTATTAGCATGGACTATTTCGATTGTAAAGAAGTTATAGCCCCTTTTGTACAGTCGCGCTAATAAGTCATGTCCCAGCTGTCATTACGTTTTCCTTGCTCTGTGCTGTATTAATGTCTGTCAGATGTTGAATAGGGTGGGTAAGTGTAGGAACATGTTTGTATATTTCACTCGATATGAAGAAATGAAGCTTAGATATTGTTGATACCAATTATTGATCAAAACATACTTGGTGCCCAGACATCACTTATTAGCGCGACTGTACCGACGACGTTTTTACAATTTAATTCTAGCTATATGTAGATGATTCTGTGCAGTTTAGGAAAGATCTGTGGTAGTGAAAAGGGTTCGAAGCCTTATTTATTACTAGAGATCCTGCCTAAGCTGCATAAAATCGTCTAATTATAGCTAGAATAAAAATAAATAAACGTCGCTGGTACAGAAGGGGTTAACCTTTTGAGTACCATCGACGTGTGTTCTATTATATTCTATCTATATTTAGACGATAGTATGCTGCTTTGGAAGGATCTGTGGTAGTTAAAAAGGTTGGTTGAGATAGTTTGAAGCCTTACTATTGCTAGAGGTCCTTCCTACACTGAATATAATCGTCTAGTAGTTGCCTTAAAATGATAATAAGGACGTCCCTGGTACTGAATGGCTTAATGCCACCAGAAGGCCCCCCCCCACCCCCCCATGGAGGAGCCTGGCCGATCTCTGCTACAGTATGGTCTCTAGTGAGGGTAGGTAAGGGTTGGGCTGGGAGGGAGGGAGCAGGATGAGAGTTGTCAAGTGATGTAATCAGCTGATATACAGCTGTTATTAAGGGGGTCACCTGCTTTTTTATCTTTCTCTCTTTCTCTGGCTTGTATCCATTCTGCCCCATTCAGCCAAATGTTTTAAGACGATTATCCCCATCCAGGTGTTGATTTCTTCCTGGCGAGCGATAGCGAGCCAGCATTGTATGGAGAAATCCGGCTTCGCCGGAGACATTTTTCTATCGAAAAATGTACAAATTTAGCATGTCAAAAACAAAAAATATATATGCTGGCTCGCTACTGGTCGCCAGGAAAATATTGACACCTGGATGGGGGTAAACGTCTTAAAACAGTAGGCTGAATGGGGCCGAATGGATACAAGCCAAAGAGAGAGGGAGCGAAAGAGAAAAAAAGCGAGGTGGGCTTCCTTAAAATAGATGTCTCATGTTGTGATTTGAATGTCAAGTGTGAGAGTAGGCTACGTCTGGTGAGGGGTGCTTGTGGTAGGTTATTATAGTGTTGCTATGGCTGTGGTTGTGGGGGCAGTACATTTAGTCACGCCTCATTATACTCGATTTTTTTTTTTTTTTTCACCAGGCAGAAAATGTAAACCCTTGGCAGAATATAATAATTATGTAAACCCTTGGCAGAATATAATAATTTAAACCCTTGGCAGAATATAATAATTTAAACCCTTGGCAGAATATAATAATTATGTCGATGATGGGAGAGATATTTATGTTACATCCACCAACCAACTTTACTCCTAAACTCAATTAATGAAATCAACAAAGATATGAGAATATATGTTCCTGCTGTATCTGTGCATAGTATTAAATCAAGTTTTCATAATTAAAACCATATTTCACTACACAATATTCGTACTATCTAAATAACAAAGATGGGGGCATTGCAATTGACCATCAGTTAAGAATAAGTCGACTATAGGGGGTGGGGGGGGGGGGAAACCAGTTTTTGCTTCAGGTCAACGGAATCTTTGAGGGGGGATGGGCCGGTTTTCTGGACCACTTTCTCCCTCATGCTTAGCCCCATTAGTTTTCAGATGTTAAGATGTTTGCTCCATTAGTTAGTCGATTTTAAGACCTTTTGCCCAATTTCGTCGTCAATATTTAGACCTTTCGTGCTATTTAGTTGTCGATTTTTTCCCTGGCGAACGATAGTGAGCGTGTAATGTTGGAAGAACCGGCCTTCGGCCGGTACATTTTTCTACCGAAAAATTTACAAATTAATCTAGAAGGGGGATCTAATGGATGTTTGTTTTTTTTAATTTGATGGAGGTCTAGGGAGGAAACTATAAACAATAATGAATAAATGCAAAAATCACCCAAAAAGTGAACCATCCCCCCTTGACGTCTTCATTCCGAAACACTCAAGACCGTCCTCGTAGTATGCGTCTATATGGGCGACACTGTCAACACACTACCTTGGGCGACACTGTCAACACACTACCTTGGGCGACACTGTCAACACACTACCTTGGGCGACACTGTCAACACACTACCTTGCGTGATACGAATTCGCATATTATAAATACATAACCTTATGGGAAAAATACATATGGTGGACACTGGACACCCTCTCTGGAACTCCAAATTTCCCTCTCATATCCCTTGATATTGAAAATAAATATTAGTAGTGATGGTGGTTTGCCCCAGTAATAGTGGTGGTGGTGGTGGCGACAGCAGTAGTGATGGTGGTTTGCCCCAGTAATAGTGGTGGTGGTGGCGACAGTAGTAGTGATGGTGGTTTGCCCCAGTAATAGTGGTGGTGGTGGTGGCGACAGCAGTAGTGATGGTGGTTTGCCCCAGTAATAGTGGTGGTGGTGGTGCCGACAGTAGTAGTGATGGTGGTTTGCCCCAGTAATAGTGGTGGTGGTGGTGGCGACAGTAGTAGTGATGGTGGTTTGCCCCAGTAATAGTGGTGGTGGTGGTGGCGACAGCAGTAGTGATGGTGGTTTGCCCAGTAATAGTGGTGGTGGTGGTGGCGACAGCAGTAGTGATGGTGGTTTGCCCCAGTAATAGTGGTGGTGGTGGTGGCGACAGTAGTAGTGATGGTGGTTTGCCCCAGTAATAGTGGTGGTGGTGGTGGCGACAGTAGTAGTGATGGTGGTTTGCCCCAGTAATAGTGGTGGTGGTGGTGGCGACAGTAGTAGTGATGGTGGTTTGCCCCAGTAATAGTGGTGGTGGTGGTGGCGACAGTAGTAGTGATGGTGGTTTGCCCCAGTAATAGTGGTGGTGGTGGTGGCGACAGCAGTAGTGATGGTGGTTTGCCCCAGTAATAGTGGTGGTGGTGGTGGCGACAGCAGTAGTGATGGTGGTTTGCCCCAGTAATAGTGGTGGTGGTGGTGGCGACAGTAGTAGTGATGGTGGTTTGCCCCAGTAATAGTGGTGGTGGTGGTGGCGACAGCAGTAGTGCATTTTGTTATAATGGGGTTCGCGACTGAAAATCGATCACGGGAATTCTCACATCCACTGACACATGGGGTCGCCCTGGGACAGGTATAGGTATAGTCTATTCGTTGTAAGTAGGCGAGAAATCATGACCTCTATCCTCTGTAACTCAAAAAGGGCTAGAACAAATGAGCTGTAAATTTCCCCACCTATTCCTTGACTAACTCTTCCCAAATGGTAGACATATTAGCTCCATTACTCTAGTCGATTTTGAGTTAGAGAGGTTAAAAGTCATGATTTCTCGCCTACTTACAGCGAATAGACTATAGCGCCAACGAACTTGACAATAATCTCAATCCATGACCTCCCTTGACCACTTACGAGTTTCAGGCTATAAGGAAGTTGGGGCAGTAGACATCGATATTGAGCAAAGTTACCGGCTAAAATACAGTTGTAGTGCATTTATAAACACATCAAATACAGTTGTAGTGCATTTATAAACACATCAAATACAGTTGTAGTGCATTTATAAACACATCAAATACAGTTGTAGTGCATTTATAAACACATCAAATACAGTTGTAGTGCATTTATAAACACATCAAATACAGTTGTAGTGCATTTATAAACACATCAAATACAGTTGTAGTGCATTTATAAACACATCAAATACAGTTGTAGTGCATTTATACAGTGCATTTATAAACACATCAAATACAGTTGTAGTGCATTTATAAACACATCAAATACAGTTGTAGTGCATTTATAAACACATCAAATACAGTTGCAGTGCATTTATAAACACATCAATACAGTTGTAGTGCATTTATAAACACAGACAGTCAAATACTGTTGTAGTGCATTTATAAACACAGAGTCAAATACTGTTGTAGTGCATTTATAAACACAGACAGTCAAATACTGTTGTAGTGCATTTATAAACACAGACAGTCAAATACTGTTGTAGTGCATTTATAAACACATCAAATACAGTTGTAGTGCATTTATAAACACATCAAATACAGTTGTAGTGCATTTATAAACACATCAAATACAGTTGTAGTGCATTTATAAACACATCAAATACAGTTGTAGTGCATTTATAAACATCAAATACAGTTGTAGTGCATTTATAAACACATCAAATACAGTTGTAGTGCATTTATAAACACATCAAATACAGTTGTAGTGCATTTATAAACATCAAATCAAACTCAACATATTTTCTATCCACCAGGGGCGGTATTTATAAAGCACTTTTAGGCTTAAAAGTAGCTTTTAAAGATGGCGGCCACTTTTAAAAGATAAAAGTTGGGTAAAAAAATCTTTAGCAGCTAAAAGTAGCTTTTAAACCCGGCGAAAACTAAAAGCCCTCCTGGGGACTTTTAGCGCTTAAAAGTTACTTTTAGAGGACGATGAAGATGGTTGAATAACAAATCCGCCACCCCCTGCCAAGGAATTTTCATGTTAAAAAGACCAATTGGATTAATAGGCCTATCATACTACTCAAAGGTGATCCACTGTGTTTTCTCCAACGAATAAGCTATATTAGAAAGTAACCTACCACCATATATATCAACCTACTTTAAACATTTTGATTCATAGGCCTACTGTATATAATTATGTCCGACTACATTTTTTGCCGCGGTCGGTCTCTCTATTTTTAGATGGGTAAATCCAAGGTTAAGAGATAAAAATATGTTTTTCTTATGTTCTTATGTTCTTACAACCTGTATAGTTCCAGCGTCCTCGTTGACAAACGCCTATACTGTACTTGTTGGAAGAACACTAACAAATAGACCAAATTAAAGGAGTGTAGAAGGACTAACATATAATATTAGATTGTTGTTGTTGTTGCACTCTCCCATCCAGGAGTTCGTTCTATGAACGATGGCTGTTTCCTTATTGTTATTTGTATTTGTTAAACATTTTCATATTACTTATATATTTCTTTTCTCAAATTAACGATAGTCTCCCTCCCTTTTAGAACTGTTCTTATAATCTCTGCTACCCTTTTTAATTAATTTTGTTCAAATATTTCCCTCAAGTTGTCCCTACCTCTCAGATCTTTGTATAGGTCTTCGTATGATTCACAATTGAACAGGTGCATTTGATTTTCATTTTCATTTTGACAAATATCGCACAATAGGTTAGGTTCATATTTGTTTTTGAAGTTTTCTTTTACTTCTAGGCCTATCATTCTTGTCCTTGTCATAAAAATTGTTCTGGCATTTTCAAAGCTTAAGTCCTCAATATAATTACTTGATATGTCTTGTTCAACAGCTTCTCTAGTTTTACTTTTACTTTCGATTGTCACAAGATAGGCCTATTTCATAACATCCGAGAACAATTTAAGTAGCCTATTTGCACCCTATTTTTTCGCAAATTACTGTAAACGGGTGATTTCGGACTGCGGTCATAACTTCGGACTTTGGCGATAATATGTAATTAGCCATTGTCATTATACAATGGAAACGCTTTTACCATACTTTTCAAGAATACTTCGGACATCATTTAGGATAAGGATAAGGATATTATGGGGGATAATTTTAGGAGGCTTCCTGGATTACGGCGCACGGCGCATTATCACTACACATTACTTGACCTAGTTAAATCTCTACAATGTGTTTACAGTCAGGAGAAATTGTAAAAAACAAACTAGGAAAATTTCCAAAATTACCCCACTTTACGAATTGTGTAAACTCGCGAATTTGGCAACTATCTCAGATGCTGCCACACCGGAGTATGCAATTGTTTTGGTATGGTAAATAATTATATTACCCTTTCAATTTAGCAATATATAATTGATTTCACAATAACAAAATATTGCATAATTACCCTAATGTTTTATAGTAATTAGTATATGCAATTAGAAGCCTATACTTGCCTATTAATAGCGGTTGTGGCAGCTTTCTTAACGCTTCCACTAAAAGCTGCTTTTAAATGTTTTATGAATAACTTTTAAGGATTTTCTTTTAGTTAAAATTACTTTTAGGGACATTTTTAAATTCTTTTATAAATACCGGCCCAGTAATCTACATTGTTAATAGTGCGTTTCTGTTCTATACCGATGTTTACGGCTCCAACTTCCTTATAGCCTGAAACTCGCAAGTAGACAATTGCGTTGTGTAATTAGTTTTGTGTAATACGTTATTTGTGCTAAAACTGTTTGAGCGTTAACCCTTTGAAGATTGTTATATAATAAAATGTATTATACTGTATTATATAATATATAATATATTACATGATACATTTTGGCGGTAAAATTCTAGCTATCATTAGACGATTTTAGACGGCTTAAAAAGGATCTGTACTAATCGTAAGGGTAAATACTAATCTTAATCAACCCTCTTATTTACATGTACCCTTCCTATTCTGAATAAAATCGTCTAATAATACCTGGAATACAGACAGCAATAGCCAGAACACAGAATACAAATGAGGCATCCTATCTTCCAAGGGTTAACTAAAGTGGAATAACATTATATACAGTATGTGAAAGGATAAGGATAAACAGAGAGAGAGAGAGAGAGAGATTTGCATAGATACACTGGCCACACAGACCTTACGATCCAAACGAGGTGGTCAGAACTTAATTCTAGTAGAGATGGCATACTCGATCGAAAAGGAAAGTTGAAGGAAATGATAGTAAAAAAAAAAGGCCAGAGAGAGAGAGAGAGAGGAACTCTATGACAAGGTTAACTAAAATGTAATAAAATTATATATGCAGAGAGAGAGAGAGAAAGGAAGAAACAGGAACTCTATGCCAAGGTTAACTAAAATTTAATAAAATTATATATGCGGAGAGAGAGAGAGAGAGAGAGAGAGAGAGAGAGAGAAACAGGAACTCTATGACAAGATTAACTCAAATTTAATAACATTATACAGTACAGTATAATTATGCACAGAGAGAGAGAGAGAGAGAGAGAGAAAGAGAGAGAGAAACAGGAACTCTATGACAAAACATGAAAGTATTTGCCTATATCACAATAATAGGCTACACCTCCTTTTTATCTCACAACCACAATCATGACCACCAACAGTTACACCAATAGCAGTTTTTCTGGTCCCCTTTCTCCCTCATGCTTAGGCCCATTAGTTTTGAAATATTAAGACGTTTGGTTGGCGATTTTAACACCTTTCGCCCCATTCCGTTGTTAATTCTAAGACCTTTCGTGCCATTTAGGTGTCGATTATTTACAAGCGAGTGAGTTAGGTTGGCGGATTTAACACCTTTCGCCCCATTTCGTTGTCAATGTTAAGACCTTTCGTGCCATTTAGGTGTCGATTATTTACAAGCGAGTGAGTTAGGTTGACGATTTTAACACCTTTCGCCCCATTTCGTTGTCAATGTTAAGACCTTTCGTGCCATTTAGGTGTGTATTATTTGCAAGCGAGTGACAGCGAGGTAGGTAGGAGTAGAGGATGATGGGAGAGAGTGTTCTGAGAGGGGGGGTAGAGTGAAGAATGGAAGAATGGAAGTAGAAGGTGACGGGCTATTATGATTAAGGGGATAGTGGCCGGTGTTGTGGGCTATTAATTAATGTATTCATTTATTGTTTAGTTTCCTCGCTAGACCTCCATCAAGCTTAAAAAAACACCCCCTAGAACCCCCTTCAAGATAAATTTGTACATTTTTCGATAGAAAATTTTCCCGGCCGAAGGCCGGTTCTTCTTAAATTACAGGCTCGCTATCGCTCGCCAGGAAAATATCGCCAACTAAATGGCACGAAAGGTCTTGAAATTGACAACGAAATGGGGCAAAAGGTATTAAAATCGCCAAACTAATGGAAGGAACGTCTTAAAATCTCAAAACTAATATGCTAAACACGAGGGAGAAGGAGGTCCAGAAAAAGCGAGTAGTACCCCTTAAGAGGATTTTTGTGTTTCTTGCAATCGACCAATTACGAGTTTCAGGCAATAAGGAAGTTGGAGCTGTAAACATCGGTATTATACAGAAATGCAATACTAACGTAGGTCACAGATGGATAAAAAGTATGTTTAATTTGATAGGGTGGGTTTATAATTGTACCATATAATTGTCATCTCAAGTTGCTTGACAGGTCGCTAAATTCCATCAGTTTTATTCTACCTCATTTGTCTCTTGATCTGTGTCATCGACGTAAAGTTGGTGCCCTTAGTCTTTTATTTAAAGTTTTTAACAACCCTCAGCATCCCTTACATGGGGTTCTGCCTGGGCCCTATGTCCGGGCTAGTGCAACTAGATTCACAAGCAATCTTAATGATCTTGCCATGAGCCGTGTTAATTTTTCTACTACACAGTTTTCACGGTGTTTTGTGCCGGCCATGGTTGACTTGTGGAATAAGTTGCCAAATGAGCTAGTCAATTCAGCTAATATCTCCATTCTCCATTTTTAAGTCTAGAGTTAATGCTTTTTTGCAGCATTAATTATAATTTTTTAACTTATTTTATTCTATTTTATTGTATTATATTTATACTTGATATCCTCCACTGCATAATATGTTATCTGTGTTTAATATGTGTATATGTACAGTACAGTATACAGTATATGTTTTTATTTTTTCCTAAGTTGCCGTAGTCTCTCTCCAGTGCCTCCGGGTGTTTTGTGTGGATTCATCTTGATGGTGTTTCTGCACCCTGGTTGGAGACTTCGGCATCTCATATAATAATAATAATAATAATAATAATAATACAACCGTATTTTGGCTGATAATTCTGCTAAATGTCGATGTCTACAGCTTCAACTTCCTTATAGCCTGAAACTCACAAGTAGAATTTTCATTATCAGCATGGGAAAATAAATTGTAATCTCTGCCACTCGTCACTCGGTATTTCCTGTGTTTTATTACCTATTAACCCCTTCTGTACCGGCTACGTCTTTTGTACCACATTCTGGCTACTATTAGACGGTTTGTGTGCAGTTTAGAAAGAGCCTCCAGCAGTTAACAGGTTCGAGGTATCTCACTTAACCATTTTTACCACCACAGATCCTTCTTAAACTGCACAACATCGTCTAAAATCAGGTACTATATAATCAAAAAGACGTCGCCGGTAAAGAAGGGGTTAATTCCCCCGAGATAACGCTTACAACAGTTGCTATATATGTATTTGGAGATAGGTAAGCTATATATGTATTTGGAGATAGGTAAGCTATATATGTATTTGGAGATAGGTAAGCTATATGTATTTGGAGATAGGTAAGCTATATATGTATTTGGAGATAGGTAAGCTATATATGTATTTGGAGATAGGTAAGCTATATATGTATTTGGAGATAGGTAAGCTATATATGTATTTGGAGATAGGTAAGCTATATATGTATTTGGAGATAGGTAAGCTATATATGTATTTGGAGATAGGTAAGCTATATATGTATTTGGAGATAGGTAAGCTATATATGTATTTGGAGATAGGTAAGCTATACAGTCGAGGTTAAGGGGACATGGGCCGGTTTTCTGGTCACTTTTCTTCCTCATGTTTAGCCCCACTAGTTTTGAGATTATAAGACGTTCGGCCCATTAGTTTGGCGATTTTAACACCTTTCGTCCCATTTCGTTGTCAATTTTAAGACCTTTCGTGCCATTTAGGTGTCGATTATTTCCTGGCGACCGATAACGAGCCTGCAATTTAAAGAGGAATCGGCCTTCGGCCGGGACATTTTTCTACCGAAAAATGTACAAATTTATCTTGAAGGGGGGTCTAGGGGGTGTTTTTCTAAGCTAGATGGAGGTCTAGCGAGGAAACTATGAAAATATATGAATACATTAATGAATAGACCAAACAAACGGTCAGTCTCCCCTTAATAGACCAAACAAACGGTCAGTCTCCCCTTAATAAGTGTTGTCAGATATTTCACAAAGTTTCGGACACTGACTAATACTCTGAGGGATAAGCACTTTTCCCAGTAGCCTAACTATAAAGATACCAATAACACTTAATATTGAGCGAAAACCACTGGAATGTATGACAACACAGTCTTATCTCCCAACAATTTGCGTATTGCTACTTATAACTGTAGGGGGCTCCCTAAAACCAACAGAGGGCTTCTCCTACGCCCTGATGTAGTAGACGTATTTAATACCAGTGATATTGTGTGCCTGCAGGAGACTTGGTATTTTAAACAGGATTTGGGTAACCTCAGTACTATCTGTGATAATTTTCATGGGTTTGGGGTCTCGACAACCGATGCTATGGATGGTCTAGTAGCAGGTCACCCACCGGGAGGAGTAGCTATTTTGTGGAGGGACTCTTTAGACAGCCGGGTTAAACCACTTGTAACAAATTTACCATGGTGTACAGGTATAGAAATAGAAGATATCCAACGGAAAGTAGTTATTCTTAGTGTGTACTTGCCCTACCAATGTAATGAAAATGAAGAACAATACCTGGAATGCCTTGGAGAGCTAAGTGCTCTTTTACAAGAACTAAATACCACCTGCTACTCTGTAATAGGGGACTGGAATGCTAATCTGA
This sequence comes from Paralithodes platypus, assembly GCA_032716605.1. NCBI lineage: Eukaryota > Metazoa > Arthropoda > Malacostraca > Decapoda > Lithodidae > Paralithodes > Paralithodes platypus. The sequence goes on from CM064493.1 coordinate 40,682,383, forward strand.
AGGACATGAGTAACTCTCTGTTTGCTAGTCATATGACTAACTTCTGTGGTGAGCATGATCTAATTATCTCTTCTCAGCTCATGCTCCCTCATAGTAGTTACACATGTGTCAGTGCAGCATGGGGCTCAACGTCTTGGCTAGATCATACCGTAGCTAGTGCTGATTTCCATGATATGATAACAAATATGGAAATTCAGTATACATATACAGATGAAGATCATATCCCATTGACCTTAACAGCTAGTTTGGAAAGAGCGCCAGAATTAACCCAGTCAAACAATAGTGTAAATCCAAAACTGCCATGGGGCGGGCTTGACGAGGAGGAGTGTGAGCAATTTTGCACTTTAACACACACTCTCCTTTCTGAGCTTGATCCTGGCAGTGAGGATGCCATTACCTGTGAAGACCCCAATTGTGTTAATGCTAGTCATCGAGAAGAAGTCAGCAAGCTGTACAATAATATTATATCTTGTCTTACTAAGGCTAGTGACATAGTATTTCACAAGCATAACAAAAATTACTCTTTTAACAAACCTGGGTGGAATGACCATGTTTCAGAACTATACCAGGCATCCCGAGATGCTCGTAGTGTATGGCTGGATCATAACAAACCGAGACAGGGACCCATTTTTGACATGTTCACCAGACTAAAGGCTAGATGCAAGTATGCAATCAGATATATAAAAAACAATGAAAATGTATTAAGAAGAGAAGCATTGGCCAAAAACTTTGCTAGCAAAGACACATTGGCCTTCTGGAAGGATATTAAAAAAATGCATAATAGCTGCACACCTCTACCCGTTAGTGTAGATGGGATCTCTGGTACTAATAACATAGCCAATCTTTGGAAAACACATTACCAAACTTTGTTTAAATCTGTTGGGCACCAAGGAAATACCATTGCTGCTACAACAGAGTGTAACAAAGAAGAAAAATATGACACAATTAAAGTTACAAGTGAAAAAATCAAGGCTGCAATAAGTAGGCTAGATGCTAACAAATCCTGTGGTTTTGATGGTATATATGCTGAACATTTGAAGTACTCCTCCACTCTCCTCTTGGAGAAACTCAGCAGTTGCTTTACCAGCTTTCTAATCCATGGTTTCCTACCAGAATCTATGATGTCCGTTACCTTGATACCAGTAATTAAAGACAAGGCTGGCAAAATTACATCAAAAGACAACTATAGACCTATTGCCCTTGCCAGTATTGTAAGTAAGATACTAGAGTTAATCATTTTAGACAGAATCTCAGTGTATATCTCAACTAATAGTAATCAATTTGGTTTTAAAAAGAATCATGGTACGGACCAGTGCATCTACACTCTGAAGGAGCTAGTGGATGGGTACATCAAAATGAACAGCTCTATTTTTGCATGCTTTCTTGATGCTAGTAAGGCATTTGACAGAGTCTGCCACAATATCCTGTTTGATAAATTAGCAACAAGGGGAGTGCCATCCTATATACTGAGAATCTTGAAGTACTGGTACGCCAATCAAACATTTAATGTAAGATGGGGTAACATTATTTCGGATTCCTTTACAGTAACCAATGGAGTGAGACAGGGTAGTATTCTCTCACCTTACTTATTCAATGTATATATGGATGAATTAAGTGATAAATTGAATAAAGAGCAGATTGGATGTTATGGTGGGAATAAAATCATCAACCATCTCATGTATGCTGATGATCTGGTCATTATTGCACCGTCTTCTGCGGGTCTGAGCAAACTTCTTGATATATGTGAATCTTTTGGTAGTAAACATTGTGTTAAATTCAACCCACTGAAAAGTGCTGTTCTTATATTTAGATCAAAATTACTGTATAAAAGTAAACTGCCAAATTTCTCACTCAATAATCAAATTATTCAAGAAGTAAACAAAATAAAATACCTGGGACACATTATCTCAAACGATTGCTCAGATGATGCAGATATCGGCCGTCAGCGCAGACAGCTATATTTACGTGGTAACACCATCTTGAGAAAATTCCACATGTGTAATTGGGAAACTAAAGTCACTTTGTTCCGGACATATTGTTCCTCTATGTACACGGCCCATTTGTGGTGGAAGTATAAGAGAGCCACCATAAATGGTCTGTGTACATCCTATCATAATATACTCAAGATGTTCATTGGTCTCTCTAAATATGAAAGCACTAGTATGGTGTGCACACTGTTGGATGTGCAGTGCTGTCGGGCTGTCATCAGGAGACTGGTGTACAGCTTTTCGCAGCGACTGCAATCCTCCAGTAACACGCTGATTGTAGCTCTTTGGTCTAGTGATCATATCTATGAATCCCGTATTATATCTCACTGGCAGAAGCTGCTGCACACATAGTATGTACTGTAATGTAATATATAGGTCTAATTGAACTATGAGCAATGATCTGTGCAATAGGTGTTAACCAACATTGAGCAATAGCCTTAGTTAGCCTATCTGTGTTATATTGTGACAAAATGTGATATGTGCTCTATTCTGTAAATAGGCCTACTGTATTTTTTATTTTATTGTGTCTTTATTAATATATCTTTGTGTATAATTATTATCTGTGCTCTGACGAGAAGTGTATGTGATATGGACCATTAGGTCGTACTGTATTTATACTGTATCTATCTTATGTGTCTGGAATAAAGAATTATTATTATTATTATTATTATTAATACCCCCGAGAGATGACCCCTTCTGTACCAGTGTCGTCGTTTGGTTTTTTATTTTTTTTATTTTTTTTTCAGCTATATTTAGACGATTTTATGAAGTTCAGGAAGGATATATGGTAGCTAAAAATATGAATTAAGATAGATAGGCCTCCTACACCCTGTTTCAAATACATAGGCCAGGAATCGTGAACCCAAAACTCTGTAAATAAAAAAAAAGGTTAGAGAAAATGGGCTGTAAATTTCCACACCTATACCCTGGGTAGAAATATTGGGTCGATTACTCCAGTCGTTGTTGAGTTATAGAGGTTAATATCCAAGTGTTTTGGCCTACTTATTTGGCACAGGGTATAGTCGTTTATCGTCAGAGAAATGGCAAGTTAATATCCCATTCTCTAGATTTCACACAGAGTTTATATTTTGTTTAAGGGGGGTCACTGGCCTTTTTTATCTTTCTTTCCTTTGCTCTCTTTCCCTGGCTTGTATCCATTCGGATCCATTCAGCCAATTGTTTTAAGACGTTTATCCCCATCCAGGTGTCGATATCTTCCTGGCAAGCGATAGCGAGCCAGCATTGTATGGAGAAATCCGGCTTCGCCGGAGAAATTTTTCTATCGAAAAATGTACAAATTTAGCTTGCTGTCAAAACAAAAATATATATATGCTGGCTCGGCTCGCTACCGCTCGCCAGGGAAATATTAACACTTGGATGGGAGTAAACGTCTTAAAACAGTAGGCTGAATGAGGCCGAATGGATACAAGCCAAAGAGAGAGGGAGAGAAAGAGAAAAAAAGCGAGGTGGGTTCCCTTCATATAAAAACTATACCTAAACAGCCAAACCTAACCCTTGCAGGATACGTTGACAAATGTCCTTATATTCTGGGTATCATTATAGTCTGGTCATTCTAGGTTGGCCAGAAATCCTAACATATAACCTCTCATAACTCAAAAAGGACTTGAGTAATCGAGCTAATATTTCTACCACATAGCAAGACTTGGCTAGGGAATAGGTGTGGAAATTAACAGCTCATTTTCTTTAACCCTTTTTGAGTTACAGAGGTTAGAGATTACGATTTCTGCCCAACCTAGAATGAACGGACTATAGTGGATTGTAGCCAGCTTAGGAAGGGATTTGGGGAGTTACACAAGTTAATTGAGATACACATTACCACTTCGATTCCCAGAGGGCCTTCCGAAGCTGAGTAAAAGCGTCTAATGTTTGCCAGAATATTGTGTACAAGCAGCATAGTAATGAAAGGTTTAATTAATAAATACAAGTTAAATAAATACTATTAACACTACACATAGTTTATAATTAAATAATTTAAATTAAAGTAAAACAGGATTGGTAGAGCAAAGCGTAAAATAAATGTTTGGAGTGAGAGAAAAAACTATGATAGTAAACAGGAAAATGTCAGAGAGAGAGACGCAAGACAAAATTATTATGCTGGATAAGAAGGTAATGAAAGAGCGTCCACACACACACACACACACAAACACACTTACACATGCACTGACGCACTAACACACACACGTACACACAAACTCAACACAACTCATTAACACACACTCACACACATACACACAGACAATACACACACGCCCACGCACGTGCGCGCACTGTACAGTCGTGAACAAGAATTTCTGGACAATATTTGGAGGAAGAATTTTGACGTAGTGACGAAGTATAAGACAAATCTGCTTAAAGCCCTTGAACGAGAGTTTCACTAGTAAATAATCATGTTCTAGGTGTTATCATGAGGACGTGTTCAAGTATTTCTGTCCGCGACTGCACACACACACACGCACATACACCTTTCCTCGCGCCACCATCACGTGACCACTCACATGTATGCCCCGCCCCCTTAGCATATCCCCCCCACCCCCTTCCCTTCCTTCCTGCTTCACTCACATACGCACACACACACACACACACTCTCTCTCTCTTGTAGAACCTTTTGCTATGCTGTCCTTTTCTTCCATTGACTTAGTAAATGGGAATGCCTCATTTACCAGCTATTTTAAATGCCGGATCACCTTGTTTGGATCAAATGGTCTGTGCAGATATTTAATTATATGCAAATAATTTTGCCTCTTACCTCTTATCAAACACACCTTGAATATTTGTTATAACCTCGCTTCCTTCCCTTTCATCAAATTATATAATTTCCCCCTCTCTCTTTCTATACAAATCGAATTCAACAATCTCTATCTCTCTCTCTCTTTTGCTTTGAGGCATTAGTGTAATCAAATATATTACATGTCTCATCTTATAATGCTGCATTTTGTGTTACCACCACTGATAAGCCATTGGGCTTTTGGCAGAAAATGCCAAAAATTATCAGTGATATCCGAGACATGTTTACATACAGTGTTCTCATCGTCCAGCATATTACTGCTTCATATTCATCAGCCAACTTAAAATAGCCCTATATAACATTTAATTATCACTAGAACAATACACTATACCACGTAGGAAGTCTTCTGGAGAAATAGGGAAAATTTAGACAAAAATGCAAGATAAACTAAATCACAAATGTATGCTAGAATAGCATTGACAAATCGCTAGATAGTCACCAGACACTAAAAACTTGTATGTCACTAGAAAACATATGTTGAAGTATCTAGAATAATCTTTAACAATCGAAATATCTCTCCAATTCCTTAAAATAGGGAAACTAACTTGAATATCGCTAGAATTCATCACATCTTGATGTCGCTAGATGGAAGTGATGTAAGTGATTCGCTGGATTTAGCGGTAGCAGCTACATTGGCAACATCGTACCAAGAACCTTCATTCCGTTATAATGAACAAGGTCAGATTTCGAAACTATTACAATTATTTCAAAGTTCAGAGATCATCAGATTGGTTTGGAAGTCAAGTACACAATTTCAGTTCCATTAGTTTAACAAACATTTACATAATAAATGATAATATGCTACTTAGAAGGTTTAATAAAGAAGGATTACTTTCCCGATATCGTATAAGCGTACGCAAGCTGTTGTTCTTTTGTTTTGATTTAAGAACGTCAACAAACGCTTCGTATATTTGGGGTTCTTAGTTATACATTAGAACATATTTATAGTTTGCACACTCTTATAAGTATAAACACTTACTTGTTAAAGAGGAAATACACAAAAGCCCAATTTAGAATGATCGTGAATATCTTTATTTTGGCGTATGGTTGGGCTAATTTAAGACTACATTTAGATTGATAGAATTTTTTAACACTCGCCAATGAAATATGATGCCTTGCTTACAGATATATACTTAAAGCCCGAATCGGCTTGACTTTAACCCAGTTGTTTACTTAAGCTGCATTTTGTGTCACCCCAAAGTCTGATAACCCACTCTCATTAAAGTGTGGAGGCACAAAATGACAAGGGGCGATCCAGACTTTTAAATATATACATTATATGGACAACCTTTCCTGACTATTTTTAAGAATGAAAGTAAATATGCATTGCAGAATAATTATTACAAAGCAAATAAAGACAATATAAAAGCGAAATAGCGTAATATACCAAATATCATTAGGTATGTCAGGGACTGGAATAATCGACAACAGAACATATCGGCAATAAATTTGAATATATACAATTTAAGATGTGTTGTGACATTACATATTAGGTGAAATTATAAAACATATTTATTTGTTTAATAGTAGAGCAAGAAATATTCGCATACATAGACATTTCAATAATTCTGAGGAAGAGTGACGGATTAATTACCGTGACGAACACTGATTTTCTTAACTTGACTCTTGGTCAAGGTCACGAGGCTAGATACCCCACCCACCCACCCACCCCTCGATATATCTACGTTCCTACTGGCCCTCACGCAGCCGTGGTGCTTAGCGCGGTCGAACCTATATTTCACAAATGTTATGATATTTATATATATGCGTGTACTGTTACTTAGTAATATTGTATTGTGTAACCTAATCAACCTGAATGATATACATTTAAGTAAGAATACACCGAAATATAATCGTCATTAGGCTCGAATGGAGTGGCACCGCGGCTGCAGCCAATGTTTATAAACAACATGCTTTAGGCCTACATATCAAGATCAATAATTAATGATCCATCATTTCGATATTATTTTGATCTAGTTGAATTTGTAAAAAATTGTGATGACTATTCCTATAATATAATCGCTTACTTTGAGGTATTATATATAATAACTCCGGTAGGTTATCGGCCTTCTATAGGATTATGATGCTTCTTTCGGATATTCTGAGGATATAGCTAGGTACATTTATAATTATCACATCCAAATTGATTATTTGTATATGGATATATACACAAAGTCTTAAAACTGTTATCAAGTTCCGAAAGTCTGAATCGGGTTGAGTTTAGACCCTGTGGAAGAGCAGGGTTGAGTTGGCTTGATATTGGACACCCTTTTATGGCATTTGGGTGTGAAATACGACACCATTTCCAGTCTATCGGAGATAATGATGGTAAAGGAAAATGCGGTATTACTTATGTTCTCGTCGTCGCCTTTCTCTCTCTCTCTCTATATATATATATATATCTATCTATCTATCTACCTCTCTCTCTCTCTCTCTCTCTTAGCATTTTGTGATAAAACCACTTCTATTAGAGTCAAGAGTTGTACAGCTAAAAAATATGAAAAATACATTGCAAATCATGGTAATTTGTATGCAATCTAGAGAGAGGGAATACACTCAACTTAACACTTACGCTGCGGACATATTTGGGCTATTTAAGGCATATTCAGGCACTCCTGAATGATTAATCAAGTATCTGCATGAAATGAAATGTATTCAGCCGAAAACTATACGAAAATAGATTCAAAATGACACTAGAAAGAGCTTCGTAGCTCGCGGGGTTCACCCGCAGCGCTACCATACACATTGGGGAAAGCTCGCTATTTATTAGCAATGTAGCACTTTTTTGTCTTTGGCAGCACTGCTGAGACCCGGGGCTCGGGTCTCAGTTCATGGACGGACGTGCTGGTGGTTGGAGGTGGGCCCCTCGCGCTCCCGCCCACTGACATTGTTTGACAATGTTTCTATGACTTTAACAGGCTTATAAAAGCCTGTAGATTGCTGTAAATTGCCATGGCGTTCGGGAACATCTCCCGCAGCCAATGGGTTAAACAAATAGTACTATAGTCTATTCACTGTAATCAGGCCAATAATCTTTCCTCTGTAACTCAAAAATGGCTAGAATAAATAGGCTGTAAATTTCCACACCTATTCCCTGGCTGACTCTTCCCAAATTGTAACCATATTAGCTCGATTAGTCTAGTCTTTCTCGAGTTATATAGACATTTTTGGTCAAGATCTATTCTCGAATTATAATGACTAGACTATAATCACGGGCTATTAGAAACACTCGAGGATTGTGAAGTAGGGAAAGTGATAGTAACTTATAATAATTATTACACAGTTTATATGAGAGGTCTCGATGAATTATTGATCTTGACTACAGCTCAAGTCGATTTGGTTCAGATTAGGAAAGATCTGTTAAGACTGATTCCCAGGCAACTCAACAAGTGCACTGTAAAAAAAAATATATAGTATGAAAAAGGTACACAAGATCATTGGGTATAGTGATGGTGATTTACCTTTCTTACTGTGTATAAGATGGGTTTATTAGCACCAACATATATACCTATAAATGGGTGGATTATTATGGACACTTAAAATTATCATACTCATTATTATTGGGAGTGTAGATAATTTCTGCAGGACAAGGCCAGATTACGTCCCCCACTGCCATACCACCCTCAGCCCCCAAAACCCATGGCAGTCCTGACGATCGCCTATGTGAGGAGGGAGATGCAGGTCCCTAGAAACTCCTAATTCCACAACTACATGGCCACCTACACAAGAGAAGTGGACCTATGGGAGCTGGACCTGAACCATCTCAATGACGCCCCTACCCCCTTAATGTCCATATAACACAGCCACCCAACACACTGAGCCGGCCAACCAATCAGGGCCCCAGATCCCAAAGGGGCAAGAAGAGGAGGCAACTGGACTCTGGAGAAGAAAACAGTCAGGATCACAGACACTGGACCTTAATCCCAAACGACCTCTGATTGGCCTAGCCAGAATCACCGGACCATTATTCCGATCCAGGCTAAGGCCATATAAGGCCCCCGGAGCAGCCCCTAGATGCCAAAGTCTGACTACCCGACATGGGAAAAAGACCTACTCCTTTCCCTCACTTCTACACCATCAGCAGCTCTCGCGGCCTTTGCAGCTCTCCCCTGAGGAATCTGGAACTAAGGATCAGGAGGCATTGATAGAAACCATATGTTTTAGACCGGCAAGTGGGGCCAAACACAAAGACAAATCCGACATGAAATTCCTCGATCTGCATACCAGTTCCTACGGCAAAGGCACGAGGCACCGTGTGAGGAGCTATCGGAGCTGAAAGCCCTCCTCAACCCAGACAATGAGTATTATGAGCACCTGTCCTGGGAGAGGCAAGAAGAGCTTCCCTGGACCCTGAAAGAGTGGCAGAAAGACTCTCTCGATTGGTGTAAATCAGGCCAGACAGCTGAAGAAGTCGATACATCGATGCCCCACCTTGGACCAACACAGAACGACCCTGTCTTCTCTTACCCCTGGAAGCCATCACGGCTCCATAACTCTCCCCATTGACATCTCAGAAGATTGACGAAACTCTACCCATCGAGGTGACCCCTGTCTTTTTCACTACAACTGGAAGTCATCACGGCTCCCCAGAAGATTGTTAAAACTCTCCCCATGTAGGGCTGGGTCACTGCATGGTGCTACCCAACTGATCTTTTCCCTACCTCGACCAGTGGACTAGCATGGACAAGAAAGGAAGCCGCCTGCTAGTCGCCCACCTGGTCACCACGTCTACCTGGAGGTTATAAGGGACGTCTACCCGTTAATCCCTCAGTTGACCTGGACTTCCCCGCCTGGGCCACGACTACCACTCTACACTATTTCCTACAGGGTGCTACAAGAAGTCACATGACATGTCCGTCCCTGGTACCTGATTACCGTGTAGCCTACTGCATAACATATTTATATAAATATCATTATGATAATTGATCATAATTCCTTGTATGATATTGTATTATTGTGTTGTGTCTTGTACTCTGTATTGAAGACTAGATCTCTTGTATAATAAAACCATAGTCCGTGTTAATTTATGTTTGCTTTGCCTTCCCAGTTAAACTATCCTGAATAATATAGGCAAATTAACTATATATTTCATCAGTGCCAAATTAACCAAATGTCAAAATAAAGTCCTAACCTAACTTCATCAAACTTAACAGTATTGGTTGAGTTGGCACTGGTTGAGAGCTATTGGTTGAAATGGTCTACTGGTCGAGTTGTCCGGTCACTGCGTAAGTCGAGTACCGCACTTATAGCTATCTCATTGGGAGAAAGTGAATATGCACATTATCTTCAACAGATAATTCTAGTCTGCTGCTGGCCATAGATAAGAAAGGTGACTGTCCTTAGTAACAGAGATGAGTATTTGGATAGAGAGAGAGAAAGAGTGGTTTTTGTTTTCTATATTCCAACTACTAGTACCCTCTAGGGCATATGCTGAGAGCCTGTACATTCAACCGTTCTACATTGAACGGAGAAGCCCGTGAGGTCTCGATCCAGTCTAGAGGGTGAGACATGTGAAGCACTTTTTAGCTGCAACCAGCCCCTGTCATCTTGCCTTCGCAGGATGCATGGGGCTTAGTTGCTCACTCACGGCTCGAAGCAGCCCCATCTCTGAAGCTTCCTCGCTCCAGTTCTTCACTGTCTCATCTCCTAGACTCGGACCCTCACTCTCAGAACGCCACCTATTGAGCAATGAACTCACTAGGCATTGCACCCCTATAGCATATTTTGAATATGGGAATATTCATGAAATGCTGGGTGCGAAGGGAATTTGACCCTCCTGAAAACTCCCCAGGCTTTGAGATGCCTGGCGCAGGTTCGAAACCTGGTTAGGGACATGTATGTTTTTACCAGACCCGCACGCTAACTGACTGTACTGCCACGGACGTACAATAGGATAGTAACCTTAGTTCTCCTTGAAAGAACCAGATGATAGTCGTGTGGTGATTCATGTGATGGGTTTATTAGACTTCGCCATGAACGACTATTTTACACTATCCCAGATGTCAACTCGGGTAGTACAGTGCAGGGGTTGCGGGATTTTTCGGGTAGCATTCAGGGCATTACAATTCATACAGTGCTATTTAATCAAGGAACAATGAGGGTATTTCATTTGGCGTTTCGGTGGGCTTTGTGGTACTGCACTGATACTAGGTACAGCACAAATTCCATCTAGTCCCAATAATATCTTCCCATTGACATATCGAGATTTGAACCCGAGTCCATTGGACCCAGTAGTGTGTGTGTGTGTGTGTATGTGTGTTTTGTATGTGTGTGTTTTGTATGTGTGAGAGAGTGTGTATGTGTGTTAGAGGTGAGTTATAAATGCGTGTGAGAGTGTGATGTTCCCTTCTGTTGCTGGTCATAGCTAAGAGTAAGAAATAGAGAGGTGAGGGCCCTATAGCAAACAAGATTAGTTGAAATCACGCCATATGTTTGAGAGAGAGTATGAAAAAAGTGTGTGTCTGTTAGGGGTAAGTAATAAGTACGTGTGTGTATGAGTGAGAGTGATAATTCCCCTCTGTTGCTGGCCATGCTCATAGATATAGTAAAACACAGAGAGGTGACTGGCCCTAGTAACAATCAAGAGCAATTTAATACCTCACCACTTGTCGTGTGTGTGTGTGTGTGTGTGTGTGTGTGCGCGCGTGTAAGCTAAAGTGTGTGTGTGTGTGTATTTGTGTGTGTCTGTGTGTGTGTGTTGGAAAGGGGAAGGGGTGAGTTATGTGTGTGTGTGTCTGTGTGTGAGTGTGTTTGACAGTGACTAAAAAATTGCGTTTCGATAAACTTTTTTTTTTTTTTCAATTGACAAAAAATAAATTTACTTTCACCTCGTGAGCACAGCAATCAGTTGAGTGTTTATACAGTATAACTACCTATTTACTTAACTTAAGAACATAAGAACATAAGAAACCGGAAATCTGCATAAGGCCGACCAGCCTACACGAGGCAGATCCCATTCACACCCAACCCATATCATTCTTATGACTCCATTTTGCACTTGACATTTTCTACCGTTCCTGAGCTAATCACTGCACTAGGTAATCTATTCCACACTTCTACAACTCTGTTCCCAAACCAGTGCTTGCTTATATCTTTTCTACAGCCAATTTGAAGCCATTTGAACGGGTTATCTCGCCGTTATTAACCTAAGAAGTGCGCATGGGGGTAATTAGAAACGTCCCCCTGTGCTGACGTATTTGAGCTGTTTCCATCACTAAAATATTAATTTTACCATAAATAGCATTAATACTTATCCATACGCGCCTATTATGGGTTGATTATAAAGGTATTAACCTGAAACAACAATAAAACGAGTGAGAACAGCGTTTGGATGGTCAAAATCGGAGATATAGGCCGCGAGTTATATAATGTATGGGTGAGGCAACCTGCTTTCCGGCCAATTTCCCCCAAGGCCACTGAGACACAGGGGAGGTGTGGTGGAGTGGTCATGCCACTGGATTGGTAATCCAATGGACCCGGGTTCAAATCCCGATATGTCAATGGGAAGATATTATTGGGATTGAATTTGTGCTGTACCTAGTATCAGTGCATTACCACAAAGCCCACCGAAATGCCAAAAAAATACCCTCATTGTTCCCTGATTAAATAACACTGTATGAATATTCCCACATTCAAAATATGTTACAGGGGGACAATGCCTAGTGAGTTCACTGCTCAATAGGTGGCGTTGTGAGAGTGAGGGTCTGAGTCTGGAGGGTGAGACGGTGAAGCACTTGAGCGAAGCAACCAGCCGCTTCAGAGATGGAGCTGCTTCGAGCCATGATGGATGCTTCACATGTCTCACTCCCCAGACTGGAACAAGACCTCACGGGCTTCACCGTGTTGAGCGGTGGAATGTACAGGCTCTCAGCCTATGCCCGCGAGGGAGTAGTTGGAATATAGAAAAAAAAAAAAAAAAAAAAAAAAAAAAAAAAAAAAAAAGTCGATCGATATTCTCTCTCTCTCTCTTGCACTCGTTTGCTAACACTGATGACAATGCCCTGCTTGCAACTCGCTAATGTTAGCACGAAAATATACCTCAGAATAAGGGAATAACAGGGAAAATAGGTGATAACTGAAGGAGGGGAGGAAAGTGGGGAAGGAGGGGAGGTAGAGGAGTGATATTTTGCAAGGCCCAGGGGCCCCCCCAATTTTTTTTTTTTTTTTTTTTCTCTGACTCTTAAGAGTCTTCCCGCAGTCCGCCGGGGGAACTCTTAAGAGTCTCCCCACAGTTCCCGGGTTAATCATACTGTGATGTCCCCGTGGTTGTTTACTGTATATATGGATGGAGTCATGAAAGAAATACTAGAAAGAGCAGTGGATGTTGGTGTATTGCTGAAAAGGGAGGGAAATGAGTGGAAGCTGCCTATACTGCTGTTTGTGGATGATACAGTTCTGATGAGCGATAATGAATGGGAGTTGCAGGGTCTGGTAAATGAGTTTGGAACAGTGTGCGAAAACGGAATTTGAAGGTAAATGCGGGGAAGAGCAAGGTTATGGTCTTCGAAAGGGGTGAAGTCACAGAGTGTGAGGTGAAGTTGAATGGTCAGGCTATGGAGATCGTCAGCTCTTTTAAGTATCTGGGCAGTGTGTTGAGTAAAGATGGGACTATGGATGAAGAAGTGCGGGAGAGGGTGCAACAGGGGAAGAGGGTTGTAGGAACGTTGAAAGCAATAACAAGAAATAGGGTGGTCAGTATGGAAGTGAAGATGTCCTTGCATGACGGTGTGGTAATCCCGACACTAACTTACGGAAGCGAAGCATGGACGTTCGGGAAGAGACTCAGACCAAGAGTGAGAGCGGTGGAAATTAGTTACTTGAGAAGTGCGTGCGGAGTTACATGGAGGGATAGACAGACGAATGAGGAAGTAAGAAGGAGGTGTGGTGTGGAGGTAGATGTGCTGGAAAGTGTGAAAAGGAACAACTTGAGATGGTTTGGCCATATGGAACGTATGGAAAGCGAGAGAATGACTATGAGGGTGTACGAGAGCGAGGTGGAAGGATAGAGAGGGAGAGGTGCACCGAAGGAGTGGTGGAAGGATGGAGTGAGGAAGTATATGAATGAAGGCGGTGCTGGTTGGGAGGAGGGGCGTCGACTGACTGGGGACAGAGGTGCCTGGGGGCAGTTCGTTCGTGGCCATCCCTTCGGGGATCACGGCGTCAGGCAATAGATAGATAGATAGATTAATCATACTACATCCATCTCTAAAACACCCCCTTCAAGATAATTTTATACATGTTTCGGTAGAAAAAATGTCATCGTTCCTCTTAAAGTTACAGGCTCGCTATCGCTCGCCAGGATAATATCGACACCTAAATGACACGAAAGGTCTTAAAATTGACAACAAAATGGGGTGAAAGGTGTTAAAATCGTCAAACTAATGGACCGAACGTCTTGTAATCTCAAAACTATTGGGGCTAAACATGAGGAATAAGAGGGACCAGAAAAATTACCCATTATAAGAAACACCATATAAGGAGAGGCCATTATAGTATTTTTCTTTCCCCAACACAATCAGGTCTGTCGTTGCTTTCCTATTTTAAACAATTTAATCCTGACGCGCACATATGGACGCCATGGCGTCCTTAGCTACTTTTGCCCAAGTGCACGTATGGACGCCATGACGTCCTTAACCCCTTCATTTTTGGGCCCAAATTTGGCAAATGAGTTTCAATGCGGATAAATGTAAAGTACTACATATTGGATACCGAAATGAGCAAGCAAACTATTCGATGAATGGCACTCAGCTTAAGACTGTAGACAGAGAAACCGATCTGGGAGTAACAATATCGAGTAACCTAAAACCGAGTCAACAATGTTTAGAAGTCGTTAAGAAGGCAAACAAAATAATTGGCTTTATAGGTAGTTCATTTGAGCATAAATCTAAAGAAGTTATCCTAACTCTTTACAATTCCTTAGTCTGCCCTCTTCTGGAATACTGCGTTCAATCCTGGTGCCCTTATTACCAAAAAGATATAGACAAGCTAGAACAAGTTCAACATAGAGTCACCAAAATTATACCTAGCCTAAAGAACAAACCATACGAGGAACGTCTTAGAGAATTAAATCTATTTCCTTTAACCCAGCGCAGATTAAGAGGAGACTTAATTCAAGTGTTCAAAATCATCAAAGGCATCGACAATATGAACTGTAGTAAGTACTTCACTATTGACCAATCTAATTACACGCGGGGAAACGGTTGCAAAATTATTGGTAAATCTTTTAACTCACACGAATCTAAGAATATCTTCTTCAATCGAGTTGTCAACTTGTGGAATAGGCTTCCCTGCGACGTTATTGACTGCAGTACCGTTGATTCTTTTAAACTTCGCCTAGACAAATATCTTGCATCAAACCCGCGACTGACTGCGTTTGTAAATGAATAACTTTATTTTATTCCCCCCTCAGATTCATCAAGGATTATTGCGTATATACAGTATATTACTAAGACGTTATTCTCTTTTTCCCAGATATACGAAAGATCACTTATATCTGTGTTATATTACTAACCCATCTGTCCCCTACTAACTTCTTAATCCTGCCACGGACATTAGTTCCAGGGCAGTAGTTCCCTTTCCAATTTTCCCTTACCCACTCTAAGCCACTGTTTGGACACTTGTGTAGGAATTGGTTTTTACACCATACCCGAAAGAGGATTTATGGAGCTCCGATCTTACTCTCAACCATCTGAACAATTTTACCAGCACACCTAAACTTTGGTAGTGTAAAGTCAGTGAAAATAGGTTAGCCTAAACAGATCGGAAGCGGAAATACCCTGAGCCGACCAGGCCAAGTGGGATATCTCTATTGGTCTAACTGGTAAAGTGTCTGCCTCACAACCCAAGGGTCGAGAGATCGTGCCCCCACCAGGGCTTGATATTTTCGTCGAGAGTTCGTGCCCCCACCAGGGCTTGATATTTTCGTGAGGCTATTTCCGCATCTAACGAAGTTTAGGTGTGCTGGTAAAATTGTTCAGATGGTTGAGAGTAAGATCGGAGCTCCATAAATCCTCTTTCGGGTATGGTGTAAAAACCAATTCCTACACTTAATCCTCAGTGTTTTGGAGGACAAGCAGCCTAGAGGGGTCACTAGACCTGTTGTTGCTTGATTTCCTTTGTACTCCTTTGTATTAACACCTTATTAATATCTCCCTTATTGATACCTTTCATCCACTTAAACACCTCTATCATATCTCCTCTACATCTTAGTCTTTCTAATGAATGCAAGCCAAGGGTTCTCAGCCTCTCATATGATAAATTTCTAACATTGTGGATAATTTTCGTCATTCTGCGTTGGACTGTCAATATCCATTCCATAATAAGGACACCAAAACTGAACAGCGTAGTCCAAGTGAGGTCTCACCAATGCTAAGTAAAGCTTCAAGATGACGTTAGCAATTCTGTTAGATATAAATCCCAGAACCCTGTTTGCCCTGTTCCGAACGCTCATACATTGTTTTTTAGGTTTCAGATCATTGCTAACGAGTACACCCAGATCCTTTTCAGTCTGAATTACCTAATTATATATTTACTAGTTCATATTTTGCATCTATATTCAATTTTCCTATCCTTAATACCTTGCATTTATCAATGTTGAAACTCAACTGCCAATTTATTGACCATTCATGCAAAGTATCTAGATCTCTTTGGAGACTCTCAATGTCACTATTCAAATCTATTGTTCTCCTCATTTTGGTATCATCTGAAAATTTAATGATCCTGCTAGTTGTGCCTAAATCAAGGCCATTTATATAAATAACAAACAACAGTGGGCCCAAAACAGAACCCTGAGGAATGCCACATCACAGCCTAGCCAGGTGGATTCTGTCCTCACAGGAGAGGAGGGTTTTTGAGGAATGGATATCAGGAGCCGTGCATGTAGCTGAGTATTGAGTGACTGGATGGATCGGTGGTTGATTTGAGTATGGATATGCTTCTGGAGGCTGGTTTGGGTTGGGCGAGGGGGGAGTGATGACAATAATTGTGTATGACAACAAGTGTTAGGTGTTGTTTTGATGTTTCATGGTGTGTGTGGGTGTTCTGCCATGTAGTGTAGTGGGTGGTGTTGCTTTGTGGAGGCTGCAGCGAGAATTTGTGTGCTTGTCATGTCAAGGTCATCCTTGATTTTGAGAACTTTGGTTTCCTGGTGTAGGTGGGCTGTAGGTGTGGTTGCTGTGCAGCCAGTTAATTATTCTGGGGCTTTGTTCTGTATAGTCTGTAGGGTGTTGTGATGTATTTCAGTGAGGGTAGAAACCCAAGCAGGGCTAGTAAATTCCATCACTGACATTGATACCTTCGTTTTAAAGGAATAATTACTATTTCTGAAGCTTCTGGAGCCATACAAGAGCCGCATGCGGCTCCTGAGCCATAGGTTGCTGACCCATGCCCAATCAGTGCGGGGGATTTTCCACTATAATAGGGCTCATTCAGGCACTCCTGATTGCTTAAGCAATTGCCTGAATGAAATACAATGTTTGCAGCAAAAAACCTAGAAGAAACAAGCTTTGAAATTACACCAGAACGAGCTCCCTAGCTAGCAGGGTTCACCCACAGCGTTACTACAGACATCAGCAATATTCAAAAATAATTAGCAATGTTCCGCTACATTTGCCTTTGGCAACACTGAATATATCTCGCAAGACCACACCACAGAGCCTCAGTGCCGCGGCTGACTTGACGGAGAGCGGATGGGGGCCTGCCTCGCTCCTGATTACTCACACTCATCTCCACATGCTTTAATGAGCTAATAATTCCAGGATATTTCCAGGACGTACCTGTACGGCAACCGCAGTCAAAGGGTTAAATGTAGTAATTAGGAAATGTTAAGAGCTTAAGGGAATCTTGACATGAGTTAATCCATTATAAGAATGTTTTTAAATAGTGTAGTTTGCAATATATATATATTATTCCATAGGTTACGTATGACTGGAGAATATGTATGTATGTATGTATGTATGTATACAGTATACTCAGGCATATACCCCATTGCTGGGGGTGGCCTACACGAGACAGAGCCCGAACAGAAACAAAATTTAAAGTTCCTATTCTCAGGGTCCGGGACCACTTTCGCGTTCCCTCGCCCCTTTCTCTGTCTCGTCGAGTAGGAGAATTATACAAGGGGAGGAGGATTCCTAACCCCCTGCCTCCACGGAGAAAATATAATGACAAATTAAGGGAGGCAACACCCTCACTCATGATTGTTTAGTACAAACACGAACACATATTTTTGTGAAGTCTTTAGATAACAGCATGTCTAAGTAGCCCAGAAAATATCATAGAAATCAAGTCATATTTCGCATCATAATTGTTTTGGGGATGGGGGAAGTGAGATTATTAAATCTAAACCAAAATGTATGGTAATCCTGATCATTTCTGTATGGGTCGAAGAAAAGGTTCTAGCCAAGTTTAACTTATATCTGCTCATAAGTAAAGTTGTATATCCTGCTTCTAATCAAACAAACCATTCAACAGACAGACACACACACAAGAACGAATATGTAATCTTGGCGAAAGAAAAATCCCAGAAACAACCTCAGAAGCAAGTATGAAGAATTATTACTCAACTACCAGCTTTCAGAGCCAGACACGCAGCTGGGCATCTATGTATTCAGCCTATCATGCGACCTCTGGGCCAGTTAGACTTCATTTATACACTCTTTTGCCTGGTTCTTTGCTGTCTGCTTGCACTATAGCTGTCGGCTTCCTCTGTTTATGAATTGGTGTCTCGTGAGCGCTCTTCCGGCATATTTTGATTGACAACTTTTGCTGGCAACATTTGTGGGTTCTTTTGTATTGGTATCGGCAATTATACTATAGTAGACCCTTGGATAGTACTACTTGAGGGACCGCTATACATCCGTGCTAGTATGGCTTAGCCTGTATGTTTGTGTTCGTTTATTTATTGTCGAGTTAAAAGAGCAGTCAAAGAATCTTCATGCACCCTGTAATGAGTTGCAGAGGACCGAAATCACTAGTACCCGGAAGGAGCTGCACCGGAGCGGAAAGTTTTGTAAGATAAGATGGATGGAATGGAGAGCTAAAGGAATAAACAATGTTTCACAGTACGATGAAGCAGTGAGGTGAGGGCGAGGCAACTATACAACCTCCCAGAGGCTGAAGGTGACTGGAGGCACTGATGAGATGATGGGGCCTCCAAGATGAACCCCGGACTAACTTGTGGATTTGCTGAGCTCGCTGCCCAGAGTCAACCACCACGAAGGCACCGACAACCACGTGACACAGTCCTGGTAGGTAACAGATTCCACTACTACCTTAGATCAAAGATGGCATCAAAAGTTGAAAGCTGGATCGGAGGGATGATCACAAGACGAGGAATAACAAACAGGACAGCATGGAGGAAGAGGAGGAAGCTGGGGGAGAGCCCGCAGTACTACCGACACAGGAGATAGGCTACCCAATGGAGCCAGCTAAAGATGCCTCCAAATAAAACAACGCATTCGCCAACTTCAGAGACAGCCACCGACAACAGGGATTACACAATAACTCATCTGTGCACCCCATGCCTAGGGGCAGAGTCCCTGCATAGAATCAGCATGCTGGGATCCAAGAGTTACCATGATACATAGAACATAAGAACATAAGATCGCGAGGAACTGCATAAGGCCATGCAACCCATATGAGGCAGCTTCACACCCAGCCCATATCATCCATATGGGAATCCAACTTACGCTTAAAGATTTCAACTGTTCCTGAGCTAATCACTGCTCTGGGCAGTCCATTCCACATGTTAACAACTCTATTCCTAAACCAGTGTTTTCCTATATCTTTCCTAAATCTAAACTTATCTAACTTGAAACCATTTGAGCGGGTTATGTCGCCGTTCTTTAGCTTTAATACCTCATCTATATCGCCCTTATTTATACCTTTTATCCCTTTAAATACCTCTATTATGTCTCCTCTACATCTTCGTCTTTCTAGTGAGTGCAAGCCTAAGGCTTTCAACCTCTCCTCATATGATAAGTTTCTAATATCATGTATTATTTTCGTAATTCTTCCTTGGACTGCCTCTAAAGGGTCGATATCTATTCTGTAATAAGGGCACCAAAATTGGACAGCATAGTCTAAATGGGGTCTTACTAGTGCTAAGTATAGCTTTAAGAAAATTTCCGCAGTCCTATTGCTAACACTACTAGATATGAATCCTAGAACTCTACTCTCTGCCTTAATGCTATACATGTACGAGAAGGTTTCATGAGATTCACGGGCAGGTAACGTGTTAAGAAAGTATGACTAGATGACCATAACTTGGTCTGTTGAATGTCATCGAGTGAGTGATTGTGTAAGAATCTGATTGATGCAGCCCACTTCTGGATATCATGTGACCTAGCCAACACGCCCGGATTACTCTCTCTGATTACTTCGACTAATAACGCGGCTAGCTGGCGTTTTTGGAGACATTTACCTGTCCGCGAAACCCAGAGGGATCCCGCCTGTGCTGGCCGAGATTCCCGCATAAATAAAATGAGTGATTGCACCGGGCAAATTAAATGGTGCTTATCGCCCTGTTTCAGAGCAGGAACTTCAAACTCTGTAAAAACTTGATTACTGTGTTCATTCTTTGCGATGAAATTAGGAGCAGGTGCAATATGGACACTCATGTTGCGCCTCGGAAATCTTAAGCAAGATGGCTCCAAACTCATCGCCGCCAACTCAGACACCCTGTCACCCGTGGCTAATGCCATTAGAAAAATGGCTTTCTTAAGTCTTAACTCGAAAGGAGGATTATGACAATATTTACGGGAGTGAAGCATTTCATGGGCCAGATCAAGAAACCAGGTGGGTGTGAGTTGACGAGGAGGAGGGCGAAGCCGGAAGCAAGACCGTATGAACCCCTTCTCCTCCACCTCTGGCACAGACAGACCAGTTAAATCGAAAAAAGGTGTTCGAATTGCTGTGAGGTGATTCCTTAATGTGACAACTGACAACTTTTTGCATAGCAAAATAGGTAATTTAAATAATTAAACACCAGAGCCACCGAGGACTCCTGTTGATCAGTTTCTACGATCCAGGTAGTAAACGACTTCCAATGAGATTGATACTGTCGTTGAGTTGATTTAGCATACTGATTAATCAACTTGTGAGTCACGGTTTCCCCAAACTGGCCTAGCCACTTGGCCTTCTGAATATTCATAAGGCAAAAGTCAGCGAGGTGTTGAGTATTCCAAATGTGTCTAATTGGTAGTACGAGATCGGGAGCGACACCGGGTTCTCGCACCACTTATTTAATTGATTGTACCAAACTTGAGCCGGCCACAACAGCGCGATCATCTAGGCCATGCCTCGATAACCCTGTAGTTTGTGAGCTACTTTGCACATTAAGGATGCGTCTGGAGGCGGAAACAGATAAATGGAGCTCCATTTGTTCCACTCTACCAGAAATGCGTCTGGACCCCCCGCCGGAGTCTGACTCCGACGTGGGAGGTACTGAGGCAGCCTGTGGTTTGCCTCTGATGCGAACACGCCCACTTGTGGATGGTAGGGATCTGCAATCATCTTTTGAAAGATGTTTTGCTTGAGAGCCCATTCTACTTGAGTGCTCTGTCTCCGAGACAGAGCGTCTGCCCACACGTTCGTCACATCGGGTAGATATGTTGCATGAAGATAAATCTCTAGCCTCGCAGCTAGTCGAAAGATCTTCTCCGACAACCCTTGTAACACTCAAGATCTCGCTGACCCTTGCTTCTGAATGCATGTCACTGCAGTCAGATTGTCCATTCTAAAGGCTAGGGACTTTCCCACCTGGCTCATGCCGTGCTCCTGTAAAAAGAATAGTGGGACTAACAACTCCTTGGCATTGATATGAAGGTGATTTGATTGGGACCATAGATCCTGACCCTGATGACCTAGGTTTGACTGGTAACCCCATCCCAGGGTACCTGACGCGTCTGTATCTATCCAGACCGTCTGAGGAGGAGCTGTCCATGCCAAGGAGGAGTGTATTACTTCTGGCTTCGCCCAAGCCGCCAGGAGGTTGTGGATTAAAGATGGAATTTTCCTCAGTGTTTCTGCTGGCAACAGCGGAAAGCACCTGTTTCCTTCCAAAATAATTCGTTTTACCTTCAGACGACCCAACGGGATCGTCAGCTGTATCCAATTGAGTGAGGCCACCCAAGATTCCCAGATCCTCCTCGTTGTTGTCAGAGCATGAGGAAACCGAAATAGTTTCTTCCGAAATCTCTGATGGTTGTCTTCGCTCTGACTCAGAGTGAGGAACTCGTATCCCAGATAAGACCCATCCACTGAATTCTCCTGGTGGGGATCAAGGGGGACTTTGCTAAGTCCGCCTTGAACCCCAAGGCAGCTACATGAGTTAACATGTTGTACATGTTGGAGGCAGATTATTTTGGATTGAGCTACCATTAACCAATCGTCTAGGTACCATAACACCATGATCCCCTGTTTGAGTAATGGTAGCAAAGCCTGTCGGACTAATTTCGTGAATATTCTGGGTGCTAGATCTAATCCAAAGGGCATTCTTTGAAAGACAAATGTTTGATCCCCGTTGCGCAAAGCTAGATACTTTTGAATAACGTTTGTTGATAGGGACATGCCAATAGGCTTCTGTTAGATCGATGGAACACATCCAACCCTGCGGCGGGAGTGTCAATCTGATCTTGATTCACAGTCAGCATCCTGAACGACTGATTGTGAATATGGGTGTTGAGATAAGAGGTCGATCACTGGCCTCATCTGAACACTGTCCCTCTCTTTGGCACCAGGAACAACCAGGATGTGAACACGGGCTGTGACAGAGGACTGGGGATAATAATCTGCTTTTGGGCCATCTCTTTGACGACGGATCCCACCTCCAATGACACCAGATTGAATTCTGTGGGGATACGTAAACGGGGTCGCCGGGACCACCGCCAGGAGAGGCCTTTGTGGACTACCGTCCTCGCCCATGTTCGCCGGAGCCATGCCCGATGACATTCTCGGAAGTTGCCAGTCGCATGACTGGTGTTGTCCGGCAGTACTACTCTCGATTCCGTCTCGCCTTGCCTTGGCACTGGGAGTGAGATAGCCTTGTGGTGTCTCAGTTTTTTGAAGAGGAGGGTTGTGACTCTGATTTTGGAGTGGGGGGATGAGAGGCCTTGGTACCATCACTACCGGGTTTACCCCTAGACTGACCCCTAAACCAACGCCCTCTAGCCCCGGATTGACCTCGTCCACTAGACGTCCCGTTATTCCCAGGGGCTGTGTCAGTCTTTGATGACTGAAATGACTGGGATTGACCACGACAGGAACTCTTGGCATTAAATTTAGATTTAACTGAATGCTCACTCTTTGACTTAGAAGTAGTGGCAGGTTGCGAGTCTAGAAGGAAATTGACAATGCGCAAGGCATTGTCTGAGGCTAGAGTTTTGGTGAAAACATTTGATAATATCAGTCTCCTACCGATCTCTCCTAACCAAGTACACCCTCAGGTCTTGACGGACCCGTACCGCCTCAAAGAGAGCAGTCCGGATATCGCCGAGAGACTGAATGGAGTTTTTGGAAAAGAAGGTGCCTAGTCAGAGAAAGAGCCTTCTGGGTCCCGGCGTCCGTTACTGACTCAGACGTCCTGGCCAGAGAGGCCGCAAGTTGGCGGCTGAGTAAGTATTGGGACGCCAGTCTCCAGGCTTTTTGCCTCATTTTATAGTCTTTATCAATCTGGACCTGTGTGGGAGAAGAAAATGGTTCAGGTAACTGGCATAAAGAAAGTTTAGAGGTACCCAAACAATAAAAAATATGTTGGGGAATCCCTACCGTCTTGCCTATTGGCATTGAAAACCAATGATTGTCTTCTTGCGGAAGCTGGTGACTGCTTTTGTTTGTTATTGTGCTGGCAAACAGCTGGGCCTTTTGTCCCCATGCAACCCACGGCCCTGACTCCCCCCTTTGAATCTGAACTAGTGAGGACCCAGCAGAGTCCCTGAAGGGTATTGAATTTAATTCTGGGGTCAAACCCTGTAACAGCTTTAATTCATTAAACCCATCTGACTCAGTCCAGTCGGAAAATAGTTTTCCGGCGGAAGTGGGAGGCAAGGCAGGAGATGGCACGAACACAAAATAGTCAGGATTATAAAATGTAGGAATGGCCCTGACGACAACATCAAGTACCTCTCCAGACTGGTTCTTGGCCCTCAATTTCTTAGCCTCACTCGCCTCAATAACCCAATGTTCCAGCACAGGGGACTCACCCGTAGCTCTGGGTTGTGCGACCTCGGGGCGTAAAGGCTTAACAACAGACCAAGATGTATCCGTTCCATATAAAAGTGGCAGAGGGCCCTTTTTTACTAGGAATGGATTTATCAAGAGGGGGAGGAAGCAAATCCGAGAACAATTTCAGATTTGGACGGCAACAGCGCCGTAGTTCCCGAAGTGGAAGCTATAGGAGTGACAGAAGGGGGGAGGTAAATTTACATCAACTCGAGGTTGAACAAGTACTTTCCCTAGAGGTCGCACCACCGGGGCTACTGGTACTGGAATTGATACCTGTCACTCACCTTTAACCTGTCTCATAAGGTCAAATAACTCCTATAATTGGTTCCTCGCTACAAAAAAACCCACTTTCTTGGTCTGACTGGGACGCGGACTTCAACATCTCTGATTCCTGCGTTCCCGAATGCCGAGAAGAAGGACGTTGGCCAGACGCCTGCTCCTCGGCGTGTACTCCTTGTTGGTGTAAAGTAGATCCCGGTGACCGGGTCAGGGGGGGCCGGTAAAGCCTCCAACCGAGACTCGCCGACCCGGGCAGCGGAATCATGTGTTCCTGTTTGTGAGTTGTTGAGAACGATGAACTCAGAAAGGTCTCTAAAGTTCAGATCCGGTATGTCATACTCTGAAGGGTCTTGAACTGAGGCGGGCTGGTCGGAAGAGCTCTCACAATCCCGCCGGCTAGAACACATGCTGCTACCTCTCTCCGTTCCCAATACCGGCAAGACCTTAGGTTCTGGTTGTGGGTTGTGAGGAATGGTAAACCGGTGAGAATGGCCTGAGGCATGACTGGATGTGTCTCTGGTTGCGTCCTTATTTGACGAAGACTTTTTAACCGGTTTGGGTGGAGGCTGCGCTGCCTTCTTCGATTATGAGGAGGACTTCCTAGACGACCGACTCTTCCTGGACTTGTCATCGCCTGCAGAAAGTGCGGCGTCAAAGTCAGAGCGAGACCTCTTCGTTGCTTGTTCTACAGAAGGCGACGTGGGTCTTGGTCTAGGTTAGCGGGACCTGTCACGCCGGCTAGACGACGATGGTGCGTCCGGCGGATCTGAGGTCCTAGGTCGCTTGGTCTGGCGGGAGGAAGTTTCACGAAAAACCCCATGTGGTGAAGTAACTGACGCCCCTTTAAGCAAATCTTCTAAATTTTGGTCATCCAATTGTAATGATTTGTGGGCCACCGTCTTACAGTACGTTACATACACTTACTGGATATGAAGTAAAATAGTCGTGCACTGACTATCAGCATGGTTTAAATAAGCATTGCGGAGGGCACAACCCAAAGCAGAACAAAAAAGAGAAAGAACTCTTATCCATGATTACTTTCCTCCCGCCAGGGAGATAGCAGACCCTCCTAGGTGTCCCACATGCGAACCTGTGGGTGAGAAGATTCCAAGAATCAATGCTCATAAGGACACGCTAGGCTGGCAAATCTATATTCAATATATACATCTCCAACGTTAAAGAGAAAGAAGAGTTGAATAACATTAAACAATCTAAGTTCCCCTTATGTTAAGTACATTCCCCAGAAATGTAAGTGAGTAGTTAGTAGCCTACCATGTGCTACTTAAATACAGTATATAACTTCTTACCTAAGTGACTAACACTGACCTCATCCCGTCTTGTGATGCAAGAACTAAACCTGGCGACAACGCAACTATAGATTGTAATTCTTAACCCGGCGGACCAGCGCCATTAATTCAAGCAATACAGACAACTGAAAGCTACAAGATAGGAATAGGTGAGTTCGTTTCTCGGCTCAGCCGTTATTGTCCCGGCGGCAGTGGCTCCCCACTTGTCAACCACCCGGATGAACGTTCGGACAGTACCAAGCAACGAACGTTTTTCTCTGTTAAGTTTATGCGGCGGAATAAGTTGTGGTAACGGAGGCGGGCTAGCCGGACACTCTTAGAACACAATTTTAGTAAAATGCCGGTCGAGCCGAAATCATACTAGACACCGTAAACAAAACAAACAAAATCCATTTCAATCCTGCACCAAACGAGGATATCTGAGTTTTAACACAACTCTAGATGTTTCCCGGCGGAAAAACCACGCGAAACAACTAGAGGCACGTTGATTTAAGTCTCACTTTTATAAAAATCCCGCCAGAAGGGCCAACCCTCCAAAATGGAATGAACAACGTGCACATACATGGCATGGTTATACATGAATAATATCATAGAATCAATAATAACACACCCTAGCCATATATACACAACCTACATTAGGCCAACTAGATGGGGGCAGATGGCGATGAAATCAATCAATGTAGCACAAACCTGCGATCCAGCGATGACCATAATAACACGTAGAAATCACGAAGAGTAGGTTGACGAGCAGCATGGCTCCGTGCAGGACTCCTCAACTAAGTGAGACAGTCCCCGAGCACTAGCCCATGTGGCATACTGTTGCACACCCAAAATGGACCAAACAACAGGCCCCGGTTCACTCTATAAGAAGCCTCATGACTAACAGTGAACTAAAATGAGCTAGGATAAAAAAAAACAAGCACTAGGGAGCCTCGCCTTAGCACAACGAGAACTCCGCCTAACACACTCGCTTTAGCAAATTGAACCCTGAAAAACAGTCTCCAGGGCCCAGAATGAAGGCTGGCTGGAGCGCCCCAACACACGTCCGAATCAAGTGGGCCCGGGAGTAATAAGAACGGGTGATCGCTTCGATGAGTGAGGCGAAGCGTGCAGAAACAGCAGACGCATGAGAAGCGCAATGCTAAGATCAAGTTTAATATTTTATTTTATTATTTTTTGCTAGTTTTTTCTAGTAGTGGTACCCACATCATATAGGACGAGTCCGTGAGTGGTTTTTAAGAGCGTTTCGCTCACGATGTGTGGCAATCGTATTTTGTTCTCTCCCGGGCGGGAAGTTTGAAAGACAAGCTTGAGTTCAAAGATTGGCCATAAACAATGTTAAGGCGCATCGCCAATGATTCCGGGGCCACTACTAAATATTAGGTTTTCCTTCTTCCCTTCGGGACTCAAACCTATAATTTGCCCTGTTCCTAACACTTATACATTGTTTTCTGGGTTTCAGATCATTACTAATGAGCACCCCCAGATCCTTCTCACACTCTGAGTTATCCAATTTTACATTGTCTAGTTTGTATTTCACTTCTAAATTATGATTTCCAATCCTTAATACCTTACATTTGTCTACATTGAAACTCATCTGCCAATTTATGGACCACTCGTGCAAATGATCGAAATCCTTTTGAAGACATTCCCTGTCGCTGGCTGACTCTATTATCCTACCCAGTGTAGTACCATCAGCAAATTACTGATCCTACTCTTTATGCCCCTGAGTCAAGATCATTTATGTAGATAATGAACAGAAGGGGCCCCAAAACCGACCCTTGGGGGACCCAACTTTTAACTAATCCCCAGTCCGATTTTACACCATTGATACTAACTCTCTGCTTCCTACCAATCAGCCATGACCTAATTCACTTGAGTACTGGTAGCATCCCCCCTATACCATGTCCTTCTATCTTCCTTAAAACAGCCTTTCATGTGGAGCTCTATCAAAGGCCTTACCGAAGTCTAAGTAAACTAGATCACATGACTTGTCGTTGTCTCCTACATACAAGTTGGAGAATCACAAACTTCACAGCTAGCTACCTTTCCTGACAAAAACCTACATTCAAACTGAAAGTGGATTATTTTGGTGGATATCTTCATATATAACTGAAGTGACGGGGTTAAATAGAACGGGGTTGAGTAACACCTGTAGGATTGCTAGTCTACAGGTGAGTAGGAAGGAGAAAAGAAGAAATAAGCAGCAGAGACATAATTCCATACCAGTTTCTCATGATGCAGAGGAACAAGAAACAGAGGAGTGCCCCATATTACCAGGTCATTCCAGTTTTCTAACTACCAGGAAGATGGGTCACCTAGGTCAGTCACCCCTACAAAAGAATGGGAGTTTGAGCCAATCACCATCCAGCTTTCAAACCCTCTCCACCAATCACCAGCCTTCATTGGACCAGCGGCCAGATTTGCAGTACACCGAGCAAATGGTTATGCAAGTTCCGCATCAAAGACCCGAGTGCTACTGACATAAGTGGGGATATTAGGATCTACAGTGCAGTACTATTACGGAGAACTCTGGATCAACCCAGGAACATAGTGAAGAACAGAGTTATCCACTGCATCACCAATAACCCTTAATTATAATAAAATCACCAGAGTTGCTATTATCTCCTTCCTAGACTTCGTGACTCCCACCAGAGTATTAAATAAAGTAGACGTGCCGTTTTGCCCAAAATCAAAACGGCATACCCAACTCTGCGATGGGTACCATCATCACTACTAATACCATCATCAATCACAATTAATAATAATCAGTACTACTGCCATCATCACTACAACTGCCATCATCACTACAACTGCCACAATCATCACGAGTACTGTCATCATCACCATTACTATGATCATCATCACTACTACAATTATTATCACTAGGCTACTACTCTCACCATCATCACTGTCCATTGTCACTAGCATCTTAATCACTACTATCATCATTGATATTACGACTATCACCATCATTACTAACATCATCACCACCATCTTACAATCATCATTACTACTGTTAACATCATTACTACTACTACAACAACCATCATCATTACTACTGTCACAAATATTACCATAATTTATTCTACTGTCACCATCATCACCATTACTATGAACTTCATCACCACAACTATCGTCATCATCACTACAAATTTCACCATCCTCACTACTACTCACCATCATCACTAATACTCACACCATCGTCACTACCATCATCACTACTGTCATTATTATCACTACAACTATCATCATTACTTGTCACCATCATCACTACTATTATGACCATCATTACTACTACTGTCACCATCATATCTACTACTGTCATCATCATCACTACTGTCATCATCATCAATACAACTACAACCATCATCACTACAATTATCACCATTATCACTACTATCACCATAAATCCAAATATTACTACCATCACTTCTAATGCCAACTAAACTAACTTAACCTAGCAAATACGTAAAGAGATGTTTTTGCTCCCAGAACGAATGCGTTCTTAGTGTGAGCCACTAAGAACGCCATCATTGCTGGGGGGGGGGGGTTTCCCAGGAGGGTTGGGGGGGGGCAAAACCATATTTTGGACCTAAAATCATAACTATTGCATAAATTCAAAAAATCTTTTTTTACTGATGTTTGCATTCACGCAACAAATGTTTGTGTGAAATTTGGTGAAAATCCGTCCAACGGTCTAGGAGGAGTTCCGAGACAGACGGACGACGACGACGACGACAGACATTTTTTTCGTGTGGTACCCACTATACAGGAGGGCGATACCAAACTCTGCTTACGCAGAGTTGATAAAATACTTTAAATAATTAGATACCAAATTATAACTACCATGTATTTTTAAGCTAAGTATATACTTCACTATTTATGTCACAACGATTCACTATATCCCTTTAACATATTGAGTCACTATAAGTTAAAGCTAAGAAAATACTTGAACATAGTCTCAATGAAATTGTTGAAAAAGCAAGCACTTTCACCTCGGTAATGTTCTTAAGTCTGAAAAGTCCGGAGCATCTAACTAAAAGTGGTAACTGCCTCCCCCTCCTCCTCGAGACTACAACGAGCCCTGTTGTGTTGCCTCTGACGTCTGGATGTTGGATTCCTGATAGTGAGAAGCAGCTCCCCCTGAAGTCTAGTCCAGGCGAACCTATGCTCTACGCCGGCCAGACTTGCTCTCGAACCTCAACCCCCCAAACTCACCCTAAGTGTCTCTGAGTGTCTTACGTTGTGATTATTGTTGTGAAGGTAAGGTAAAATATGTGAATATTCATTGCTGATCCCTTTGTAGATCTGTGCCCAAGATCATTAATGGTTGTGTATACGTTAATCCTTCAGAAACCATATTTAACCTTGTGTAGATCTGTGTCCAAGATCTAGTGTTAATTTCTCTTCTAAGTTCATATAAAACATTCTACGCATACGTCACATACTTGTGTAAATCAATAACCTAGCCGAATACTCACAGATTTTCCTTGTATATGTCCATTCTATTTATGTATGTAACAAGTTGAAGCTGAAGTGTATACTGTGAATTTATTCCCTTCTAAAGTCTTACTTTTACCTAGAACCTACGCCCAATTTCATATCTAATTAAACTCGGTTCCCCATCCTTTAGAAGAATTATATTGATGATTATCATAATCTAAATCTATTTTCTTCAAGAGAAAACCCCAATTACGCCTTAATTTGTCGTGCGTTAACTGTATAATTTATGAATAACGTATTGGTTTATTCTATTATGAAATAGATAATTTCAATCCATCTCGTCTAGGAAATCTAGTTTCGTGTAGATCTATTGTCTAATTATTTCACCAACTCGAATACAAAGCTAATTTGTTCTGTATTCCATATAGGAATCTGTTAACCAGTTCAGATCTCCTTCATACCATATCAGGTATTCCCATCTAAGTGCAACTTCGTTGTGTACGCCATATTTCACTTGTATTATTATTATAACTACTCGTATACGCTAATTTATTGATACGTTCTCTAATCTGCTGTAATCAATCTATTGCCTGATTCAGTTAAATTACATTCAACCTTTGAGTATTCTTCAGTAGATATAAATCATTAAATCTGAGTTCCTCGACCCGTGAGATTATCATTGCATATAAGAAATAATTAATTGTATGTTCAAGATATAAATTTTCTCTTAATAATCTAAGTACATCGTTAATTGTAAAAACAATTTAACTCTCCTCTCCTTTGAATTTCAATATATTCCTCCCCTTTTTCAGAATAATATCGCACTAACCATAAATACTATTTTGATCATCGCAGTATAACGAATGACCTGAGTGACCTACCTGGCCAGAATTATCTGCGCACGATAACCCTTTAATTTACCCATACGCTTCTCGCCACCCGTGAGCGAGCGTTCACACCAGAGCTCTTCGTACGCTTCCCTTTTTGTTCCGTCCCAGCCTATATACGCGTACGTAGAGATTTCGTTCAACCTGTCAGAAACTTATTCAGAATACTTCACAGTAGATACTCAACTCTCATATATATTATTATTAAAATACCCCAGAACGAGAAGCCTACCACGGAAGCCACGAGCGAACACCACCAGGAAACGGGAACAGAAACACCCGAAAGAAAGGCTCACAGAACGAAAGGACCAGGTGACCGAGCCAACCAGTTAAGACAGGCCGAAGCCCGCAGGGCTAAGCAGCTCCAAACCACACCTGCCTATCCCTTCTAACCACTGACCTTTCCCCCACCTCGCGTATACACTACCCCTCGTGTCCTACACCTCTACCTACATGATGATGAACATAAATACACCTAAATTTAATACACCCATGCCCTGTCCCTAAGTTAAGATATCAATATCAACATACCCTAAAATACCTTGTCTTGCCAGACTAAGTTTCTGAAGACCAACCGCCCCCATAAATCTATGTATGTTCTTCCATCCGAGAAGTAATATGTTAACCCCTGTCTTGCCAGACTAAGTTTCTGAAGACCAACCGCCCCCATAAATCTATGTATGTTCTTCCCAGGTTAATACACCCATGCCCTGTCCCTAGGTTGAGCCAATGCCAACCAGTTCAGACAGGCCTAAATCTATGTATGTTTTTTCCCATCCAAGAAGTAATATGTCTTGCCAGACTAAGTTTCTGAAGACCAACCGCCCCCATAAATCTATGTATGTTCTTCCATCCGAGAAGTAGTATGTTAAAACCCCATGTCCTAATTGATAAGAAACTATGATACCCACGGGTACACCAGTGTATATATAACCATTGTTCCTGTAAGACCTAGACAGAAATGACTGAAGATGTTAGCCACCATGCAGTAACTTTAATTCTTACCCCAACCAGAGATTGTATATACAACCCTCTTTTACCATTGTCTCGACGCATTTTCACCACGAAACAATACCGAAGCTACCCCTACGAACTGCCGTTTTCTTTGGTGTATATGTCATAGAAAACGCAGTTTCCAGGAACAACTAGATCAGCAAGAAATAGTGTCAGATTAACAGTGTCCATAACCATCGTATTGACGAGTAATAATACACCATGTTTTTCCCTACTTTTATCCACAGTCAAGCACACACCTACAGTTAACCTCCTCTTCCCCACAGCCCCACAGTCCACATGATTCTATCCTTTCCAGACTCATATACCACCCCATATTGCTCATCCCCCGGTAGCGTTTGGCTAACATACTTTCCCTGTCATTAACCCCCAAGCTCCGATACCAACTGTAGTCTAATGCCACCCCTACGCCCAGAGACCTTAGGGTCAAACTTCCACGTAGCCCCCCCTTAACCCTCTCCCTCTCGTTAACCCCCACGCGCCTCGACTCCTTTCCGACCTAGCCTCTCCACCATACCTCCTGAATATCCTTAATTTTTCCGTTGCTAACATTCTCAAACCTTTTTTATATATACTCCTATCCAGCCTACCTTCCCTCAGTAGGAAGGAACACCATTAGAACTTTACTAACCCTTTGCATGCCATCTATTCCCTCACAACCCATTCACAACCCTGTACCAAATGATCGTCAGTGCAAGGCTAGCCGCCTCGCCAGTGACTAACTTCTATTGCCATACTTCCAGATAAATGTGGCAGAGTTAGCAACTCAGTCTCCACCACATCCAGCAAACCATGCAATTAACAACCCAACCGATTCAACCAGCTAGTCAAGGCACCTTCGGTTTTGGTATTATGAACACCCACATCTGTCTCATAAACAGAGGGTTATTACAAACACTTGTGATATGGCAAGCCCCTAGCCACAGCCGCCGGACGACCATCACAGAGAGAGGGCGCGCACCTACCCCTTTTTACCCACCCGAGGAGGGAGACCCCCACCCCTGCGGAGGTATACCTGACCCCTGTTTTGACTTCCGGGTCATTGCCAGGTAGCACAGGAATTCTTCCTATCAATGAACTAACCATGCATGACTAACACCTTTACTAACCTCTATTAACCCACAATAACCCATTAACCTTTCTTGCATACTCTGATAACCAAATTAGCACCTCAGCTATACCAGAGAATGAAGACTGAGCAATCTAAGAGAGACGCTCCTATCACAGCTGTCCCAGTCCTCGCAAAGTAGATCCAGTCTCTCTCCCCTAAATACTTCCAGTACAGCCAAAATAGTACCTCTTACTAAGGCTCAGTTATATCACATTATGAAGGCTCCATATAGCCATGTGCCACAACAGTAATCACCACCTTACCTAGTTCCCGTATCCATTGAGAGCTCAAATAAATCCATAAGACTCGAGATCCCTATGGCCTACAGGGTCCAAAACCGAGCCTATAAACCAAGCTCCAGCCCCCAGTAAAATCAGTTGAAAGATAGACACCAACCAGTGGCTGGCCCCCTTAAGTTGACCTCTAGCTCTGCCCTTGTGTTGTTCCTGAGAATTGAGTTCCAGAGCCTGCAGACTCCGTGGCAGATTGAGATAGAAGCATCTGTCCACGTACAAGAAATCTACGTGCACCTTATAACCTTCACAAACCAGTGGGTATATAAGCGTGTAGCCAGCAACGATCGCCAAGAGATCCGTCTTGAGAACTTACTACATATGGACCACCTGGACGGCCGCAGAACCAGTCGTTAGCCCCCAACATCACGGACGCAAGATAACCAGAACCAGACCAACCAAATACTACCCAAGATTCACTTTATTAGTACTACAGTGTTACAGTACTATTTAGAGACTCACTTATTAATATTTCTATAAAGTGGCCATATCTTTGCCCCAGCATAATTCATATAGAACCATTCCATTAGGAAGTGCTAAGTGTATCAGTGTTTATTAATTAACAGGCGATATTAACTCTCGTAATTACCCATATCCAGATATTATTACATAGAAGTAAAACCCTAGTGATATCTAACATTCGCCCACTGATTTGCGTTCTACATATTTCTGCTATAAGAATATAAAACTTAGATCAGTACCCCCCTGAGGTTACTAGAATTCCTGTGCTCTAAAATACGCGTGTCTAATCTAGTCTGTGAACTACTACTTGTGCACCAGAGCTACAAGTAACATTGATGGTCTCCAGTATATAAACTTGCGAACAAAGCCAGTGGTCAGAAGATTAATACCTGAACGTTGGAAGTGGGAGACTAGGCTCCATCCAGATCCACTTAATGCTAGTTGTTCAATTCTATCATTTGTCTTGTACGAGTGTTCATACCTTCTTATGCTTCCTATTAATCATCCTCAATAAACGTGATCGTGTGTCTTGTTACCGTGTGTTTATTTTGTGTTCTCTATTCCTTATACCTTGTTTTGTGCATGCAGCCTTATATACCCAGTCAGTTAGAACTCACATTACCCAAGTTAATCCTGTAGAAAAACAGGGCATAACATTGGCGGCAGCGGTGGTTCTTGATTCGGATAAAAGGTTGCATTACATTGCAAGTTTGGAACAGCCAGAACACGATAACATCATGGCGCACCGTTCTCACATCCCCATCCCACATTATGATGGAGAAACTTACGAGATCGAAACGTTCATGGACATAGTGAAACCCGTACTTGACCTAGTTTATACCACGGACACAGAAAAGATAGCCATGACATTAACGCACCTGGGAAAAGCCGTTTCCCTGATTGCCTACCAAGTGCACCCTGCTCTCACATGGGACGAATTTCGCCCAATAGTGATAGAAGCCATTAAGCCTTCGTTGGGCGTTTTCGTGGCCCACACCCGTATCCAAGACACTAAATTCGAAGGTGATCTAGATGCCACAGTGAATAAGATCGCCCAACATATAAAAGTGTCTTTCCCCACATTGACCAGAATCCAGCAAGAGCAGCAGATTCTGGTCAACCTTGTATCGATATTGCCCTCAGCAGTAAAAGATCATTTCCGTGTGCACGATTTCGTCGGATATCAAAAAGATCTCATCACGATCCGACGTATTTTGGCCGTGCGCACAGAAGCACCCACCCAAATCGCTGTAATAAAGAGGTTTCCCACGCACCCACAGCACCTCGACCACCAAAACCCCAAGGCCCAAACTTTCAACTCCAAGAATGCCTACCCCTCCTCATCTTTCCACAACAGACCGACCTACCCTTCCGGCCAGCCCCAACCAGGCCCCGGTTCCAACCTACCCAGCCACGCAGAATCTTAAACCGGAACAAAACCTACAACACCTACCAAAGTAAAAACCCTACATTAGTAATTATCAACCACTATGATTTCCCTGCCTGTAGTGCTAAGTGTGCCCTCCATCAAATTCGTGACTCTGCCAAACCTCGCCCCTTTACTCCTCGCATTTCTGTAAACGAAGAGGAGTTGGGACAAGAGGAAGAAATGGAGGAAATGCACACCGGAGAAATAGCCCCTATCATGACCTCAGACGATACCGAGGAAACCCTGGAGGAGGTAGATACCGACTCCCAGGATTTTTAAAGTACCCCCGCCCACGATGGCCTCGGCGGGGGACGCCATAACTGACCGCACTGCCCCCATTTATTACATGGCCAAAATCAAGGACATTCCTGTCCGCTTGTTAATCGACACGGGAGCTGCCAAGTCATGTTTGTTCAAGTCTTATTATGATCAACACCACCGACTATTTGGCCCCTTGTTATCTACCAAATCAGAATTAATCTCAGCTGCTGATACCTACTTAAATCTCCTAGGAGACACTTTGCCCCTGTCAGTAACTACTCCTGCCCCCCATGCTCGTTGTTATCACACGTTCACAGTATTTTCCTCCCACTGTAAACATTACGATGGTTTCCTTGGACTTGACCTCCTTCAAAAACTCCAGGCCCAGGTTGACTGCGGCCAGAGGCTGATCTCATTCAAAAAAAAAATCCAACCCAAAGCCTCTGACAAACCAATCACGCAGAAACCTATTCACAAAAAGAAAAAAACACCTCCCCCCTCAACAAACTCTGAGTCAGGGTTACCAAGTTGCAGCTAGCACTAAGGTAACTCCTAACCCCTCCCCTTGCCCCGAGTTCTCTAAAAATATCACTCATTTCGTTGAAAAACTGCCTCAACAAACGAAAGAAGACAAGTCCAAGCAACTCCCTCTCGGTAATTCCCCCAATTCTCCTAACTCTGTCCAAGATCAATCCTCCCATGTTTCCAGGACAGACTCTGATGTATGTAAAAACCATTCTACCAAATATTTATGTACACGTGTTTCCAGGGAGAATGCCGACCTATGTACCCAACAATGTTTTCCCCATGCCCCCAGAAATGTTCAGCTATTCCACAACCAACAAAATTCCCCTTGTGACAGTTTTCCGTCAGTAGCTCCCTTCCACCCCCACACAATTCACACTCCTAGAAGATTTCAAGACCCCACACTTGACTCGCCCTTTCATGACAGACAAACCCACCAATCCCAGATAACCTCTAAACAAACCGTGACTGCCACCGACAAGATTCCCCAAATTCGTCCTGTTAACAACCACAAATCAATACATCAGTCCTCCACCAATAACCCATGTTCTATACCTAACTCTTCCCCCACCAACCCTCCACAGTCCCACCAACAAATTCCGTTTTCTAAATCGCTCACCCCCTCATCACTCTGACCCTCCCACACTTAATCCTCCCCTCACACGTGACGACCTAGGGACACAACCATGTTTCCCCCATGCCCCCAGAAATGTCCAGCGATTCCACAACCAACCAAATTCCCCTTGTGACAGTTTTCCGTCAGTAGCTCCCTTCCACCCCCACACAATTCACACCCCTAGAAAACTTCAAAACCCCACACTTGACTCACCCTCTCATGACAGACAAACCCACCAATCCCATATAAACTCTAAACAAACCATCACTGCCACCGACGAAACTCCCCAAATTCGTCCTTCTAACAACCACAAATCCGTACATCAGTCCTCCACCAATAACTCATGTTCTATACCTCACTCTTCCCCCACCAACCCTCCACAGTCCCACCAACAAATTCCGTTTTCTAAATCACTCACACCTCATCACGCTGATCCTCCCACACGGGCCGTTAATCCCCCCCTCACGCGTGACCCCCACCAAAGTGATCTTCCCCCCCCTTATGCGTACCGAGCACCTGCTCACCCGTCGATCCCCCACCATCATTAGCCCAGCTGTAGTTCAAGATAAATGTCAAATTCCCCCCCGCCATCAAAAATGGGTTAACCTTCGACCCATACCCCAAACTCACATGATATTTTCCCCCACTACCACGTCCACCAACCCCAATCGTTGCCTCTTACAACCCGCCATCATTTCCGCTCGCATCAACCACATTCTCGTGGCAAATATCTCTGAAGAATCCCTGAAATTACCAAAAGGCCTCATCATAGGAGACCTCGAAACTTTTGATGACCTCCCCATAGATTCCAATGACACCCCTACCAGCCTCAAATTGCCCCCTCTCCCGGACACACTATCCGACCACCAAAAACACAGCATGTACGAACTATTGCTAGAGTTCAGTGACGTGTTTGCCCAACAACCCACTGAAATCGGACAGACCGATGTGGAACAACACATCATTAACACCACAGGCCCCCCCATAAGACAACCATCCCGTAGAAAAAATCCCATACAACGCCAGGAAGAGGAACGCCAAGTCCAAGAGATGTTAGAGGCCGGAATTGCCACCCCGTCCATTAGCCCCTGGTCTTCCCCTGTTGTCCTAGTAAAAAAGAAAGATGGGTCAACCCGTTTTTGCGTCGATTACAAGAAATTGAATGGCGTAACCATTAAGGACGCTACGCCATTACCCAGGATAGACGATTCCCTTGACTCCCTATACGGATCCAGATGGTTCACTACCCTCGACTTGCAAGCAGGGTATTGGCAAGTGCCTATCAGGGCAGAGGACCAAGAAAAAACAGCATTTTCCACTAGTGGTGGCCACCACTACGAATTTAACGTCCTACCTTTTGGCCTCTGTAACGGACCCGCCACTTTCTCCCGTTTGATGGAAGCGGTATTACATGGCCTGCCCTGGGAAACCTGCCTAGCGTATCTAGACGATATTATTGTGTACTCACAAACCTGGGAAGAACACCTCCTCAGGTTGAGACAAGTTCTTCAAAGAATCCGAGCCGCCGGGTTGAAATTAAAACCCTCAAAGTGCGAGATTGCACGAAATAGGGTAGATTTCCTCGGCCACGTAATATCTGAACATGGTATTGCACCAGATCCAAAGAAACTTCAAGCCATACAAAACCAACCCCCACCCACCACCGTTAAAGGAGTACGTTCCTTTTTAGGTTTAGCCACATACTACAGACGTTTCGTCCCACACTTTGCCACAATAGCCAGACCCCTCCACCAACTCACCCACAAGGACACCACATTCACCTGGACACCTGAAAGAGACCTCGCTTTTAACACTTTGAAACAAAAGCTAATCCAAGCCCCTATTGTCGTTTTCCCTGATTACCATAAACCTTTCCGTCTTTATACCGACGTATCTCTGTACGCCATTGGTGCGGTTTTAGCTCAAGTAAGAGACGGAGAGGAACATGTGATAGCGTATGCCAGCTCCACACTCAACCAAGCACAACAGAATTATGCAGCCACCAAGAGAGAGTGCTTAGGGATCATTTGGGCACTCAGCCACTTCAGGTCATTTGTGTTGGGCGCAAAACTCGATATAATAACCGACCATCAATCTTTGCAATGGTTGCGTAAGTGCGAAACCAACTCAGCCATCTTGGTACGTTGGAGGGAGACACTAGAGGACTACGATTTTACAATACAGTATCGTCCAGGTAAACTTCACACCAATGCAGACGCCCTTCCCGTTTGCCAGTACTGAAAGACCCCCCACCAACCTAGCCGCCTTACAAAACACTGAACTCTTATCTACCCCCATCCACCAACATAATTCCCCCCCAGCCCCCTCACTAATTCAATCTTGGGAAACAAGAATCAGACCACCCTGGATACCGTTAAATGTCTTCAGGAAACTGACTCGCTGGGGAGATCAACTTGCCACAGACTCCGGTCACATAGTTCTAGACCCCACCATTGCCCACGACTACATGATTGCCATCCACGAGGGAAATGGCATACACCTTGGACAAAAGAAGATGTTAAAAATCTTCGCAGATCAATACTGGACCCCCAACCCCTCCAAGATTGCACAATGCGTGACAGAATCCTGCAAACCTTGTTTATTGGGGAAGGATAGATCACGCACACCAGGCCCAGCTGGTACCATTTCTGCCAACAAACCGTTCCAAGTCCTATCCCTCGACATCATGGGCCCGTTTCCTTCTTACGCTGGCAACCGCTATATCGTCACATTTGTTGACGTATATTCAAAAATTTTAATAGCCTGCCCAGTTAAAGACCACACAGCCACCACCGTCGCCACACTGCTTGCCACAGAAGTGTTCCCTATATTCGGCCTTCCCCTTGCTCTTCTATCCGACAATGCCCCCGAATTTAGTGGACACGTTTGGCACCAGTTCACCCAACAATGCGGTATTAAGATCAAACACTCATCCCCGTACTGGCCTCAAGGAAATGCTATATGCGAACGCAGCCATCGCACCATCAACAACCAGTTACGTACCAAAATGATTGCTCTTAACACCTCAGACTGGCCATCACAAATAAAGATGATACAATGGGGCATGAACACCTGTCCCCGAGAAGACGGTATTTCCCCTCATGAATGTGTTTACGGCGTACCCCCCCTGTTACTACCGTTCCACCATCACGCTCACCTCCCCTCCAACACCTCCACAATTGACCCATTGCAACATCTGCAAAACACCCTCCATACCGCCCAAACCTGTCAAGACACCAAAACTGATAACCCCGATGATAAAAACCCGTTCGCCATCCATGACACCGTAATGGTAGCCAACCTCCCTGTCACTAACAAATTAGGCCCTCGCTATGTCGGCCCCTACACCATCATACAAGTCCCAAATGCCTATCAAGTCACCATTGATTATCACGGCGTGACTCGCACGTTCCGAACTAGATTCGTCCGAGCGTCTAAACCTCTAAAACCACAAGACATTACCCCACCCCACACGTCTGACCCTGAATTAAACACCCCTACTACCCCTCCCACTCAGGCTATGAATATTCCCCTACAAACCCCTAAGGGCCTAAACCCTCCAGCACTGAACTGGCCGATCATTCCTCAACATACCCCCCAAACTAACCTCCACAAACCCCAAGCCCCCACTATCACACCTTTCTCCACCATGACCCCTTCTTTCACTTCTGATAGTCAAGTACCTCCCCAACTTATCCAAGTACGAAAACCTCCACCCACAACCCCGACCACAACGGAAACCCTCCCGTCTAGCCCTGACGTACCTCCACCAGGCACCACAGTGAGAAAACCACCACCCTCACCCAAAACCAAGTACACACCCAACCGCACCACACAATCTGCCTCAGTAACCTCACGCTACAACTTACGCCCACGAATAAAATCTTTTAAAACCTCCAGAAAACACACCCTGCTAACCAAGTTCCGTAGGGCTGCCAGACCACTATCCTCCTCCTCCTCTTCTTCTTCGTCGAATTCTCCTCCACAAAGGGAAAGAAGACGAATAATCACAAGTAAACACCATAACCCCTCTAACTATATTCCAAAAATAACAACCCCCACCCTCCCATGAAAGAACATACCTTCCCCTTCAACCTCATCCCCTCTCAACCCCCACCTCATCACCCCGAATGACCTGCTAGATCTACCCCCCCCACCAAACTCCCATAAAACCGCCTATTTCCACCACCATCAAATCACCGACCCCACCAAAGAACACACCCAACACATGTTCCTACCCCCAACCCTCCAAATTAAATCTCCACTCCCTCCCCCCCCCCCCGTCTAGCCCGTCCCGCATCCACCCATTTCCCCTCCACTATCCCTGCGACCCCACCCACGCATCAACCAACCTCCTCATCTCATCAAACCCCCAACCAACCACCCCCTAAAAAGTACACTATGCCAACGACCAACCCCTCCTCTCACACCACGTCTAACACACAACTAACTCCTAACCAAAGCCCCTCCAAACTGACGTACCCGACCTCCACACCCCCACTTGAATCCCCCCACAAAGTCGCCCCTGAGAGAACCCCCATACATACCCCCACCAAATCCTCTCCCATTCCGCCTACCACCCTCACTCGACAAAAACCTCCACACGCATCTACCTCTCAAATAACCCCTTACCTCACCCCCACTACATGCCCTCCACCTGTAAAGCGTTCTTCCCCTCAATATAAAACATCGTTGAGCGACTCAAGTCCCACTACAAACATCTACCTTCCCACCAGGACCTCCAAAGGTAGAATAATCAACAGACCCATCAGATTTGAAGACAGTTATGTAAAAACAACACCCCGTTCTTAGACTAAAGACCCAAGCCACACAACACACACACACCCTCTTTCTCACACACCTCCATCACGCACCTTACCTAAACCGATATTGCACATTGCCTCCATGTATTTTCCCAGCCTGCAACACCACCCAAGAAAACCCCAAAAACCCCAGACTCATATCCCCCCTTCACCCCCAGCTCCGTTTTCACGCGTTAGTCCCTCCCCTTCAGTTATTAACCCATTCACCACACTGAAGAGGCCTCCTGTCAGTCCCACACACCTCACTCGATACATGACCTCCACCATGAAAAAATCCACACCATTCGTCGCCCCCGTCCCTACCCCCACGGGGGAAGACTACACACCGTTCATACGAAAGGTTAAAGTAAAAACGTCCACAGGACGCTTAGCCCGTCTACAGCGCCCACATCAAGCCCGGGCAACCGCCCTCCACAACACC
Organism: Paralithodes platypus; assembly: GCA_032716605.1. Lineage (NCBI taxonomy): Eukaryota > Metazoa > Arthropoda > Malacostraca > Decapoda > Lithodidae > Paralithodes > Paralithodes platypus. Next base: position 40,724,272 of record CM064493.1, read on the forward strand.
GAGGACACAATCCTACAGGTCTACATAGACCTGCAAAAGAAACCTGACCCTCGCTCTCTTGCTTGGTGGGACCTTCTCAATACACTCAAAATGACCCACCATGACTATGCTTCTTTTTACTTCACCCTTGAGGCTCGGGGACGAGCCTACAATGAAGGAGAGGGAAGTAAAATGCCCCAGAACGAGAAGCCCACCACGGAAGCCACGAGCAAACACCACCAGGAAACGGGAACAGAAACACCCGAAAGAAAGGCCCACAGAACGAAAGGACCAGGTGACCGAGCCAACCAGTTAAGACAGGCCGAAGCCCGCAGGGCTAAGCAGCTCCAAACCACACCTGCCTATCCCTTCTAACCACTGACCTTTCCCCCACCTCGCGTATACACTACCCCTCGTGTCCTACACCTCTACCTACATGATGATGAACATAAATACACCTAAATTTAATACACCCATGCCCTGTCCCTAAGTTAAGATATCAATATCAACATACCCTAAAATACCTTGTCTTGCCAGACTAAGTTTCTGAAGACCAACCGCCCCCATAAATCTATGTATGTTCTTCCATCCGAGAAGTAATATGTTAACCCCTGTCTTGCCAGACTAAGTTTCTGAAGACCAACCGCCCCCATAAATCTATGTATGTTCTGCATTTTCACCACGAAACAATACCGAAGCTACCCCTACGAACTGCCGTTTTCTTTGGTGTATATGTCATAGAAAACGCAGTTCCCAGGAACAACTAGATCAGCAAGAAATAGTGTCAGATTAACAGTGTCCATAACCATCGTATTGACAAGTAATAATACACCATGTTTTTCCCTACTTTTATCCACAGTCAAGCACACACCTACAGTTAACCTCCTCTTCCCCACAGCCCCACAGTCCACATGATTCTATCCTTTCCAGACTCATATACCACCCCATATTGCTCATCCCCCGGTAGCGTTTGGCTAACATACTTTCCCTGTCATTAACCCCCAAGCTCCGATACCAACTGTAGTCTAATGCCATCCCTACGCCCAGAGACCTTAGGGTCAAACTTCCACGTAGCCCCCCCTTAACCCTCTCCCTCTCGTTAACCCCCCACGCGCCTCGACTCCTTTCCGACCTAGCCTCTCCACCATACCTCCTGAATATCCTTAATTTTTCCGTTGCTAACATTCTCAAACCTTTTATATATATACTCCTATCCAGCCTACCTTCCCTCAGTAGGAAGGAACACCATTAGAACTTTACTAACCCTTTGCATGCCATCTATTCCCTCACAACCCATTCACAACCCTGTACCAAATGATCGTCAGTGCAAGGCTAGCCGCCTCGCCAGTGACTAACTTCTATTGCCATACTTCCAGATAAATGTGGCAGAGTTAGCAACCCAGTCTCCACCACATCCAGCAAACCATGCAATTAACAACCCAACCGATTCAACCAGCTAGTCAAGGCACCTTCGGTTTTGGTATTATGAACACCCACATCTGTCTCATAAACAGAGGGTTATTACAAACACTTGTGATATGGCAAGCCCCTAGCCACAGCCGCCGGACGACCATCACAGAGAGAGGGCGCGCACCTACCCCTTTTTACCCACCCGAGGAGGGAGACCCCCACCCCTGCGGAGGTATACCTGACCCCTGTTTTGACTTCCGGGTCATTGCCAGGTAGCACAGGAATTCTTCCTATCAATGAACTAACCATGCATGACTAACACCTTTACTAACCTCTATTAACCCACAATAACCCATTAACCTTTCTTGCATACTCTGATAACCAAATTAGCACCTCAGCTATACCAGAGAATGAAGACTGAGCAATCTAAGAGAGACGCTCCTATCACAGCTGTCCCAGTCCTCCTCGCAAAGTAGATCCAGTCTCTCTCCCCTAAATACTTCCAGTATAGCCAAAATAGTACCTCTTACTAAGGCTCAGTTATATCACATTATGAAGGCTCCATATAGCCATGTGCCACAACAGTAATCACCACCTTACCTAGTTCCCGTATCCATTGAGAGCTCAAATAAATCCATAAGACTCGAGATCCCTATGGCCTACAGGGTCCAAAAACCGAGCCTATAAACCAAGCTCCAGCCCCCAGTAAAATCAGTTGAAAGATAGACACCAACCAGTGGCTGGCCCCCTTAAGTTGACCTCTAGCTCTGCCCTTGTGTTGTTCCTGAGAATTGAGTTCCAGAGCCGGCAGACTCCGTGGCAGATTGAGATAGAAGCATCTGTCCACGTACAAGAAATCTACGTGCACCTTATAACCTTCACAAACCAGTGGGTATATAAGCGTGTAGCCAGCAACGATCGCCAAGAGATCCGTCTTGAGAACTTACTACATATGGACCACCTGGACGGCCGCGGAACCAGTCGTTAGCCCCCAACATCACGGATGCAAGATAACCAGGACCAGACCAACCAAATACTACCCAAGATTCACTTTATTAGTACTACAGTGTTACAGTACTATTTAGAGACTCACTTATTAATATTTCTATGAAGTGGCCATATCTTTGCCCCAGTATAATTCATATATAACCATTCCATTAGGAAGTGCTAAGCGTATCAGTGTTTATTAATTAACAGGCGATATTAACTCTCGTAATTACCCATATCCAGATATTATTACATAGAAGTAAAACCCTAGTGATATCTAACATTCGCCCACTGATTTGCGTTCTACATATTTCTGCTATAAGAATATAAAACTTAGATCAGTACCCCCCTGAGGTTACTAGAATTCCCGGGCTCTAAAATACGCGTGTCTAATCTAGTCTGTGAACTACTACTTGTGCACCAGAGCTACCAGTAATAAATCTAAATAGTGAAATTGAATCTATAAGTAACATTGATGGTCTCCAGTATATAAACTTGTGAACAAAGCCAGTGGTCAGAAGATTAATACCTGAATGTTGGAAGTGGGAGACTAGGCTCCATCCAGATCCACTTAATGCTAGTTGTTCAATTCTATCATTTGTCTGTTATGTATGTTTTTTCCCATCCAAGAAGTAATATGTTAACCCTCTGTCTTGCCAGACTAAGTTTCTGAAGAACAACCGCCCCCATAAATCTATGTATGTTCTTCCATCCGAGAAGTAGTATGTTAAAACCCCATGTCCTAATTGATAAGAAACTATGATAACCACGGGTACACCAGTGTATATATAACCATTGTTCCTGTAAGACCTAGACAGAAATGACTGAAGATGTTAGCCACCATGCAGTAACTTTAATTCTTACCCCAACCAGAGATTGTATATACAACCCTCTTTTACCATTGTCTCGACGCATTTTCACCACGAAACAATACCGAAGCTACCCCTACGAACTGCCGTTTTCTTTGGTGTATGTCATAGAAAACGCAATTCCCAGGAACAACTAGATCAGCAAGAAATAGTGTCAGATTAACAGTGTCCATAACCATCGTATTGACGAGTAATAATACACCATGTTTTTCCCTACTTTTATCCACAGTCAAGCACACACCTACAGTTAACCTCCTCTTCCCCACAGCCCCACAGTCCACATGATTCTATCCTTTCCAGACTCATATACCACCCCATAGTGCTCATCCCCCGGTAGCGTTTGGCTAACATACTTTCCCTGTCATTAACCCCCAAGCTCCGATACCAACTGTAGTCTAATGCCACCCCTACGCCCAGAGACCTTAGGGTCAAACTTCCACGTAGCCCCCCCTTAACCCTCTCCCTCTCGTTAACCCCCCACGCACCTCGACTCCTTTCCGACCTAGCCTCTCCACCATACCTACTGAATATCCTTAATTTTTCCGTTGCTAACATTCTCAAACCTTTTATATATATACTCCTATCCAGCCTACCTTCCCTCAGTAGGAAGGAACACCATTAGAACTTTACTAACCCTTTGCATGCCATCTATTCCCTCACAACCCTGTTAGGGATTTCTATTTCATTAAAGTGTCACTGGTTGTAATTGAGGTATTGTGCTTGTTATGGTGGGTACGATCTTTAATTATTTATCATTGAACATCGTATGCAATGTTATGAGCCCGGTATAATTAATTTAACCTGTAGACAACTTAGTTTCATATAGGAAGATATTTTTGTTCAAGTGTGTACAGGAACGAGTGAGGTGAGGTGAGGGAGGCTTGGTGCAGACTACCACCCTTTCGTTCACATTCCATTCTACCCCCTATCGTCCTACACTCGTAACCCTATTCATTCTCCCCCCTTTCTTCCAACCCCCTTGCTCTTCTTCGTTGCCTGACGTACGAATGATATTATAGGTTTGACTCCTGTAAGGAGATAAAGAAAACCTAATATTTAGTAGTGGCCCCGTAATCATTGACGAACATGCCTATTACATAAGGCATCCTCTTCAAACACTAATCCGCCGTAGTTTGAATCTACCGCGCAGAGCATTTAAAAACTGAGGAGCCTTCATCATGAGCGCACGCGACCTCACTTATGGCTTCAGTCATTATGAATTGGGTTCTCATTACGAAAAAACTTCGTAAAAAATAAAAACAAAAACAAAATAAGAATAACTATCCAATAAGCTTTCCATCATATCGTGGATGTACTTGTGTGGATCTTTGACCAGACGCTGATTCAGGCGTCATTCTTCCTTCACTGACATATCAAGTAAACCAAAATCCTTAATACATCAACGAATGGGAAGGGGATGGTCGGGAGGGCCCCAGTCGTCAATGATTACGGGGCCACTACTAAATATTAGGTTTTCTTTATCTCCTTACAGGAGTCAAACCTATAATTTATTAGTGGCCCCTCCATCATTGACGAACATGCCTGATTTCTAAGACTGGAGGGGGACATTCGTAATCATATCATAACTCTAGAAAAGCAGATAATAAAAACAACCACATAGTATTCTTACTTTGAAAATATATTTAATAAGGCATAGCCCGTATATATACAAGAAAGGGGTTCAGGCAGGTGCGTGCTTCAAAGAAGCCTGCTTGACAAAAAAGGGTAACTCTGAAGATTCTGTGAACAGATCTGTAGTTACAAAGGCACCCCACTCAACGAGTGGTGACAAAAATAACAAGTTATCAGTTTACATGTGCACATAATAAACCCCAAAATAATCGTGGAGATAAATTGCAAAAGATCTTCACTGTTTAATATTAAATTGCTTTCGCAGCTAAAACTACTATAACAACCCCGTTGTTTTGTACTAACATTGTACTAGCACAATTTCTCGCCGAGAAATTTTCATATCACATTAACCATAAATTGTATCACAGCTCTCACACTCCGGCGGGGTCTAGGGTGTCCTATATCAACTGACTGCACCCCCCCCCCCCCCCCTTTTCTTGAAAGTAAACAAAAGTGACTGAAGGGCCACCTAGACCCTCTGCCTTAAAGCTATACATGGTAAGGAAGGTTTATCTAGAGCAACTGACAAGTATCTAGTCAAAAACGTATGATTAGACGCCCACAACTGAGTGGACGCAATATCTTCTACTGAAAAATTCTTCAGGAAACGTAAAGAGGCTGCCCATTTGCGTAAATCGTGGGCCCGACCCACAACGCCGGGATTACTCTCTTTAATGACTTCGACCAGATGAGAAGCTAATCGCCGTTTCAGTAAGCGTTTACCCATACTCGCTACCCATAAAGCACCTTGGGGGTTTAGAGGAGCTACTCTCAAATATTTGGTTAGAGCTTGCACTGGACATAGATTATGATGCACCTTTCCCCTTTTTAACGCCGGCACCGTGAACTCAGAAAACACGTGTGCACTGTGCTCATTCTTGGCTACAAATCCCGGGGAAGGTGCAATGTAAATAACTAAATACATTCATTAAGTCTACCAAACCTAAGGCAATTAGGTGTGTTGCTCATCGCCGCCAGCTCAGACACTCTGTTCCTGGCGGTGGCCAAAGCCAAAAGGAATACAGCCTTTTTTAAGAGTAATGCAAAATCTGCAGTATTTTGGTACAGACGAGAGTGAAGTAAAGACAAAGCTTTGTCCAGAGACCAAGTAGGCATGAGCTGACGGGGAGGTGGGCGGAGTTTAAAACAAGCTCTCATAAAACCTGTTTCCTCCGCCACCGGTATGGAGAGACCTGTAAGGTCTAAAAAGGGCACTCTAATTGCAGTTAAGTGATTTTTTAACGTTGCCACAGATAAATGTTTCTGCTCAAACAGATAATTTAAATCATTAAAAACTAAAGCTACTGATGGCACAGTCTGTTCTGTTCCAATGATCCAAGAAGTAAAGGCTTGCCAATGTGAGTGATACTGTCGTTTTGTAGACTGAGTATATTGATTTAATAATTTATTGGTCACATCTCTACCGTATGGTGCTAGCCACTTGGCCTCCTGAATGTCCATAATGCAAAAGTCAGCGAGGTCGCTAGGTTGCCAATCGTGTCTAAGTGGAAATACCCGACCGGGAGCGACACCGGGTGCGGGCATCACGTCTTCAATTGCTGGTACCACAACTGCGCCGGCCACAGGGGCGCGATTAGTGAGACTAAGCCTCGATAATCTCGTAGTTTGTTCACTACGTGGCACATTAGTGACGCATCTGGCGGCGGAAACAGATAGATGGAGCTCCATCTGTTCCAGTCTGTCACTAGGGCGTCTGGCCCCCCTGCCGGCGTTTTCGTCCGGCGGGTGAGGTATAGAGGGAGTTTGTGAGTCTCCTCGGACGCAAACAGATCCACTTGTGGATGGGAGAGCTCTGCAATCATTAGGTTGAAAATGGGTTGCTTGAGCTCCCATTCTACTGTCGTGCTCTGTCTCCGGGACAGAGCGTCTGCCCAGACGTTTGCTACGCCTGGGAGATAAGATGCGTGAAGATAAATGTCTAGTCTGTTGGCTAGAGTAAAAATCTCTTCCGACACGTTTAGCAACCTCCTTGACCTCGTTGACCCCTGTTTCTGAATACAGTGAACTGCGTTCAGATTGTCCATTCTGAAGGCCACCGACTTGCCCCGTAACGCAGGGCCGTGAGCCTGAAGGAAATACAAGGGGACTAGTAATTCTTTGACATTGATGTGAGAGATTTCTAAGTGGGACCAAAGCCCCTGACCCTGGTGCCCCTGATTTGACTGAAATCCCCAACCTATTGTGCCTGACGCATCCGTGTCTACCCATACCGTTGGTGGAGGAGAGGTCCAAGACATTATTGAGTGCAACGTTTCCCTCTTCGCCCAGACCGCTAGTAAGGTGTGGATTAATTTCGGGATGGGCCATAATTTTCCCGCCGGTAAGAGTGGGAAATATTTGTTGCCTTGCAATATTAAACGTTTTACTTTCAACCGGCCCAACATATCAGTTAGTTGAATCCAGTTGAGAGAGCCGACCAGAGACTCCCAGACCCTCCGCGTCGTAGTCAGACTGTGAAGAAACATGAACAGTTGCCTGCGAAACCTGTTGCGATTGTCCACACTCTGACTCAGAGTGAGAGCGGCCGTGTCCCAGACCAGCCCTATCCACTGAATTACTCGTGAGGGAACAAGGTTTGACTTTACCAGATTTACCTTGAACCCTAGAGTTTTGACATGATTTAAAATGATGTTGACATGTTTGATGCATAATTGTTGTGTCTCTGCCACCACCAGCCAGTCGTCTAGGTACCACAACACTCTGATTCCTTGTTTTAACAACGGCATCAGGGCTTGCCGGACTAATTTCGTGAATAATCGAGGTGCCAGGTTCAAACCGAATGGCATCCGTTGAAAAACAAAATTTTGGTGCCTGATCCGTAAGGCCAAAAACCTTTGAAATCTTTTGTTGACCGATACGTGCCAATAGGCGTCTGTCAGGTCTAGGGAACACATCCAACCTCCCGGCGGAAGTGTTAGCCTGATTTGGTGTACTGTTAACATTCGGAAAGACTCGTTGTGAATGTGAAGGTTCAGATAAGACAGGTCTACGACCGGTCTCATCTGAACACTATCCCTTTTGGGAACCAAAAATAGCTTGGACGTGAATACAGGGTAATTTGGGGGGACCGGGATGATGACATTCTTGGCAATCATTTCCTGGACCAGTGACTCCACCTCTAAAGAAACAAAATTCGCCGTTGTCAGCTGACGTAAGCGAGGTCGCCGGAGCCACTGCCAAGTGATGTCTTTGCGTGCCACCATCCGTGCCCAAGTGTTTAACGGCCATGCTTGGTGACACATTCGGAACGACCCAGTTAGCAGACAAGGGTTCGCCGGCTGTACTACCCTCGGGTCCGCCGGCCTTAAGGCTGGCACCGGGAGTGAGAGAGACTTTAGTTTTTTGATGGTGGGGTTGGTGGTGCTGGACGCTTCGCCGGCTGGCTGGTGTTGGCCGAAGACGGGCCCTGACCTGGCTTATTATGGCCGCGTCCTCTCTGACCTGAAAACCTACTCTGTCTATGCCTGTACTGACCTTGAGGGGAGGGGGAGGACTTAGGTGGAAGAAAGGGCTTAGATCCCCCCGGCTGAGCTTTAGCGGCTGGCCTGGGTTTGGGGAAGTTAAAGGCAGGTTTCTTAGAAGGGGTGGGACTGTGTTTAAAGGCCTGCGCCATATTAAACACCGTTCGCCACACGACAGGGGACATTAAAGAGGGAGTAAGCACTGGTGACATGACCACCTGATTCGCAATGCGATCAGGCAGTTTGCGGACTAAAGACATTCTGAGGTCTTGTCTCGCTCGTACCGCCTCAAGCAAGGCGGTGCGGATGTCACCCAGAGATTGGATTGACGACTGAAGAAGCAGTCGCCGGGACAATTCAACCGATCGTCTGGCATCCGCGTCTGCGATTGCCTGAGTGGACCGGAGCAAAGACTTTGCTACCTGTTGAGACACTATGTATTGAGAGAACAGGCGAAAAGCTTTCCCCCTTAGCCTAAATTCTCGGTCTAGGTGAGTTGGGGTAGGGGTAGTGAAAGGGTCTTTTAGCTCACAAAGATTAATTTTAGGGGCAGCTAAGAAAGAAAACAAAGCTGAAGGGACTCCGCCGGCAGAACACACTGGCATGGAGAACCACGAATGAGTATCTTGAGGGATCTGGTGGGAAGTTTTGGAAGTAAATGTGGTCGCAAAGTTTTGAGCCTCTGTCTCCCAATCCACCCAAGGTCCTGGACCCAACTGCCCCACCTTCAAGACTGGATTAGCTGCTTCGTCTGTGACGGTTTGTAAATCAAGTTTTGGAGTGAGAGCTGACAGAGTCTTAATGTCATTAAACCCATCCAGCTTAGACCAGTCTGAAAACAATTTTGAAGCTGAGGCAGGGGGTAAAGCTGGCTTAGTAGCATACACAAAATAGTCTTGGTGATAATAACTAGGTATAGCCTTTATATTAACGTCTAGTACATTTCCCAAGGTATCCAAGGCCCTTAATTTCTTTGATTTATTGCCCTGGATGACCCACTCACGCGGTACTGGGAGTTCCCCTGACAAGATAGATTGGGCGAGCTCTGGTTTAGTGGGGGTCAAAAGGACCCATGACTCGTCTGGTCCGTAAAGCAAGGGCATAGCTACCTTTCTGAGAGGCGCCTTGTCTAGAGGGGGTGGATTGACATCCGTTATAACCCTTACATTCGAAGTGGTCAATGCCGCCGTAGCAGGCCTAGTAACCACTGATGGTGACAGAGTGGGAGGGTGAGGGATCTTAGTTAAAGCAATAGAAGTCATCAGAGGCCGTACCGTAGAACTTGTCGTGGGAGCTCCCAAGTCCACTGTGGGAGTTTCCTGCTGTTGGCCAAAAAATTTAGATAAAGCATGACTAAGTAGCCCATCAATTTCCTGCGCAGTGACAAATTGACTTGATGATGTACTCACTGGTGAATCATTAATATCCTGCGCGGCGTCTAAGCCTGAACCTGACTCTTGCCCTTCCATATCCGAAATTATTGAAACCTCGTCTTTCTCCTCCTGTTCCTCCTGAGAAGATCCCGCCGAAGCTGGGGTACCTTGTTGCCAAGATAAGTCAGGAATAGAGGATGGGATCGCCGCGTCCCTGTGGACGTCAGCTACTGTGTGACTAGTTTGAGTCGGAAGTGGGTGGTCAGACCCCGGCCGAGAAAATCGCCAAACACCGAGGCCTTGGCCTACACTCTCTTGGGAGTCTGAAACACTCTCAATCACTGATCCCCCTGAACTCTCCAATTCCAGGGTTAAAATGTTAATGGGTAAATCATCTTTAGGTACAGGCACCGTACTGGACCCTTGAGACCTAACACAAACTCTGTCTGGGGTAGAGGTACGATGAGAAGCACTAGAAGCTGGCGAATGTAGGGAGGTCTTTCTTTTATGGGAATCCTTTTTGGAAGATTTATGGCTACGGTGTGACCGTGAACTACTCTTTGATTTGGAGGATTTATCGCCGTGACCACTGGTGGAACTTTCCGTCTTACTCTTCTTACTCGATGGTGAAGAGGCAAGACTAGATGGCTGGTGTCTGAGAGGTGACCTAGACCGAGATCTCTCCCGAGACGAGGAGGCGGTCGCCGGGGGTGTAGGCTCTCTTGGACGTTTCGGAGTAGCAGCAGAAGACACAGAACCCTGACCAGTCTCCGCCGGCTTATGACTAGTTACTCGAGAGGAACGTTTAGGGGGAGGGTGTTCGAAAAGCAGTCTATCCCAAAGAGGGACGTTGTCACATTGAAGTGACTTATGCGCTACAATCGTAGTATATGCTGACATCTGTTGCCTAACCTCTCTTAATGCGACCGCTGCGGTCTTATCATTGTCGCGGAGGACCTTGACACTTAATTGGGAGCAAAAGGAACAGTTGCGCATCACCCACAGACCCCTTGAACGGTCTAGACATTTAACACACTTGATGCAAAGAGTGTGCGCAAAAATAGGGATACCAGCACAGGTAGGGGTAGTGCATAAAGCAAAGACTGGGGCCAAGGTAGCCATGACAGAGACTGGTGGGGAAAACTACTGCCGGGTCTGTATTGGTCAGCCGGAGCCCAGCTCTGGAAAAAAATAAAATTTCCAGGAATTAATGCTCATAAGGTTAACCCAACATGTTCGCACACAAGTGTTAATAACCCACCGGGTAACGAGATGTAATGACACAACGATCACAGCTCGCTACGCGGCGGGGTTCAGAATATCTAAACATATCTTTTTAAGAAAGTGAAAAATACCCTCTGACATAATATAACGGACCAGCATGGCGTTTATAGTCTTTCTGGTGGTGACTGTTTCAAGATTCAATTTTTTGGGAAAAACAACCCCCCACAAAGACGCCGGCCCTTGAATTATTTTAGTAGAATAACACAGGGCAGGCTGATACGAGATCTGATTTCTAACGAATTGTCACAAAAGATCGCCGTAAGTTTGAAGGCGGCGATACATAAACGTATCACTCAATTAAGTGGTTAATCGAAATTGAATTGTAAATTCCTTATTTCCTCCACCCAGGAGCACCCGCCGGGTGTAAAAACGATGTTAACCCTAATTGAACCTTCAATCGCCGTAAGTGTAAAGGCGGCGATACATATAGTATCACTAAAATGGATCGGTTAACTAATGACTTAGTTGTTCATCCCACCCTACCAAGGTACACCCGCCGGGTGAGATGTCAAAACGTTAACCCCATAAGTTCCTGTCCCCACTTCTTTGTAAAAGATCGCCGGGGAGGAAAGCCCTTAACAACAGCTAGGTTTTTTCTGTGGTTTGTAAAACCGGGTAGAAAAACTTCATAACATATGTCCGCATGAACAATGTTAGATGGGTACAGCCACTCCGCCGGGAATCAAAGGGAGCCTGAAAACAGGCACCAACACAGAGACGCAGTCCTGGAGAGCCACAGACACCTCATCGCCGGGGACACAAGCCTGTGTTGAAACCACGTGTGGCCCAACACGGCTCTCGGCCGGGTTTTTTCATGGTGAAACCGAGAAAAAACCCGCCGGAAGGAAACCCACCCCGTTCAGAAACCATCTGAACGTACATCGGACTCGAAGGAAAGCCAAGCACGACTAGCCTAGGTCCACACAATAATCCGTGGAATTAGCCAATACACAACTAAACCAGGAAACAAACATAGTCCGTGGAATTAGCCAATACACAACTAAACCCGGATACACATGACACAGTAGGGCATATTTATAAAATAAACAATAACACTTGTACATGTGGCAAAGCTACGAGCGGCTGGCTAGGCCTAAGTAGACGGCATAAGAAATGTTGAAATATAAACAAAAAACACTGGAAATATAACAACAGGAACCACCGCCAACACACCACTGTAGCAAATACTTCCGGCAAAGGGAAGACTGACTCGGGACCCAGAAAAAACTTCACTAAGTGAAGAAAAATACGCTGGGAACGTCAGTAAGCAACGCTTACCTCATCAGAAAGATAAAAGGCAGCATAATTAACGCGTAATGAAAGCCGCCTGCATCACAAGCTAACTCAACTGTGAAAAGATCACAAGTCCACAACAGGACCACGAGGGTACATCCGAAATAGATGCCCCAAACACACGACCCAAAATACACTGCACTGCGGGCAACCAGCCCAGGGCACTCCTGCTACGCATATCCTAACCTTACTTGATACATCCCGGAGTAAACAAATGAGAAAAAACTCACTAGGGACGCAGCAAATGCGGAACCAGCGGAGCGTGGGGAGACACTTCCGGGCAGGCTGAGCGCAGAGCAGAGAAGGAAGAATGACGCCTGAATCAGCGTCTGGTCAAAGATCCACACAAGTACATCCACGATATGATGGAAAGCTTATTGGATAGTTATTCTTATTTTCTTTTTGTTTTTATTTTTTACGAAGTTTTTTCGTAGTGAGAACCCAATTCATAATGACTGAAGCCATGAGTGAGGTCGCGTGCGCTCATGATGAAGGCTCCTCAGTTTTTAAATGCTCTGCGCGGTAGATTCAAACTACAGCGGATTAGTGTTTGAAGAGGATGCCTTATGTAATAGGCATGTTCGTCAATGATGGAGGGGCCACTAATAAATTGATTATAACTAGGTAATAATGTATTTGGCTTTTCTAATCATAAGTAATGTTTAAAAGATATATCATAGAGTTCTTGGTAAAAGTAATACTTTAATTCAGCAAGTATATAAGGAGTTGAGATTAATACAGTTAGAGAAGTTTGTATGAGAGCCAGGTGCGCTAAGGGTATATAAGTCGAAAGTACCGTAACGGCAAAGTAGTGTATTCTCCACCACCATCTTAAGCTGACCTGCCCTGAGTTCGTTTGTAAAAGAATCACCATGAGTTGAATAAGTATCGCCTAGGATTTGTTCTATGTTTATTGATTGCTTTCACTTACTCTCTTGGAGGGTATTTATATAACTATTATTGATATAACTATGTATTTTTCTTAAGAGTTTCTTTATTATTTCACATCAATGATTCTCAAATTTGATATTTTCACTAAAAGTAACTTTTGTGTATAATTAATCATTTAAATAAATTATAATTATATTTTACATACTCTTTACATTTTACCTTTATATGCTAATATATTATTCTTTTGATTGTTGGGATAAATCTAAGTCAAAGTAACTAAAGATAACTAATTCTGAACGAGTGATAAGAAAGGAATAACTTTGAGGTTTTTAGGCTAAAACAGCCATTTGATATCAACTGATATTTTATGAACTTGCCACATCTTTTCACCTACCAAGGTTTTAGTGACTACAAAGAGAGTTGCTAGTTTTTGTGGAAGTTTAACATACCACTTATTCTTGACTGAAACTGATAGTCATATTTTCCGCATTTTGTGAGGCTAAATAATAAGTCCTCGTTTTGTGGTGTTTAGTGGAATGTTTCTTTATGTTATGGGTTCGAACCCCGCTCGTAACGTAATATGGTGCCGTGACCAGGATTCCTTTCTTTCCCTCGTTTGGTAGTAATTGAGAACATTAGTGAAACATTAAGTCCCTCACTAGGACATCGCATACTCATCTCATCCATCTCGTTTCGTTCTGTTTATGAGTTGAGAGAGCTGTGTCAGCCTCTACGTTCTTTAATGCCAGTTATTCGCGTTTCTCACTCATAATTTGTCATACATTTCCTCGTTTATCCATTGTTCATAGCATTCAATCATGGAATTTAAAATTAGTGAATTTGTCACGGACCCCTCCTTGAGCACATTGTCTGTGTCGAAGCTCAGAAAAGTAGACTGGATTGCCTTAGCCACATCATATGATGTATCTTACAAAACTAGTAATACCAAAGGTGAGATTAGAAGGAGTGTGATTGAGAAATTGGTAACTACTGGTGTTTTGTCTGAGGCAGCCTATCAGTTGTGTGCAGAGGAAGGAGGTAGTGATGCATGGATGAAAGTGAAACTATTAGAGCTGGAGAATGCAAAATCTGACAGAGACCAGAGAAGGCTTGAAATTGAACATGAGCGTGAACAAAAACAGCTTGAAATTGAACATGAGCGTGAACAAAAACAGCGTGAGATTGAACATGAGCGTGAACAAAAACAGCGAGTGTGAACAAAAACAGCGTGAAATTGAACATGAACGTGAACAAAGACAGTATGAGTTTGAACAAAAACAGTGCGAGTTTGAACAAAAACAGCGTGATATTGAACATGAGCGTGAGGAGAAACAACGTGAGAGAGAGCATGATGAGCGCATGTTAAATTTAAAAGCTGAAGAAAACCGGAATCAAAGGGATTCGGTTGCAAGTAGACCATTTTCTGATAAGGGTCATAGTTTGAAATTTGTCCCTAGTTTTGATGAGACTGACCCGGAGAATTTCTTCATCCTTTTTGAGAAGGCAGCCAACCAACTCAAATGGCCAAATGATCAGTGGGCATTTCTAGCCCAGACTGCTTTCATAGGTAAAGCCAAGCAGGTTTACACCAATCTCCCCATTGATTCCTTGACCTATGAAACTCTTAAAACTTCAGTCTTAGCAGTGTATGATCAGGTTCCTGAAACTCATCGTCAGTGTTTCAGGGATATGAAGAAAGGTGAAAAACAAACCTATCTAGAATTTGTAAAGGAAAAAGAGCGAAAGTTTCTGAGTTGGTTGAGAGCCAGTAAAGTAACAACCTTTGAGCAGTTGTGCCAGCTAGTTATGCTTGAAGAATTTCTCCGCAAAGTCCCCTACCCCTTAAAACTTTACCTCCAAGAGAGAGAGGTGCAATCTGTAGACAGGGCGGCTATTTTGGCTGAAAATTACCGATTAACTCATGGCGATTCTTATTTCAGGACAGGACAGAGAGGGCCTGGCAACCGGCCACATTCTGGTGCTGGTCCTCGTGATGGTGGTAGTTTCCAATCTACTGGTGGTAGGTCTGGTTTTGGTGGTGTCTCCCAACCAGTTTCAAGGGTAGCTTCTGGGGGCAATGGATCTGATAAAAAGGAATTTAACAAAACTTCTCTTTCTTCCATTAAACCTCCTGGACCCTTAGTTTGTGCCTACTGTAAACAACCTGGGCCGGTATTTATAAAAGAATTTAAAAATGTCCCTAAAAGTAATTTTAACTAAAAGAAAATCCTTAAAAGTTATTCATAAAACATTTAAAAGCAGCTTTTAGTGGAAGCGTTAAGAAAGCTGCCACAACCGCTATTAATAGGTAAGTATAGGCTTCTAATTGCATATACTAATTACTATAAAACATTAGGGTAATTATGCAATATTTTGTTATTGTGAAATCAATTATATATTGCTAAATTGAAAGGGTAATATATTTACCATACCAAAACAATTGCATACTCCGGTGTGGCAGCATCTGAGATAGTTGCCAAATTCGCGAGTTTACACAATTCGTAAAGTGGGGTAATTTCGGAAATTTTCCTATAATTTTCCTAGTTTGTTTTTTACAATTTCTCCTGACTGTAAACACATTGTAGAGATTTAACTAGGTCAAGTGATGTGTAGTGATAATGCGCCGTAATCCAGGAAGCCTCCTAAAATTATCTCCCATAATATCCTTATCCTTTTCCTAAATAATGTCCAAAGTATTCTTGAAAAGTATGGTAAAAGCGTTTCCATTGTATAATGACAATGGCTAATTACATATTATCGCCAAAGTCCGAAGTTATGACCGCAGTCCGAAATCACCCCAGTTTACAGTAATTTGCGAAAAAATAGGGTGCAAATAGGCTACTTAAATTGGTCTCGGATGTTATGAAATAGGCCTATCTTGTGACAATCGAAAGTAAAAGTAAAACTAGAGAAGTTGTTGAACAAGACATATCAAGTAATTATATTGAGGACTTAAGCTTTGAAAATGCCAGAACAATTTTTATAACAAGGACAAGAATGATAGAAGTAAAAGAAAACTTCAAAAACAAATATGAATCTAACCTATTGTGCGATATTTGTCAAAATGAAAATGAAAATCAAATGCACCTGTTCAACTATGAATCATACGAAGACCTATACACAGATCTGAGAGGTAGGGACAACTTGAGGGAAATATTTGAACAAAATGAATTAAAAAGGGTAGCAGAGATTATAAGAACAGTTCTAAAAGGGAGGGAGACTATCGTTAATTTGAGAAAAGAAATATATAAGTAATATGAAAATGTTTAACAAATACAAATAACAATAAGGAAACAGCCATCGTTCATAGAACGAACTCCTGGATGGGAGAGTGCGCCAAAAACAACAACAACAATCTAATATTATATGTTAGTCCTTCTACACTCCTTTAATTTGGTCTATTTGTTAGTGTTCTTCCAACAAGTACAGTATAGGCGTTTGTCAACGAGGACGCTGGAACTATACCGGTTGTGGGCGGAGGAGGGGATTTATCCAAGGTTAAGAGATTTAAGAACAAGAATTTTGTTTTTATCTCTTAACCTTGGATTTACCCATCTAAAAATAGAGAGACCGACCGCGGCAAAAAATGTAGTCGGACATAATATACAGTATGAATCGAAATGTTTAAAGTAGGTTGATATAATATATGGTCGTAGGTTACTTTCTAATATAGCTTATTCGTTGGAGAAAACACAGTGGATCACCTTTGAGTAGTATGATAGGCCTATTAATCCAATTGGTCTTTTTAACATGAAAATTCCTTGGCAGGGGGTGGCGGATTTGTTATTCAACCATCTTCATCGTCCTCTAAAAGTAACTTTTAAGCGCTAAAAGTCCCCAGGAGGGCTTTTAGTTTTCGCCGGGTTTAAAAGCTACTTTTAGCTGCTAAAAGTTTTTTTACCCAACTTTTACCTTTTAAAAGTGGCCGCCATCTTTAAAAGCTACTTTTAAGCCTAAAAGTGCTTTATAAATACCGCCCCTGGACATTTTATCAGAGAGTGTCCCAAATTAAAGTTAAAAGAGAAAACCTGTAAACCAGAGAGTAGTGCTGTTCTAGCCTCTTCCCTTGTACTTCATCCAAATAGAGTAGCAGTATCCCCTCCTACTCCACCTGTGTTGAGTGCATGTTCTGACTCTGATGGCTCTGACAACCAGGTTTTCCCTAGTATACCACCTAGCTGTTCTAACCAGTTCCAACCTTTTCTTTCCACAGGATCAGTTTCCTCTACTGATGCTTCCACTGACTATCCCATTCATGTTTTGATAGACACAGGAGCCTCTCATAGCCTCTTGGTAAGAGGATTGGTGCCCAGTATTGAGGACTGTTTGCTGGGCCAGAGTATACTCATTCAGGGAGTCGGTGGGTGTCTTGTTGTTCCTTTGGCTAGGGTGTATCTAAAAACTGATTTAGCT
Organism: Paralithodes platypus; assembly: GCA_032716605.1. Classification (NCBI taxonomy): domain Eukaryota; kingdom Metazoa; phylum Arthropoda; class Malacostraca; order Decapoda; family Lithodidae; genus Paralithodes; species Paralithodes platypus. The sequence goes on from CM064493.1 coordinate 40,741,885, forward strand.
AGTGGTTACTTTACTGTTGGGATTCAAGATTCCCTACCTGTAGAAGGAGTGAACTTTTTGATGGGCAACGATATCGCCGGTGGCAAAGTGATACCAGACCCCATAGTTACCTCCACTCCCTCCTCTGATAACAACACTAAGCAATTAGAAAGTCAGTATCCCAATTTGTTTCCCTCATGTGTAGTGACTAGGAGTGGGGCTGGTCACCACAGTAAAAAGGACAAAGTTGATCCTGATAGTGTTGACCTAGACACTTCCTCCCTATTTCCTGATGTAGAGTCAGAGGATATTAGCAAGATTCCCATTGATTCTGAAACTCTCAAAGAGGCTCAGAAGCAGGACCCTGAACTGGCAATATATTTTGATAGGGCTGTGGAAGAGTCAGATATAGGAAACTATCCTCAATGCTTCTATCTAAGTAATGGTACCCTGATGCGCAAGAATAGACCTCCCAATGTGCCAGCTGATGAGCCCTGGCAAGAGGTGCATCAAGTAGTTGTGCCACATAAGTATAGAGTAGACATCATTTCCATTGCTCATGACCTTAGTGGTGGACATTTGGGTGTCAACAAGACTTATGACAAAATTCTCAATGATTTCTTTTGGCCGAGGATGAAACAATCTGTGAAGTCTTACTGTAAAACTTGTCATGTGTGTCAACTTGCTGGGAAACCCAACCAGCCCATCAAGCCTGCACCCTTAAATCCCATCCCTGTAACGGATGAACCGTTCAGTAAAATCATAATTGACTGTGTAGGACCTTTGCCAAGAACCCGTAGTGGAAATGAGTACTTGTTAACTGTCATGTGTTCCACCACTAGGTATCCAGAAGTGTTCCCCTTGAGGCGTATAACATCAAAGAATGTAGTAAAGGCGCTTAGTAAATTTTTCACCCAGTATGGAATACCCTGTGTGGTACAGTCTGATTTAGGAAGCAACTTTACCTCTCAGCTCTTCAAGCAAACCATGGAAGAGTTGGGAGTACACCAGTACCATTCCACTGCCAGTCACCCACAGTCCCAGGGGGAATTAGAAAGGTTCCATCAGACCCTCAAATCAATGCTCACTAAATATTGTGAAGAGAACAATGCCGACTGGGATGAGGGTATCCATTTTGTGTTGTATGCTGTAAGAAGCAGGGTACAAGATTCTCTAGGATTTTCACCATTTTCCCTAGTTTTTGGTCATGAGGTCAGAGGTCCCTTGAAAGTGTTAAAAGATACTTGGATCAATGCTAACTCTAATAAACATCTCACTTATGTGCATCAATTTAAATCTAGACTGAGATCTGCAGTAGAACTAGCTATGAACAATTTAGAGAAATCTCAAGATAAAATGAAAGTGCAGTATGATAAGACTACAGTTGTCAGAGAATTTCAGCCAGATCTAGTGCTTGCCTTTCTGCCTATACCTAAAAAGCCGCTACAAAGCAAGTACCATGGTTCATATGTTGTGCTTAAGAAAACAAGTAGTGTGAATTATGTTTTAAAAACTCCTGATCGTAGGAAGTCCGAAAGACTAGTACATGTTAACCTGCTGAAAGCCTATCACTGCAGAGATCCAGATAAGGTATTAAACTTTGAATCAGTAGCACAGTTTGAAGGTGAACTAGAGGATCTAAAGATCAAGGAGCATAATGACATCCAGTTGCCTCTTGATAACAAATTGCAAAACTCTGACTTCTTGACTAACCCCCATTTAAAATTCCAGCACTTGTATGACCAAGGTGAAGACTTGGAGTACCTGCTTTCCGAGTTTCCACAGCTGTTTGGTGACGTTCCCCAGCAGTGTCCCCTGGTGGAACATGATGTGGTCCTGACGGAGGGGGCCACTCCCATCAAACAACATCCCTACCGCGCCAATCCAGAGAAACGTGCGGCACTTCAACAGGAAGTGGATTTCCTACTCGCCCATGGATTGGTGGAACGGAGCGACAGCGAGTGGGCCTCTCCATGCCTACTCGTGGACAAACCTGATGACACATTTAGGATGTGTACGGATTATCGCCGGGTAAACCAACTCACCCGCCAGGACTGCTACCCTCTACCACGGATCGACGACCTGTTGGACCGTTTGGGAGGAACTAAGTACATCTCCAAGATTGACCTGCTGAAGGGTTACTACCAGATAAAACTATCGGAGAGGGCCAAGAGAGTGTCTGCATTTGTCACCCCGGACGGGCTATTCCAATACACAGTCATGCCTTTTGGTATGGTGAATGCGCCCGCCACCTTCCAGCGACTAATCCACCGGGTGACAGATGGCCTCTCGGGCGTGCAATCCTACCTCGACGATATTGTGGTCTACAGCGAATCCTGGCAGGATCATTTTCACCAGCTACAGAGTCTCTTCTCCAACTTGGCCAGGGCGGGACTCACTGTAAACCTTGCCAAGAGTGAGTTCGACCATGCCAAACTAATCTTTCTGGGTCACGTGGTAGGAGAAGGGGAAGTCAGCCCTATTTCTGCCAAAGTCGAAGCCATTTCAACACTGCCTAATCCCCAGGACCGCAAGGCAATAATGCGCTTCTTGGGTATGGCTGGGTACTATCGGAGATTTGTACCCAACTTCGCTGACCTCTCTGCCCCCCTAACAGACTTGATTAGTCCCAAGAGAAAATTTGTCTGGACCCCAGAATGCCAAACTTCATTCACAAAGATTCGTTGCCTATTAGTCAATGCACCTATTCTGAAGTCTCCTCAGTTTCATAAACCGTTCATAATTCAGGTGGATGCTAGTGATGTTGGTGTAGGAGCAGTTTTGTTACAGTACAGTGATGTTGAGATTTTGCATCCAGTTTGCTATGCATCCGGTAAACTCAAACCTTATCAGAAACACTACAGCACTATTGAAAAAGAGTGTTTTGCCTTGCTCTTTGCAGTGGATAAGTTTATTGTGTATCTTAGTGGTTCACATTTTCCCGTGAAAGTGTTTACTGATCACAACCCCCTGAAATTCTTGTATAAAATGAAAAACTCGAATCAGCGGTTAATGAGATGGTGCTTGGCATTGCAACCATATAACCTTGAAATTCACCACATAAAGGGAAAGAACAATATTATCGCGGACATGTTGTCCCGGAACTGAATGAGAACAATTTTAGTTGTTAGAGCTATTTTGCCAGCAATAATTTTTATGTTTGTTAATGTGATTTTGGTTTTGGTTTATAGTTTGGTGAATGGTATTAGGTTTACAATTATTGTATTAGGATTTAGATTTAGTTTCGCTTCTCTTATAAATCTCTTTGTGAGGGAGGTGTTAGGGATTTCTATTTCATTAAAGTGTCACTGGTTGTAATTGAGGTATTGTGCTTGTTATGGTGGGTACGATCTTTAATTATTTATGATTGAACATCGTATGCAATGTTATGAGCCCGGTATAATTAATTTAACCTGTAGACAGCTTAGTTTCACATAGGAAGATATTTTTGTTCAAGTGTGTACAGGAACGAGTGAGGTGAGGTGAGGGAGGCTTGGTGCAGACTACCCCCCTTTCGTTCACATTCCATTCTACCCCCTATCGTCCTACACTCGTAACCCTATTCATTCTCCCCCCTTTCTTCCAACCCCCTTGCTCTTCTTCGTTGCCTGACGTACGAATGATATTTATTATAACTAGGTAATAATGTATTTGGCTTTTCTAATCATAAGTAATGTTTAAAAGATATATCATAGAGTTCTTGGTAAAAGTAATACTTTAATTCAGCAAGTATATAAGGAGTTGAGATTAATACAGTTAGAGAAGTTTGTATGAGAGCCAGGTGCGCTAAGGGTATATAAGTCGAAAGTACCGTAACGGCAAAGTAGTGTATTCTCCACCACCATCTTAAGCTGACCTGCCCTGAGTTCGTTTGTAAAAGAATCACCATGAGTTGAATAAGTATCGCCTAGGATTTGTTCTATGTTTATTGATTGCTTTCACTTACTCTCTTGGAGGGTATTTATATAACTATTATTGATATAACTATGTATTTTTCTTAAGAGTTTCTTTATTATTTCACATCAATGATTCTCAAATTTGATATTTTCACTAAAAGTAACTTTTGTGTACAATTAATCATTTAAATAAATTATAATTATATTTTACATACTCTTTACATTTTACCTTTATATGCTAATATATTATTCTTTTGATTGTTGGGATAAATCTAAGTCAAAGTAACTAAAGATAATTAATTCTGAACGAGTGATAAGAAAGGAATAACTTTGGGGTTTTTAGGCTAAAACAGCCATTTGATATCAACTGATACTTTATGAACTTGCCACATCTTTTCACCTACCAAGGTTTTAGTGACTACAAAGAGAGTTGCTAGTTTTTGTGGAAGTTTAACATACCACTTATTCTTGACTGAAACTGATAGTCATATTTTCCGCATTTTGTGAGGCTAAATAATAAGTCCTCGTTTTGTGGTGTTTAGTGGAATGTTTCTTTATGTTATGGGTTCGAACCCCGCTCGTAACGTAACAACCCATTCACAACCCTGTACCAAATGATCGTCAGTGCGAGGCTAGCCGCCTCGCCAGTGACTAGCTTCTATTGCCATACTTCCAGATAAATGTGGCAGAGTTAGCAACCCAGTCTCCACCACATCCAGCAAACCATGCAATTAACAACCCAACCGATTAAACCAGCTAGTCAAGGCACCTTCGGTTTTGGTATTATGAACACCCACATCTGTCTCATAAACAGAGGGTTATTTATTAGTGGCCCCTCCATCATTGACGAACATGCCTATTACATAAGGCATCCTCTTCAAACACTAATCCGCCGTAGTTTGAATCTACCGCGCAGAGCATTTAAAAACTGAGGAGCCTTCATCATGAGCGCACGCGACCTCACTCATGGCTTCAGTCATTATGAATTGGGTTCTCACTACGAAAAAACTTCGTAAAAAATAAAAACAAAAAGAAAATAAGAATAACTATCCAATAAGCTTTCCATCATATCGTGGATGTACTTGTGTGGATTTCTGACCAGACGCTGAATCAGGCGTCATTCCTCCTTCTTTGCTCTGCGCTCAGCCTGCCCGGACGTACCTTTCAGGCTCCGCTGGTTCCGCATTCGTTGCGTCCCTAGTGAGTTTTTTCTCATTTGTTTACTCTAGGATGTATCGAGTAAGGTTAGGATAGGCGTAGCAGGAGTGTCCTGGGCTGGTTGCCCGCAGTGCAGTGTATTTTGGGTCGTATGTATGGGGCATCTATTTCGGATGTACCCTCGTGGTCCTGTTGTGGACACGTGAACTTTTCACAGTTGTGTTAGTTGGTGATGCAGGTGGCTTTCATTACGCGTTAATTATTGCTGCCTTTTATCCTTCTGATGAGGTAAGCTGTGTGTTTGCTGACGTTCCCAGCGTATTTTTCTTCACTTAGTGAAGTTTTTTCTGGGTCCGTGTCAGGCTTCCCGGGGTGGGAAGTTATCGCTTCGGTGGTGTGTTGGCGGTGGTTCCTGTTGTGATATTCCAGTGTGTGTTTATATTTCAACTATTTTCATGCCGTCTACCTAGGCCTAGCCAGCCGCTCGTAGCTTTGCCACATGTCTAGTGTTATTATTTATTTTATAAATATGCCCTACTGTGTCATGTGTATCCGGGTTTTAGTTGTGTATTGGCTAATTCCTCGGACTATATTTGTTTCCTGGTTTAGTTGTGTATTGGCTAATTCCACGGATTATGTTGTGACCTTGGTTAGTCGTGCGTGTCTCTCCTCGTGTCGTTTTGTTCAGATGGTGTCTGTTCAGGGTGGGGTTTGCCTTCCGGCGGGTTTTTCTCGGTTTCACCATGAAAAATCCTGACCGATGAGCAGTGTTGGGCCACACGTGGTTTTTAACTCTGGCTGGTTCCCCGGCGTGGGGAGGTGTCTGTGGCTCTCCAGGACTGTGTCTCTGTGGGTGCCTGGTTTCAGGCCTCCTTTAAAATTCCCGGCGGGATGGCTGTACCCATCCTTACATATATATTTAGATATATATAAAGAAACGACGTTCTTGAGAACACTCGTTTTTTATAGGTTTTTCTACCTGGTTTACGACAACCACATGGAAAACCTAGCTGTTGTTTAGGCGTTCCTCCCCGGCGATCTTTTACAAAGAAGTGGGGTCAGGAACTTGTGGGGTTAACTTTTAGACTTCTCACCCGGGTGCACCTGAGCAGGGTGGGATAAAACGACTTAGGTCTCTTATAGTTAACCAATCCATTTGAGTGATACTCTGTGTATCGCTGCCTTTACTCTTACGGCAATTGAAGGATCAGTGAGGTTTAACCAAATCGATTCCCACACCCGGCGGGTGCCCCTAAGTGGAGGAACTAAGGAATTTATAAACAAATTCAATTTCGATTAACCTTAATTGGGTGATACTTTCAGTATCGCCGCCTTCTATTTTTACGACGATCGTTTGGGACAATTCGTTAAAAAATCAGATCTCGTATATTCCTGCCCTGGGCTATTCTACTAAAATATTTCAAGGGCCGGCGTCTTTATGAGGGGGGGCTTTGTTACAAAATTGAATCTTGAGACAGTCACCACCTCCTACAGACTATAAGTGCCATACTGGACCATTATATCAGAGGGTATTCTTCATGTTCTTTAGCTAAGAAGATTTGTTTAGCCTCTTTACACCCAGCCGCGTAGCGAGATGTGTTAGCTGTGTCTTTGCATCCCGTTACCCGGCGGGTTATTAACACTTGTATGCGAACACTTGGGTTAACCTTATGAGCATTAATTCCTGGAAATTTTTCTTTATTTTTCCAGAGCTGAGCTCCGGCGGACCAATACAGACCCGGTGGTAGTTTCCTCACACCAGTCTCTGTCATGGCTAATGTGGCCCCAGTTTTTGCCCTGTGCATTACCCCTACTTGCGCGGGTATCCCAATTTTTGCGCATACCCTTTGCATAAGGTGTGTTAGATGTCTAGACCGTTCAAGGGGTCTCTGGGTTACACTTAATTGTTCATTTTGCTCCCAATTAGCCAATAAAGTCCTGTGTGACAATGACAAGACCGCGGCGGTAGCGTTGAGAGAGGTCAGACAACAAATGTCGGCCTATACTACCATTGTCGCACATAAGTCACTTCAATGTGACAACGTCCCACTTTGGGATAAGTTGCTGTCAGAGCACCCTCCCCCTAAACGTACCTCTAGAGTAACGGGTTTTAAGCCGACAGAGACTAGCCAGGGTTCTGTATCGTCTGTGGATACGTTTAAACGCCCGAGAGAGCCTATTCCCCCGGCAGCCACCTCCTCGTCGCAGGCGAGATCGAGGTCAAGGTCACCCCTCAGACAACGGTCTTCAAGTCGGGCCTCTTCCCCGGCTAGTAAGAAGTGTAAGACTGAAGCTTCCCCCAGTGGCCATGGTGGTGATTCTTCCAAACCTAGGTCTAGTTCGCGGTCACACCGTAGCCACAAATCCTCCAAAAAGGATTCCCATAAGAAGTCCTCTCGACATTCTACTAAGTCTAGTGCATCTCATCGCACCTCTACACCTGAAAATGTTTCTGTTACAGCCTCAGAGTATAGTGAAGCGCCTGTCCCTAAACAAGATTTACCTATTGATATTTTAACCCTAGAAACGGAAAGTTCAGGAAATTCAATAATTGAGAATGTTTCAGACTCTCAAGAGAGCGTAGGCCAGAGCCTCGGTGTTTGGCGGTTTGCTCAGCAAGGGTCTGACCATCCACGTCCGACTCATACGAGTCACACAGTAGCCGATGTCCACAGGGACGCGGCGACCCCATCCTCTATCCCTGATTTATCTTGGAAACAAGGTGCCCCTGCCTCGGCGGGGTCTTCTCAGGAGGATCGGGAGGAACAAGATGGAGTGTCATTAATTTCAGATAGGGAGGGACAAGGGTCAGGCTCAGGCCTGGACGCCGCCCATGATAATACTGATTCACCTGAAAGTTCTGCATCTAACCAGTTTGTTACAGCACAAGAAATTGATGGGTTACTTACTCATGCTCTATCAAAATTCTTTAATCAACAACGAGAAAACCCCACAATGGACTTGGGGGCTCCCTTGACAAGTTCTGCGGTACGGCCTCTGATAACGTCAATCGATTTATCTAAGATTCCTAACCCTCCTACTCTGTCACCGGCAGGGAGCTCTAAGCCAGCTACGGCGGCATTCACTACGTCAAATGTCAGGGTCATTACGGATGTTAATCCACCCCCTCTAGACAAAGCGCCTCTTAGAAAGGTAGCTATGCCCCTGCTTTATGGGCCAGACGAGTCATGGGTCCCTTTGAACCCCTCTAAGCCAGAGCTTGCCCAGCCTACCTTGTCAGGGGAACTCCCGGTACCACGTGAGTGGTTTATCCAGGGAAATAAGTCTAAGAAATTAAGGGCATTGGATGCCTTGGGTAATGTTTTGGACGTAAATATCAAGGCTATACCTAGTTATTATCATCAGGATTATTTTGTTTATGCATCTAAGCCTGCTTTACCCCCTGCCTCAGCTTCAAAACTTTTTTCAGACTGGTCTAAGCTGGATGGGTTTAATGATATTAAGGCTCTGTCGGCTCTTACTCCTGAACTAGATTTACAGACCGTCACAGACAAGACAGCTAATCCAGTGTTGAAGGTGGGACAGTTGGGACCAGGACCTTGGGTGGATTGGGAGGTAGAGGCTCAAAACTTTGCAACCACTTTCACTTCTAAATCTTCCCACCAGATCCCTCAGGATACACATTCATGGTTCTCCATGCCGGTAGGTTCTGCCGGCGGAGTTCCGTCAGCTTTATTTTCCTTTTTAGCTGCCCCTAAGATTAATCTTTGTGAACTAAAGGAACCATTCACTACCCCTACCCCTTCTCACCTAGACAGAGAATTTAGGCTAAGGGGAAAAGCTTTCCGCCTGTTTTCACAGTACATAGTTTCTCAACAGGTGGCTAAGTCTTTACTCAGGTCTACTCAGGCAATCGCAGACGCGGATGCTCGAAGATCAGTTGAGTTATCCCGGCGTCTGATTTTTCAGTCGTCGATTCAATCCTTAGGTGACATACGCACAGCCTTACTTGAGGCGGTGCGAGCACGACAGGATCTTAGGATGTCATTAGTTCGCAAGCTGCCTGATCGCATTGCTAACCAGGTGGTAATGTCCCCAGTACTTACACCTTCTTTAATGTCCCCTGATGTATGGCGAACAGTGTTTAACATGGCACAGGCCGTGAAGCACAGTCCCGCACAGGCTAAGAAACCCGCATTTAACTTCCCCAAACCTAAGCCTCCTACTAAAGCTCAGCCAGGGGGTTCTAAGCCGTTTCTTCCGCCTAAGTCCTCCCAATCCCCCCTGGGTCAGTTCAGGCATAGACAGAGAGGGTTTTCAGGACAGAGGGGACGCGGCCAGTATAAGCCGGGGCAGGGCCAGTCTTCGGCCCACACCAGCCAGCCGGCGAAGCGTCCAACACCACCAAACCCACCATCAAAAAACTAAAGTCTTTCTCACTCCCAGTGCCTATCTTAGAGCCGGAGGAACCGAGGGAAGTACAGCCGGCGAACCCTTGTCTGCTAACTGGGTCGTTCCGAACGTGTCACCAAGCATGGCCGTTAAAAACCTGGGCACGGATGGTGGCACGCAAAGGCATCACTTGGCAGTGGCTCCGGCGACCTCGCTTACGTCAGCCGACAACGGCAAATTGTGTTTCATTAGAGGTGGAGTTGCTGGTCCAGGAGATGATTGCCAAGAATGTCATCATCCCGGTCCCTCCAGATTACCCTGTATTCACGTCAAAACTGTTTTTGGTTCCCAAACGGGACAGTGTTCAGATGAGGCCGGTCGTAGACCTGTCTTATCTGAATCTTCACATTTACAACGAGTCTTTCAGAATGTTAACAGTTCATCAAATCAGGCTAACACTTCCGCCGGGTGGCTGGATGTGTTCCCTAGACCTGACAGACGCCTATTGGCACGTGTCGGTCAACAAAAGATTTCAAAGGTTTCTGGCCTTGAGGATCAGGCACCAAAATTTTGTTTTTCAGAGGATGCCGTTCGGTTTGAACCTAGCACCTCGATTATTCACGAAACTAGTCCGGCAAGCCCTGATGCCGATGTTAAAACAGGGAATCAGAGTGTTGTGGTATCTAGACGACTGGCTGGTGGTGGCAGAGACACAACAATTATGCATAAAACATGTCAATATCATTTTAAATCATGTCAAAACTCTAGGCTTCAAGGTAAATCTGGTAAAGTCAAACCTTGTTCCCTCAAGAGTAATTCAGTGGATAGGGCTGGTCTGGGACACCGCCGCTCTCACTCTGAGTCAGAGTGTGGACAATCGCAACAGGTTTCGCAGGAAACTGTTCAGGTTTCTTCACAGTCTGACTACGACACGAAGAGTCTGGGAGTCTCTGGTCGGCTCTCTCAACTGGATTCAGCTAACTGTCAAGTTGGGCCGGTTGAAAGTAAAACGATTAATATTGGAAGGCAACAAATATTTCCCACTCTTACCGGCGGGAAAATTATGGCCCATACCAAAATTAATCCACACCTTACTAGCGGTCTGGGCGAAGAGGGAAACATTTCACTCAATCATGTCATGGACCTCTCCTCCTCCAACGGTATGGGTAGACACGGATGCGTCAGGCACCATAGGGTGGGGATTTCAGTCAAATCAGGGGCACCAGGGTCAGGGACTTTGGTCCCACTTAGAAATCTCTCACATAAATGTCAAAGAGTTACTAGTCCCCTTGTATTTCCTTCAGGCTCACGGCCCGGCGTTACGGGGCAAGTCAGTGGCCTTCAGAATGGACAATCTGAATGCAGTTCACTGTATTCAGAAACAAGGGTCAACGAGGTCAAGGAAGTTGCTACTCGTGTCGGAAGAGATTTTTACTCTAGCCAACAGACTAGACATTTATCTTCACGCATCTTATCTCCCAGGCGTAGCGAACGTCTGGGCAGACGCTCTGTCCCGGAGACAGAGCACGACAGTAGAATGGGAGCTCAAGCAACCCATTTTCGACCTAATGATTGCGGAGCTCTCCCATCCACAAGTGGATCTTTTTGCGTCCGAGGAGACTCACAAGCTCCCTCTATACCTCACCCGCCAGGCGATAACGCCGGCAGGGGGGCCAGACGCCCTAGTGACAGACTGGAACAGATGGAGCTCCATCTATCTGTTTCCGCCGCCAGATGCGTCACTAATGTGCCACGTAGTGAACAAACTACGAGTTTATCGAGGCTTAGTCTCGCTAATCGCGCCCCTGTGGCCGGCGCAGGTGTGGTACCAGCAGTTAATAATGTGGTGCCCGGACCCGGTATCGCTCCCGGTCGGGTACTTCCATTTAGACACGATTGGCAACCTAGAGACCTCGCTGACTTTTGCATTATGGACATTCAGGAGGCCAAGTGGCTAGCACCATACGGTAGGGATGTGACCAATAAATTGCTCAATCAATATACTCAGTCTACTAAGCGACAATATCAATCTCATTGGAAAGCTTTTACTTCTTGGATTGTTAGAACGGAACAAACTGTACCCTCAGTGGCATTGGTTTTTAATTACTTGAACTATCTGTTTGAGCAGAAACGTTTATCTGTGGTTACTTTGAAGAATCACTTAACTGCGATTAGAGTGCCCTTTTTCGACCTTACAGGTCTATCCATACCGGTGGCGGAGGAAACAGGATTTATGAGAGCGTGTTTTAAACTCCGCCCACCTCCCCGTCAGCTCATGCCTACTTGGTCTCTGGACAAAGCTTTGTCTTTACTTCATTCTCGTCTGTATCAAAATACTGCAGACTTTGCTTTAATCTTAAAGAAGGCAGTTTTCCTTTTGGCTTTGGCCACCGGAAACAGAGTGTCTGAGCTGGCGGCGATGAGCAACACACCTAATTGTCTTAGGTTTGGTAGACTTAATGATTCAATTTCCATTGCACCCTCCCCGGCGTTTGTAGCCAAGAATGAGCATAGTGCACACGTGTTTTCTGAGTTCACGGTGCCGGCGTTAAAAAGGGGAAAGGTGCATCATAATTTATGTCCAGTGCAAGCTCTAACCAAATATTTGAGAATAGCTCCTCATAACCCCCAAGGTGCTTTATGGGTAGCGAGTACGGGTAAACGCTTACTTAAACGGCGATTAGCCTCTCTTCTGGTAGAAGTCATTAAAGAGAGTAATCCCGGCGTTGTGGGTAGGGCCCACGATTTACGCAAGTGGGCGGCCTCTTTACGTTTCCTGAAAAACTTTTCAGTTGAAGATATTGCGTCCACACAGTTGTGGGCGTCTAATCATACGTTTCTCTCTAGATACTTGTCAGTTGCTCTAGACAAACCTTCCTTACCATGTATAGCTTTAAGGCAGAGGGTCTAGGTGGCCCTGCAGTCACTTATGTTTATTTTCAAGGAAGGGGGGGGGGGTGCAGTCAGTTGACATAGGACACCCTAGACCCCGCCGGAGTATGAGAGCTGTGATACAATTTAAGGTTAGAATGTGATATGAAAATTTCTCTGCGAGAATTTGTGCTAGTACAAAGTTTAGTACAAAACAACGGTGTTGTTATAGTAGTTTTAGCTGCGAAAGCAATGTAACATTAGTTCAATGGAGTTCATTAGCAATTGATCTCCACATGTATTTTGGGGTTTATGATGTGCACATATAAACTTATAACTTATTATTTTTGTCACCACTCGTTGAGTGGGGTGCCTTTTGTAACTACAGATCTGTGTTCAGAATCTTCAGGGTTACCTATTTTTGTCGGGCAGGCTTCTTTGAAGCACGCACCTGCCTGAACCCCTTTTTCTTGTATATTTCCGGCCTACGCCGTATTAAATACATTTTTCAAAAGTAAGAATACTATGTGGTTGTTTTTATTATCTGCTTTTCTAGAGTTATGATATGATTACGAATGTCCCCCTCCAGTCTTAGATATCAGGCATGTTCGTCAATGATGGAGGGGCCACTAATAAATTATAGGTTTGACTCCTGTAAGGAGATAAAGAAAACCTAATATTTAGTAGTGGCCCCGTAATCATTGACGACTGGGGCCCTCCCGACCGTCCCCTTCCCATTCGTTGATGTATTAAGGATTTTGGTTTACTTGATATGTCAGTGAAGGAGGAATGACGCCTGATTCAGCGTCTGGTCAGAAATCTACACAAGTACATCCACGATATGATGGAAAGCTTATTGGATAGTTATTCTTATTTTCTTTTTGTTTTTATTTTTTACGAAGTTTTTTCGTAGTGAGAACCCAATTCATAATGACTGAAGCCATGAGTGAGGTCGCGTGCGCTCATGATGAAGGCTCCTCAGTTTTTAAATGCTCTGCGCAGTAGATTCAAACTACGGCGGATTAGTGTTTGAAGAGGATGCCTTATGTAATAGGCATGTTCGTCAATGATTACGGGGCCACTACTAAATATTAGGTTTTCTTTATCTCCTTACAGGAGTCAAACCTATAATTACAAACACTTGTGATATGGCAAGCCCCTAGCCACAGCTGCCGGACGACCATCACAGAGAGAGGGCGCGCACCTACCCCTTTTTACCCACCCGAGGAGGGAGACCCCCACCCCTGCGGAGGTATACCTGACCCCTGTTTTGACTTCCGGGTCATTGCCAGGTAGCACAGGAATTCTTCCTATCAATGAACTAACCATGCATGACTAACACCTTTACTAACCTCTATTAACCCACAATAACCCATTAACCTTTCTTGCATACTCTGATAACCAAATTAGCACCAACAGTGAAAATCAAAGTAGTACTCCAGCATCTGCCACTGCCCAAGAAATCCAAGAACATGCCTAAACAGAGGTACCGGAAAGAGCAGTCACAAAAAGAAAAAGGATGGAAAACAGGAAATCTGCCGATACTACATCGAGAAGACCTGCAAGTATAGAGTAAGTGGAAAGGGGTGTGAAAATGCACACCCTAGACCCTGCCCTAGGCTTCTGAAATATGGCTTCGATGGTGAGAAAGGATGCAAGCGGGGAAGACGCTGCCCCCACTACCATCCAAGAATGTGCTATATGGCACTTAATGAAGGAATTTGCAACAGAACAAACTGCATGTTCACACACATCAAGGGTTCTCGAAGAACATCTCGTTTGGATGAAAGAAACCGAGAAACTAAAAATCAAACACAACCTACACCACAGGCACAGATGCACACACAAACCCAAGACCAAATGAAGAAAACATCTTTTTTAGGCCAAGAACAAATAAGCAAAAGGTTGGACTACTTCCAAGAACAAATTCATCTTGTCCTTCAACGTCTGGGGCAGGTCCAGACCGTCCAGTGCCCAACGCCAGCCCGGCAGCAGCAAGTACCAGTACCAGTACCCTCAGCTCACCCAATGGAAATAACTCAAGTACCAACGGCGGGAGTACACCAAATGGGAGCGAACCACCAACAAGTACTGTGGAACAATCAGGCCCATTGGCCCAACCAGTACATGAACAAGCCAACAACTTATTAGAATACTTCCTACTGTGCAATGTGCAGGGTCTCTACCCCATTTCGAACCAAACCAAGGTACCATATCTTGCAGATTTGGCCAAAGAAAATGACTATATGTACATTGCACTAACTGAAACTCATCTTAATGAAAACATAATAGATGCTGAAGTGAACATTGACAACTATGTTTGGTTCCGGACTGACAGAAAGGGCAGAAGCCATGGAGGGGTAGCATTGTATGTAAGAAAAGACTTTGCCTCAGCTGCGGAAGTGCTGCTCTCGTACTCTGATGGCACAAATGAGGTTCTACTGATCAGTCTTAAAACAATGCAAACTACTATTGCAGTAATATACCGCCCCCAAATTCCAACTTAGAAGATTTTTCAAGGACATGCCAGAAGCTGAATAAGAAACTTGAAGAATTGGAAAATTGCACCAGCCAAGACCTCATCATAATGGGAGACTTTAATTTCCCTTCAATTAAGTGGTACTCAGGAAAGCATACTGGAGAAGCGAGGGAGGAACAGAATCAAGCAAAGCACCTACTCAATATAACAGATAGCTATTTCATGGAACAAGTCGTGAAAGAACCAACTAGATCTGAAAATATCTTGGATCTGATTTTTGTTAACAATCACACACTGATATATGATATAAAAATTGCCAAAACCATAATGTCAGACCATAACTTAATTGAGACCACAACAAACCTGGAAAAACTACCAAAGCAATCAGAGACCAGGGATAGAGTGAACTTCTCCTTACGATGTCTAAATTTCTTTAGTGAAGACATCGATTGGGACAAAATACGAGAAAAGTTGGCAGAAGAAAACTGGAATGACTTAGGACCACGCACAACACCAGATGAAGTGCTAACCAGATTATATTCAGTTTGTGAAAGCATCTGCAAGACCAACATCCCAGCAAAGAAAGTTCACCCAAAAAGAAATATAATTCCTCGAGAGCGAAGGATTCTAATGAGAAAAAGAACAAAGATGTTAAAAAAACTAAGGTCCGGCAGAAACAGCAACCGTATGGGAATACAGTACTTGAAAAGCAGATTGAAGATGTTGAAACCAGGATAAAGGATTCCCACAAAAGACAACAAGAACATGAAGAAAGCAAAGCCGTATCATCAATCAAGAAAAATCCCAAGTACTTCTATGCTTATGCCAAGAAGAAAATGAAAACCAGAACACAAATTGGACCCCTCGAAGGAGATGGACAACTGGTAGAAGAGGGAGTGGATATGGCTGAAATTCTGAGGGAACAATACGAGTGTGTTTAGTAAACCAGCAGAAGATAAACTCATTGAATCACCCTCAACATTTTTTGAAATCAATAATGGAGAGGAGCCACAGATGCAGGACATTGATTTCAACGAAAATGACATAGTGAAAGCCATCGAAGAACTATCTCTTAACTCATCATCAGGGCCAGATGATTTCCCATCAGCACTCCTTAAAAACTGTAAGGAAGAGCTATCAAAGCCAATTTATAAACTGTGGAGATTATCCATGGACCAAGGAGTAATCCCCCAACAACTGAAGGAAGGAATACTCACACCGGTGTACAAAGGAGGTTCAAGAGGTCTACCGAAAAACTATAGACCAGTTACACTTACCTCACACATCATAAAAATCTTTGAGCGAGTCCTCAGAAAACAAATAGTAAACCATCTAGAAAATGAGAACAAACTAAATCCAGGTCAACACGGGTTTAGGAAGGGAAGATCATGCTTGTCACAATTTCTTGAGCACTACGGCAATATCCTCGAAGACACCAAAAATGGAGGTAATGTAAATGTGGTCTATCTTGATTTTGCCAAAGCATTTGATAAAGTAGATCACGGCATACTCCTCCATAAAGTGAAAGCCCATGGAATTGGTGGTAAAATTGGGACATGGCTGCACAACTTCCTAGTGGGACGTACACAGATTGTCACTGTGAACGCAGCACGCTCCAATGTAACCAAGGTGCTTAGTGGAGTCCCTCAAGGTTCAGTGTTGGGTCCACTTCTGTTTCTAATTATGATTGGGGACATAGATGAGAAAGTTGATAGTTCAAGAATTTCATCTTTCGCTGACGACACGAGGATTAGCCGTAAAATAACCCACAAAGTCGACGCTGACCTTCTACAAAAAGATCTGGATACCGTATGCAACTGGGCCCAATCAAATAACATGAAATTCAATAGTGATAAATTTGAAGTAATACGGTATGGAAAATAAAGAGAAACTTCGAAGGCAGTGAATATCAAGTGGGAAACCAAAATATTTCCGAAAAAGGCTCTGTGAGAGACCTGGGAGTGGTCATGAGCAATGACTGTACTTTCTCGTAACACATTGAAAACATCACAAAATCTGCTAAGCAAATGGCTGGCTGAATCCTAAGAACTTTTAAATCAAGAGATCCTGACCATCTAATCCCATTATGGAAGTCCCTAGTGCTGTCCAAACTGGAATATTTGTGCCAGCTGTGGTCCCCTGACAGAACGGGAGACATTCAGAAACTGGAACAAATCCAAAGGACCTTCACCAGAAAACTGAAAAATCTCCAACAAGACTCATATTGGGAGAGGTTAAGAAAATTGAAATTGTACTCTCTACAGAGGAGGAGGGAACGGTACTGTATTATATACACATGGAAAATACTTGAAGGTATAGTACCAAACCTCTCCCTGAAGAGAAAGGAGGCATCAAGAGCCAACGTCTGCCACGACTGGGGAGGACTTGCTATAGACGAGTCCTTGACTCATCCTCCCAGCGTCACAGGACCCTCCTCTCAACGAGCTTCCTGAATGTCGGTCCAAGACTATTCAATAGTCTCCCAAAGGACATTCGGGACCTGACGGACTGCACCACAGAGGCCTTTAAGAGGAGGCTGGACAAGTTCCTGGAGCGACTGCCAGACGAGCCTCCCATTCCACACGGTCCTGCCTCAAGAGGAGCAGGATCAAACTCGATCCCCGATCAACTCCTGTATGCCCGGATCGAGGAGAGGTGTGGAGGCGGTGGACTTCCAAGTTGACCGAGGTGATAACGCCGAAACTACGACAAGTAAGACAAGTAAGACAAGTAAGCTATACCAGAGAATGAAGACTGAGCAATCTAAGAGAGACGCTCCTATCACAGCTGTCCCAGTCCTCCTCGCAAAGTAGATCCAGTCTCTCTCCCCTAAATACTTCCAGTATAGCCAAAATAGTACCTCTTACTAAGGCTCAGTTATATCACATTATGAAGGCTCCATATAGCCATGTGCCACAACAGTAATCACCACCTTACCTAGTTCCCGTATCCATTGAGAGCTCAAATAAATCCATAAGACTCGAGATCCCTATGGCCTACAGGGTCCAAAAACCGAGCCTATAAACCAAGCTCCAGCCCCCAGTAAAATCAGTTGAAAGATAGACACCAACCAGTGGCTGGCCCCCTTAAGTTGACCTCTAGCTCTACCCTTGTGTTGTTCCTGAGAATTGAGTTCCAGAGCCGGCAGACTCCGTGGCAGACTGAGATAGAAGCATCTGTCCACGTACAAGAAATCTACATGCACCTTATAACCTTCACAAACCAGTGGGTATATAAGCGTGTAGCCAGCAACGATCGCCAAGAGATCCGTCTTGAGAACTTACTACATATGGACCACCTGGACGGTCGCGGAACCAGTCGTTAGCCCCCAACATCACGGACGCAAGATAACCAGGACCAGACCAACCAAATACTACCCAAGATTCACTTTATTAGTACTACAGTGTTACAGTACTATTTAGAGACTCACTTATTAATATTTCTATGAAGTGGCCATATCTTTGCCCCAGTATAATTCATATATAACCATTCCATTAGGAAGTGCTAAGCGTATCAGTGTTTATTAATTAACAGGCGATATTAACTCTCGTAATTACCCATATCCAGATATTATTACATAGAAGTAAAACCCTAGTGATATCTAACATTCGCCCACTGATTTGCGTTCTACATATTTCTGCTATAAGAATATAAAACTTAGATCAGTACCCCCCTGAGGTTACTAGAATTCCCGTGCTCTAAAATACGCGTGTCTAATCTAGTCTGTGAACTACTACTTGTGCACCAGAGCTACCAGTAATAAATCTAAATAGTGAAATTGAATCTATAAGTAACATTGATGGTCTCCAGTATATAAACTTGCGAACAAAGCCAGTGATCAGAAGATTAATACCTGAACGTTGGAAGTGGGAGACTAGGCTCCATCCAGATCCACTTAATGCTAGTTGTTCAATTCTATCATTTGTCTTGTACGAGTGTTCATACCTTCTTATGCTTCCTATTAATCATCCTCAATAAACGTGATCGTGTGTCTTGTTACCGTGTGTTTATTTTGTGTTCTCTATTCCTCATACCTTGTTTTGTGCATGCAGCCTTATATACCCAGTCAGTTAGAACTCACATTACTCAAGTTAATCCTGTAGAAAAACAGGGCATAACATTCATGGTCTCCAGAAAACTCCCTAGGCCCACTTAGGGTCAACCTTTCCTGGGGCCTGACGCGGGGCTCGAACCTCTGAAGGGAGTTTAACCCTCCTAAAAACCCACAGGTTTTGAGATGCCTTGGGTGGGGTTCGAACCCTGGTTAGTGACCATGACCCCCATAGGTCAACCAGGCCCGCGCGCTAACCCACTGTACTACCACGGACGTACAAAAATATAGACCTTAGTCCGATTTGTAAGAACCAGGTGATAGTCTCGTGGTGTTTCACGTGATGAGTTTATTGGACTTCCCATCAACGACTATTTTAAACTATACCTGACGTCAACTCGGGTAGTACATTATTGGGGTTGCGGGATATTTTCGAGGGCATTACAATTATCAAGGGTTTTATCTATGTGTATGTTTGTCTGTTTATAATTGCATACTTCCAGCATAATACTACCTCTTGATTCACGCTCATTGTATGTTTTTAACCCTTAACCAATGGTGCAAGACATCTGTCGAGTTAAATAAATGTGGACTATGTGGCGGTGCACCATATATGTCGAGTGCCATTTTCAGCACGTAATGTTGCTGAGAGAGCCGAGCGGTGGGACGAGTGTAGTAACCTTATGACCGCTCCCCACGACCACCGTGGATGTACTGAACT
This sequence comes from Paralithodes platypus, assembly GCA_032716605.1. Taxonomy (NCBI): domain Eukaryota; kingdom Metazoa; phylum Arthropoda; class Malacostraca; order Decapoda; family Lithodidae; genus Paralithodes; species Paralithodes platypus. The sequence goes on from CM064493.1 coordinate 40,761,393, forward strand.
GTATACCACCTTCCTCCCCCCTTTCTCACTCGCTACACAGGGAATTATGTACGGAAATTACCTTATTTTAGGTTTTTTGCACTCGTGTTGCACGATTGTTGCAAGAGAACCAGTGGTCGTACAAGGATGGTTCGGGTGTCATTGGAAAGCTCTGTTTATGCCCTTTCAGGGATAGATATTTGTTTTACGCTCTGGGTCTTGTTTATGCATGAAAATGAGCACGGAAAAAACCCTATTTAGGGTAAAAAAAAAACGCTGGGCGGCACAGTGTAAAATACCCTACCACCTGCTCTTTGTGTGTTAATAGACCTTGGTGTGTGATAAATGTTTGTTAATTATTTACTTGCTATTCTTTATAGTAGCTAAGTAAATATCCACCCACACTTTAGGCCTAATTATATGCGTGAATTGCCTATCATTTGTTTATGTCAAATTATACATACTCACTTACTATTCCCCAATAATAGTTAAGGAGTATACTGATCTATCTACAGTATATGCCATTGAATAAATAAGAGTGTAGAATTATATGTGTGTATTTATTGTGTTCATATTAACCTGATTGAGTACCTAAATTGTGAATAAGAACGTGTTCGACGTGTTCCTGTTGAGGATATTTTGAGTCTAAAAGTCCATAGTTGGATTTGAGTAAAGACCAAAACCAAGCTAAGTTGTATTACAGCCCGGCATAACACTGGCGGAAGCGGTGAATCGATACGGCATATCAACAAGAGAGTTTCTTATATAATTTTTTTTTCTTCTTGGTATTCAGTTAACGTTTTGACACAATATTCACCATGGCAGCAATTAGATCACTTGATATTCCGGCGTTCAAGACAGAAGATTATGACATATTATAGGTTTGACTCCTGCAAGGAGATAAAGAAAACCTAATATTTAGTAGTGGCCCCGTAATCATTGACGATTATGCCTATTACATAAGGCACCCTCTTCAAACACTTATCCGCCGTAGTTTTGAATCTACCGCGCAGAGCATAACAAATTTGAGGAGCCTTCATCATGAGCGCACGCAACCTCACTCATGGTTCAGTCATTATGAAATTGGGTTCTCACTACGAAAAAACTTTGTAACAAATAAAAAACAAAAAGAAAATAAGAATAACTATTCATAAGCTTTCCATATATTCGTGGATGTACTTGTGTGGATCTTTGACCAGACGCTGACTCAGGCGCCATTCTTCCTTCACTGACATATCAAGTAAACCAAAATCCTTAACCCGGGAACTCCGGGAAGACTCTTAAGAGTTCCCCCGGCGGACTGCGGGAAGACTCTTAAGAGTCAGAGAAAAAAAAATCAACTTTAAACATCAAATTTTTTTTTTTTTTTGGCCCCTGGGCCATGCAAAATATCACTCGTCTACCTCCCCTCCTTCCCCACTTTCCTCCCCTCCTTCAGTTATCACCTATTTTCCCTGTTATTCCCTTATTCTGAGGTATATTTTCGTGCTAACATTAGCGAGTTGCAAGCAGGGCATTGTCATCTCTGTTAGCAAGCGAGTGCAAGAGAGAGAGAGAGAGAGTATCGATCGACTGTGTCTCAGTGGCCTTGGGGGAAATTGGCGGGAAAGCAGGTTGCCTCACCCATACATTATATAACTCGCGGCCTGTATCTCCGATTTTGACCATCCAAACGCTGTTTTCACTCGTTTTATTGTTGTTTCAGGTTAATACCTTTATAACCAACCCATAATAGGCACGTATGGATAAGTATTAATGCTATTTATGGTAAAATCAATATTTTAGTGATGGAAACACCTCAAATACGACAGCACAGGGGGACGTTTCTAATTACCCCCATGCGCACTTCTTAGGTTAATACATCAACGAATGGGAAGGGGATGGTCGGGAGGGCCCCAGTCGTCAATGATTACGGGGCCACTACTAAATATTAGGTTTTCTTTATCTCCTTGCAGGAATCAAACCTATAATTTATTAGTGGCCCCTCCATCATTGACGATTATGCCTGATATCTAAGACTGGAGGGGGACATTCGTAATCATATCATAACTCTAGCAAAGGCAGATAATCAAACAACCACATAGTATTCTTACTTTGTAAAAAATATATATTTGGCGCATAAACTTTATACAGCACAACTTATACAAAAAGGGGTACAAGCAGGAGCGTGCTTCAAAGAAGCCTGCTTGATAAAAAAGGGTGTTAACTCTGAGATTCTGAGAACAGATCCGCCAGTTAACCAGGCACCCCACTTAAATTAAGTGGTGAAAAATAAAACTTATAAGTTTACATGTGCACATATAAACCCCATAAAATTAGTGGATATATCTTGCAAAATATAACCAATGATTAAATTAGATTGCTTCTCAGCCCAAAAACTACTTACAACAACTGTTGTTTGTACTAAAATTGTACTAGCACAATTTCCTGTAATGAATAGTACAGAGAAATTTAAATATCACAACACCCATAAACAGTATCACAGCTCTCATATTCTGGCGGGGTCTAGGGTGTCCTATGTTACACTGACTGCACCCCCCCCCCCCTTTTCTTGAAATTAAACAATAAGTGACTTAGGGGCCACCTAGACCCTTTGCCTTAAAGCTATACATGGCAAGGAAGGTTTGTCTAGAGCTACTGAGAGGTAACGAGTCAAAAACATATGATTAGAGGCCCACAACTGTGTGGACGTAATATCTTCAACAGAAAAATTCTTAAGGAAACGTAACGAAGCCGCCCACTTGCGTAAATCGTGGGCCCTACCCACAACGCCGGGATTACTCTCTTTAATGACCTCGACCAAGAGAGAAGCCAGTCTACGTTTCATCAAGCGTTTACCCGTACTTGCTACCCCTAAAGCACCGTGGTGATTTAGAGGTGCCACTCTCAAATATTTGGTTAGAGCTTGCACTGGACATAAATTATGGTGCACCTTTCCCCTTTTCAACGCCGGCACCGTGAACTCTGAAAACACGTGTTCACTGTGCTCATTCTTGGCTATGAACCCTGGGGAAGGTGCAATGTGAATACTCATTAAGCCTACCAAACCTGAGGCAATTAGGTGTGTTGCTCATCGCCGCCAGCTCAGATACTCTGTTCCCGGTAGCCAAGGCCATAAGGAATACTGCCCTTTTTAAAAGTAATGTAAAATCTGCAGTATTTTGGTACAGACGGGAATGAAGTAAAGACAATGCCTTGTCCAGAGACCAGGTAGGCATGAGCTGACGGGGAGGTGGGCGGAGTTTAAAACATGCCCTCATAAAACCTTTTTCCTCCGCAACTGGTATGGAGAGACCGGTAAGGTCAAAGAATGGCATCCTAATCGCTGTTAAGTGATTTTTTAACGTTACTACAGATAAACGTTTTTGCTCGAACAGATAATTTAAATAACTAAAAACCAAAGCCACCGAGGGCACAGTTTGTTCTGTTCTAAGAATCCAAGAAGTAAAGGCTTGCCAATGCGATTGATACTGTCGCTTAGTAGACTGGGTATATTGATTCATGAATTTATTGGTCACGTCTCTACCATATGGTGCTAGCCATTTGGCCTCCTGAATGTCCATAATGCAAAAGTCAGCGAGGTCTTTAGGTTGCCAATTGTGTCTAAGTGGAAAAACCCCACCGGGAGTGATACCGGGTCCGGGCACCACGTCTTCAATTGCTGGTACCACAACTGCGCCGGCCACAGGGGCGCGATTAGCGAGACTACGCCCCGATAATCCTGTAGTTTGTTTACTACGTGGCACATTAGAGACGCATCTGGCGGCGGAAACAGATAAATGGAACTCCACCTGTTCCAGTCTGTCACCAATGCATCTGGCCCTCCCGCCGGCGTTATCGTCCGGCGGGTGAGGTACAGTGGGAGTTTGTGAGTCTCCTCTGACGCAAACAAATCCACTTGTGGATGGTAAGGCTCCGCAATCATTTGGTCGAAAATGGTTTGCTTGAGCGCCCATTCTACTGTTGTGCTCTGTCTCCGAGACAGAGCGTCTGCCCAGACGTTTGCTACGCCTGGGAGATAAGATGCGTGAAGCTGAATGTCCAGCCTGTTGGCTAGAATAAAAATCTCTTCTGACACGTTTAGCAACCCCCGAGATCTCGTCGACCCTTGTTTCTGAATACAGTGAACTGCATTCAGATTGTCCATTCTGAAGGCCACCGCCTTGCCCCGTAAAGTAGAGCCGTGAGCCTGAAGGAAATATAAGGGGACTAGTAATTCTTTGACATTGATGTGGGAGATTTATAAATGGGACCAAAGCCCTTGACCCTGGTGCCCTTGGTTTGACTGAAAGCCCCAACCTATCGTTCCTGATGCATCCGTGTCTACCCATACCGTCGGTGGAGGAGAGGTCCATGACATGACTGAGTGCAATGTTTCCCTCTTCGCCCGGACCGCTAGCAAGTTGTGGATTAATTTTGGTATGGGCCATAATTTTTTCACCGGCAATAGTGGAAAATATTTGTTGCCCTCCAATATTAAACGTTTGACTCTTAACCGGCCCAACTGTACCGTTAGTTGAATCCAGTTGAGAGAGCCGACCAGAGACTCCCAGATTCTCTGTGTCGTAGTCAGACTGTGAAGGAACGGAAACAATTTCCTGCGAAATCTGTTGCGATTGTCCACACTCTGACTCAGAGTGAGAGTAGATGTGTCCCAGACCAGCCCTATCCACTGAACTACTCTTGAGGGAACAAGGTTTGACTTTACCAGGTTGACCTTGAACCCTAGAGTTTTGACATGTTTTAATGTTATGTTGACATGATTTATGCATACTTGTTCCGTCTCTGCCACCACTAGCCAGTCGTCTAGATACCACAAAATCCTGATCCCTTGCCTTAACAAGGGCATCAGGGCTTGCCGGACTAATTTCGTGAATAAGCGAGGTGCTAGGTTCAATCCAAACGGCATCCTCTGAAAGACATAAGTCTAATGCTTTATTCTTAAGGCCAGAAACCTTTGAAATCTTTTGTTGACCGTGACGTGCCAATACGCGTCCGTCAGGTCTAAAGAACACATCCATCCTCCCGGTGGAAGTGTTAGCCTGATCTGGTTTACTGTTAGCATCCTGAATGACATGTTGTGAATATGTAGGTTCAGATAAGACAGGTCTACGACTGGTCTCATCTGAACACTGTCCCTCTTGGGCACTAGAAATAGTTTGGATGTGAAAACTGGGTAATTTTGAGGAACCGGGATGATGACATTCTTGGCGATCATTTCCTGGACTAGTGACTCCACCTCTAATGAAACTAAATTTGCCTTTGTCGGCTGACATAAACGAGGTCGCCGGAGCCACTGCCAGGTGATGCCCTTGCGTGCCACCATCCTCGCCCAAGTATTTACTGGCCATGCGCGGTGACACGTCCGGAACGACCCAGTTAGCAGACAAGGGTTCGCCGGCTGTACTACCCTCTGATCCACCCGCCGTGAGACCGGCCCTGGGAGTGAGAGAGACTTTAGTTTTTTGGTGGTGGTGGTGGTGGTGGTGGTGGATGCTTAGCCGACTGGCCGGCGTTGGTAGAAGACGGGCCCTGACCCGGTCTGCTATAGTTCCGTCCTTTATGACCTGCAAACTTACCTTGTTTATACCTGTACTGACCTTGGGGGGAAGCGGACTTAGGTATCTGAAAGGGCTTTGACCCACCCGGCCGAGCTTTTGCGACTGGCTTGGGTTTGGGAAAGTTAAAAGCAGGTTTCTTAGAAGGGGTGGGACTGTGCTTAAAAGCCTGAGCCATATTGAAAACAGTTCTCCACACATCAGGGGACATTAATGAGGGAGTTAGCACCGGCGACATGACCACCTGGTTCGCAATTCTGTCAGGAAGTTTCCTCACCAGGGACATCCTAAGATCCTGTCTCGCCCGCACCGCCTCGAGCAAGGCTGTGCGTATATCCCCCAACGACTGAATCGAAGTCTGAAGGAGTAATCGCCGAGATAGTTCAACCGATCTTCTGGCTTCCGCGTCCGCGATTGCCTGAGTGGATCGTAACATAGATTTCGCCACCTGGTGCGTAACGATGTACTGGGAAAAAAGTCTAATTGGCTTCCCCCGTAGCCTAAACTCCCGGTCTAGGTGAGCTGGTGAAGGCGTAGTGAAAGGATCTTTAAGTTCGCATAGATTGATATTGGGGGCAGCTAAAAAAGCAAACAAAGCAGATGGAACTCCGCCGGCTGAAAAGACTGGCATAGAGAACCAAGAATGGCTGTCCTGAGGAATCTGGTGCGAAGATTTTGAGGTGAAGGTGGTCGCAAAGTTCTGAGCCTCTACCTCCCATTCCACCCAAGGTCCTGGACCCAACTGCCCCACCTTCAACACTGAGTTAGCGGCTGTGTCTGTGACCGTTTGTAAATCTAATTCTGGAGTGAGAGCTGACAGTGCTTTTATATCATTAAAACCGTCATGCTTGGTCCAGTCGAAAACAGTTTTGAAGCTGAGGCAGGGGGCAGTGCAGGCGTAGCTGTATACACAAAAAAATCATGGTGATAATGGTTCGGAATGGCCTTAATATTAACATCAAGTACATTACCCGCAATATCCAAGGCTCGTAACTTTCTAGATTTATTTCCCTGGATTACCCACTCACGTGGCACTGGAAGTTCCCCTCCACCGTCTCTGGCTTAGTTGGGATCATTTGAACCCATGAGTCATCTGGACCGTATAACAGGGGCATAGCTACCTTTCTTAACGGTGCTCTATCCAACGGGGGAGGATTCACATCCGTTACCACCCTTACATTAGAAGTAGTCAGTGCCGCCGAAGCAGGCCTAGCGACTATATTAGGTGATATAGAGGGAGGGTGCAGAATCTTGGTCAAAGCAATAGAAGCGATCAGAGGCCGAACACTTGAACTTGTCATGGGAGCTCCCAGGTCCACTGTAAGAGTCTCCGGCTGTTGGCCAAATTTTTTTGTTAGAGCAGTAACTAACAACCCATCTATTTCCTCCGCCGTGACAAATTTAGCGGATGAAGAACTCAGAGGTGAATCATTCCTATCTTGCGAGTCGTCTAGAACTGAACCCGACTCTTGCACTTCCATGTCAGAGATTATAGACACCTCATCCTTGTCATCTGGCCCATCATGAGAGGGTTCCGCCGAAGCCGGAACCTCGTCTTGGTGCCAAGTTAAATCAGGAATGGATGATGGGATCACAGCGTCCCGGTGGACGTCCGTCCGTACCTGTGGCTACTGAACCAAACGTGGGCCTTCATGCCCTGGTTGGGAATACCGCCATACACCCAGGCCTTGGCCCGAACTCCCTTGGGAGTCAGATACACCATCAACCACTGAGCCCCCACTAGACTCTTCTAAAGGGTGATCACTGCCTACAGAACTCTCTAACTCTAAGTGTGTAATATCCATTGGTAACCTGTCCGCCGGCAACACCCCCACCACAGTCTCTGACTCCACTCCCGCCCCATCAGATTGGACACTAGATAAGTCGGGAGTAGAGGAAAAAAGTGAGGCACGAGCTTCCGGCGAACGCCGGGAGGCCTTTCGTTCCTTAGAATCTTTCCTGGAAGATTTGTGGCTGCGGTGTGTTAGATCTTTCACTGCTCTTAGACTTTTCCGATCTTTCACCGATCTTTCACTAGAGCTGTCCTTGGACTTTTCCTCTTTGCTCTTCTTTCTTGCTGGTGAAGAAAAATAACTAGGCGGCTGTTGTCTGAGGGGCGACCTGGACCTGGACCGCGCCCGTGACGTGGAGGCTGTCACCGGGGGCGTGGGTTCACGAGGTCTCTTAGAAGTTGTAGGGACCAGAGAAAGTGCTGTACCCTGCCCAGTCTCTGCCGACTTTCGTACAGTTACTCTAGAGGTACGTTTAATAGGGGGGGTGCTCAATCAGTAATTTATCCCAAAGAATCACATTATCACATTGCAGCACTTTATGAGCCACTGTGGTAGCATAACTTGACAACTGCTGCCTGACCTCCCTCAAAGCGACCTCCGCGGATCTACTATTGTCCCGCAACACTTTGGCACTCAATTGAGTACAGAAGGTACAGTTCCCCGTTACCCACAAACCCCTTGAACGATCTAAACATTTAACACATCTAATGCAAAGAGTGTGTGCAAAGATAGGGATACCTGAACAGGAGGGAGCAATACACAAGGCAAAAACAGGGTCTATGGTAGCCATGACAGAGACTGGTGGAAAACACGAACCCACCCCCGGTTTACTCCAGGTTCTCGAAAGTCTCGCCGGAACTCAGCCCTGGAAAAAAGAAAGTTTCCAGGAATTAATGCTCATAAGGCTACACCAACATGTTCGAACACAAGTGTTAGACAACCCGCCGGGTAACGAGACGTAATACACAACTATCACGGCTCGCTACGCGGAAGGTTCATGTATAAAGATTTCAGAATATCTTAACTTGTCCAAAAGATTTATGAATATCCTCTGACATAATATAAAGACCAGCATGGCTTTTTATAAATGACGCAGTCTTCCCAGTGGTGTTTGTTAAGTTCTTACTGGAAAAAAAAACTCAAAGACGTTGGCCCCCGTATTATCTCGCAGATCAAAAACTGGAAAGCCTGTCTTAAATGCTAGATCTGGCTTCTCCCGAAGCGTTCTAGATCGCCGTATGTTGAATGGCGGCGATACGTATCGTATCCCTCGATTGTCTGGTTAACTACACTGAATTATGCAAATCCGTTAATCCTACCCTCCCAAGGTGCAACCGCCGGGTGTGAATTTTAACGTTAACCCCAAAATTCCTATCCCCACTTCTTTGCAAAAGATCGCCGGGGAGGAAAGACCAATCAACAAACAGCCTAGTTTTACTGGCTTTGCAAAAACCGGGAAAAACTCAACTCAACAAGTGTCCGTATGAACACTTAGTTAAATGGGTAAAGCCATCCCGCCGGGAAACACAGTACGCCTGAACACAGGCCCCACCACAGAGACTCAGTCCTGGAGAGCCTCAGGCCACTACTCGCCGGGAAAAACAAGCCTTTTTTAACCACGCGTGATTAAAACTCGGCAACCAGCCGGGTTTCCATGGTGTAACCGAGAAAACCCGCCGGAAAAGGCAACCCACCCCGTTCAGATTCAATCTGAACGCACCAAATGACCGTGGAATTAGCCAAAGCACAACTAAACCAGGACACACAAATAGTCCGTGGAATTAGCCAATACACAACTAATCCAGGACACATATATAGTTCGTGGAATTAGCCAATACACAACTAAACCAGGACACACATGACACAGTAGTACATATTCATAACATAAATCCATAACACTTGTACATGTGGCAAAGCTACGAGAGGCTGTTTTTTTTTTTTTTTTTTTTTTTTTTCTATATTCCAACTTACTTCCTCTCGGGCATAGGCTGAGAGCCTTAACATTCACCGCTTTACAATGAACAGTGAAGCCCGTGAGGTCTTGTTCCAGTCTAGGGAGTGAGACATGTGAAGCATGTAGAGTACAACGAGCACCTGCCATCTTGCCTTCACATGAGGCACGGTGCTCACTCATGGCCCGAAACAACCCCATCTCTGAAGCCACCTCGTTACCGTGCTTCACTGTCTCAACCCCTACACTCGGACTCTCACACTTACACACACACAACGCCACCTGTTGAGCAGATAACTCACCAGGCATTGCACCCCTATAGCATATTTTGAATATGGGAATATTCATACAGTGCTATTTAACCCTCCAGCCCCGGCTATGTATTATATATATATTCCTAGAAACCCGGGTGTTTTGGCCGAAAAACGTCTAGGCTAGGCTACCGTATATTCGTTAATCAGACTGCTTCCCGCATTCCCGCGCATCCCCAAGCGTAGCTGTGTTATTTACCTGTAGAATGGCATTAAGTAGAGCTCTCTAAGTCAACTGGTTGAGCTGTGATGATGATTTCATTGGAGATAACTTTATGGCCAAAACAGCCACTTTACACCACTTTTCGATACTTAACAACAACATACAGGCACACACGAACAAGCGACGCTCTCCTTCTTGTGGCCGGAGATGCGGGGCGACGGTCCAGCCGGCTGTTGTTTACATGCGTCGGACCGACGCCTCGCACACGAAGCTCACAGGCTTTCAACCACTGGGCGTTCAAGAGACCATCCGGGTACCTGTTATATGCTTTTTTATGGGCGTTCAAGAGCCCTTCCGTGGTGAGAGGGTTAATCAGGGAACAATGAGGTTATTTTATTGACGTTTCGGTGGGCTTGTGGTAATGCACTGATACTAGGTACAGCACAAATTCCATCCCAATAATATCTTCCCATTGATACATCGGGATTTGAACCCGGGACCTTTGGATTACCAGGCCAGTGGCAAGACCACTCCACCACACCTCCCCTGCTTAGGCTAGGCCTAAGCAGACGGAAATACACAGTAAACATGTCGTAATATAAACAAAAAGCACTGAATTATATCACAACAGGAACCACCGTCAACACACCACTGTAGCAAAAACTTCCCGGCAAAGGGAAGAACTGACTCGGGACCCAGAAAAAACTTCACTAAGTGAAGAAAAATACGCTGGGAATGTCAGAGAATAAAAAGCTACCTCATCAGAAAGATAAAAGGCAGCAATAATAACGCGTAATGAAAGCCGCCTGCATCACAAAGCTAGCTAACCGTGAAAAAGTTCACATGTCCACAACAGGACCACGAGGGTACACCCGAAATAGATGCCCCAAACACACGACCCAAAATACACTGCACTGCGGGCAACCCGCCCAGGACACTCCTGCTACGCATATCCTAACCTTACTCGATACATCCCGGAGTAAACAAATGAGAAAAAACTCACTAGGGACGCAACAAATGCGGAACTAGCGGAGCGTGGGGAGGCACGTCCGGGTCGGTTGAGCGCAGAGCAGAGAAGGAAGAATGACGCCTGAGTCAGCGTCTGGTCAAAGATCCACACAAGTACATCCACGAATATATGGAAAGCTTATGAATAGTTATTCTTATTTTCTTTTTCTTTTTTATTTGTTACGAAGTTTTTTCGTAGTGAGAACCCAATTTCATAATGACTGAACTATGAGTGAGGTTGCGTGCGCTCATGATGAAGGCTCCTCAAATTTGTTATGCTCTGCGCGGTAGATTCAAAACTACGGCGGATGAGTGTTTGAAGAGGGTGCCTTATGTAATAGGCATAATCGTCAATGATGGAGGGGCCACTAATAAATATATGTACATGGAAATAGTCAAACCGGTCCTGGACATTATGTTCGGAAACGAAGACGCTTCCAAGATCCACACGATAGTAGTGAAACTAGGGAAGTATGCAACCAAAGTATCAGGATATGTGCACGACAATATGCCTGGTTTAACCTGGGCACAATTTGAAAATTACGTAAAAACTGCTATTAATCCAGTGCTCAGTCAGACCATTGCCGATAAAAAAATTCATGAGATAAAATACTCAGGGGATTTAGACGGCACAATTGAGCAACTACATCAGATAGCGATCAATGCGTTTCCGGAAGAAACCACAGCACAACGGAAGAAAATCGTCTTCAAGGCACTTGTGAGAATTTTGCCAGACACAGTGGCGGATCACTTCTCGATCATAGAACCTACCAACTACGACACGGATCTGCCGGTGATAAGGCGGATCATGGCACTCAGAAAATCCAGGGAACAGGACAAAATCGCCGGAATTAGTAAGGTAGCCACACATCTAGCAGCAGCAGCAGCCCCCATCAGTGGTCCCGTGGCTCCTCGTATTACTGATAAAGCCGAGGAATGGGCCAGGATACCACCAGCTGATTGGAAGCCATGCTCTGGACCGTGCATGTTATGGTCATTAAAAAGATCTTTCACGGAACTTATGAAAAAACGAAGCAGGGCCCCAAGCTGGTGGGCACAAATTCCCTGGATCAAGCCACGTAAGGTAGCCACCATAATTGAAGACGGAACAGCCGGAATTGAAGACGGACCTAGTGAAGAAGCGGAGCAGTATCTACCCGAGGCTCTACAACCGGGTCCTCAGGATTTTTAAGCTGGCCCCCACAAGCAAATAGTCGTCAGCATGGCGGGGGCTCATGATGGCACATTTACAGATGATCTCCCAGTTTACCACAAAATCACACTTAACGGGGTGAAAGTCCGACTTCTCATAGACACGGGAGCTTCTCGTTCTTGCCTGTTCCTTCCGTTTTTCTGAAAGCATCACAATGCTTTCGGGAAGATACAACCTTCCTCTATAATTCTTGTCAGTGCAAATGATCAAGTCATTCCAAATTTGGGAAAGACTCTTCCCTTATTTGTTAGTACCCCTGTTCCCTCTCATGGAATTGGTCATTCATTTGTACTATATGATTCCAAAGAGACCAAGTATGATGGTTACTTGGGCTTCGATTTGCTCACTTCTTTGAGCACATCCATCAATTTAAAGAAGAGAACTTTGAGGTTCTCAACCCCAACCAAATCAAACCCCCAAACAACTGACTTTAAAAAGGTAAAAATGTCAAGAATCTCAACCCTCCTCGAGGAGATGCACAAAAGAGCTGATACCCCCCAGTCACGCTTTGTCTTCCATAATGATAAAGAATCAGCTAAGAATTTAGGTAAAACTACCCCTCTTATCACTCCTCCAGCTATCACTTCCAAATCTGTGACAAATCCACCTGAAAAGCCTACTGGCTTACAAAAAGGCTTGTCATGACATGTGTTTTATTGCCTGAATTATTTTGTTCTCATTCTTAAACAATGTATCATTAACCCACACCTCCAAAGCCCTGTTCATTGGGCCTGCTTGAGGGAGGGTGTGTATACAATGAAGAGGTGTTTTAGAAGCTGAAAATCAACAAAAACAGGGCCACTTCTCCATGTAATTGTGACAGCTATATGCCAGGTACAAATATGAGGTTAATTTCATCTTTATTTCAACAACCCATCCTGTCTTTAAAAAAAAAAAAAAAAAAAAAAAACACACACACACACACACACACAATATAAAGACAAAAGAACTTATCCAAATCGCTATGTGGATCAAATAACTGTTTTTCTTATTTCTATGTGGATGAGGGAGACAAAAGGCAAAACTGCCTGTGACAAGTGCCTCCCCAGAGTTGAAAGAGTGACCGAGCCAAATGTTCAAACCAAAACGTCTGAACACACAGTTTGAAGTAATTTAAGTCATAGGATGAGGGAAAGATGGATTCAGGGAGAGTTCCAGAGCTCAGCTGTTGAATAGAAATAAGATTGGAAATATTGTTTCTCTCTTGGGTTGGAGAGTTGCACAGAGTAAGGGTGGGATTGTGTTGCAAGACGGGTGCTACATACTCTACATAGAGTAAATTATGTTGGGGATATTACAAAGATCTACATATAATAGTCTTTTATTGTATCCTTGCATAACTATATATATACTGAGAGATTAAGTAAGCTTCATATAAAAAAGGAAATCACAGTGCTTCAATCACATCATCATATCATCAATTTTGGTTTACGCTTTCATGAGGCTTAAGGTGGTATCACACGAGAGCTTTTATTATCAACTTACTATGGTCAATATTTATCTGGCAACATTTTTAAAGATAGATTAATTTAGGTAACAGAATTATTTTTTTAAATTTACCTAATAAGCTGCCAGACCAGAGTGACGGTAAATGTTGAGGGAAAAAGCGTTTGTGTGATACCAGCTTTATAGATTTGGTTGCGGAGGAAATTGTGATTTTGTACAGCTGGGGACTAGAGACCCTATATTAAGAGAGATCAGCCAACCTCTGTCATGTTGGTCCTACTGGTGTCACTGTCATTAGACTTTATTTACATTCAAATAAAAACTCATAAAAACATTTGGCAATACTGGAACAGAATAGTTTGATAACATTCTACATGATTGAAAACAAAATATAACCCCTATGTTTGATAAATTACGGTAGCAAAATGGCGTTGTAAGGAAAAGATGACCGATCTCTCTTACTACATGATCTCTATTGGGGCCTAATGAACCTGAATTTGCATCCACTATGTGATTTTATGGATATTGTATAACAAAGTACTCTCTAATTCAATCATAGTTTTAGTTTTTAATTCATACATACAATTAAGGAGTGGGTGCAAATTAAAGTGGGCAACTGTACAGACCTATTCAGCAGTTCACCGACAACCTACAAAAGAAAGTATGGCCCATATTCCTATACAACCCCCTTCACTGTGGTGGTAATTACTCTGGTTTTACTGTATTCCTGCTGGTCTATCAGAGTGAGAACTGAGCGATCTCTGCCATACCCATAGCTTACTCTGACTGTTCCTTTTACTTATATATTTTCTAGATCTCGAGTGACGGCGTCTCTTCCGTGGATTGACCTCCCAATCTACCAAGATTGGAAGCCAAAGCGTCACATTTTTCCTTTGCCCCTCAACTTTCTCTTCATAATTGCTGAGGGGCACAGGGCCCTTGGTTGGGCTTTGGTTTCCCGGGCGTTTCTGCACCCTCCTCAGCTCCCCACCATGGAGTGGCTTCGGTCACCCAGGCTTTATTGTGGTCGGCAGGGAGGGTTCTGTGGAGGCGCTCGGTTATGGCCTTGGCCTTGCTCGGGGCCTTGGGGCTGTTCGGCCTGGCAGCTTGGGGAACAGCAACAACAACAACAACTGTATTCCTAGCCAGTACGTATATGCTATAGGTAGCACCAACGAACTTGACAATAATGTTGACCCCTTAACTTCTCATAACTCAAAATGAATGTAAGCAATAGAGCAGGCATTTATATCATTTGGGAAGAGCCCACCAGGAAATAGGTATGGAAATTTACAGCCAGTTTCCTATAAGTCCTTTTGAGTTATGAGAAGTTAAGGGGTCAAGATTACTGTCAAGTTCGTTGGCGCTACCCATAGTTGTTGATTACAATGAGAAGCGTTGGAACATCAATGCAGTACAGTACAGTCTATCCTCCTACAACTCGATACTCCTTTAACACGAGGGGGGGGGGGTCCTCGATAAATTGTAATTTATTCAGTTAATTGTGGCCATAATATTGTAGATTCAAACATTTTCTAACTAATTTCTCTATTATACAGTATATTCATACATGTTGATATATTCTAGGAACTAATATATTCTAGGTCTTTCCTAAGACCAATAGGTCACTTTTATTTACCGCCGTCTTGCCGCCATATACTGTATATATGCGATCGTATGGAGCGAATTTCATGTAGTGCGAGGGTCGGATCAGCCCATTTTTCTTCATTAGTTTTAAGGTAAGTGATGTCTTTATAATGGTTTGATGATATCTGGTAGGTAATATAGGTGTTTTTTTAGCAAGAAATCCGAAAAAAAGGGGAAATATTGTGGGGCTCAGACCCATATAGAATTTGTCTACATATACCGTGTTATTCCTATAACGCAAATTCCTACAGTGCAACGGGCTCTGCCGCCCATATAGTCGCGTTATAGGAGGATGGACTGTACTCTCTTTGCAATTAAAACAACTAGTGTATCATCCTGGCTGGCTAGGAATATGGCACAACTTTAGTTATTACAAACTACAAAGATGAGGTTTGTCCAGGAATTAAGGCTCTTAGTCAGTTTATTGAGCTTAGGCTCTCTCAGAATTAATAATACACTATATAAGTAGATGGATTGATTAAACAAAAATTATAATAATAAAAAAACAAATTGTGAAACTTATCATAAACTACTGTATATATAGAATAATTCAGTCAGCTGTTACAAAAGGAAATAAAAGTACTGTACAACACCCTTCAGGGTATGAGGACGCGTTTCTCCATTACATAGTAATCTGGCTATTACTAGACAATTTTATGCAGTTTAGAAAGGATCTCTAAGTATCAAAGGGGTAAAAACTATCTCAATAAACCCTCTAACTTCTAAAATTCCTATCCTAACCTGAATATTTTTGTCTAATTATAGCTAAAATAAATGGAAGAAACGCAACCAGGTACTGTATCTTGAAAGGGTTAACGTTACTTCCTATAACATATCTATAATAATAATCCTACCAAGAATAAGAATAATTTAAGGAACAAGACACAATAATTTAAGAACAAATTAGGAACATAATCAATTTGGCCTCTCAATTCTAATAACTGGCAAATAGAAACTGCTACCTCTGAAATGTTAAAAATACTGCAACAATACCGGATGATGATAATAATAATAATAATAATAATAATAATAATACCTGTAATGATACAGTATAATAATACAAAAAAAAATCAATTACATTAAACAGACCACTGAGCTCTGTACAAGTATAAGTAACCGCAAGTAGGAGGTGATACAAAAGAATTAACACTATCAGGGTTATTGTAATTGTATCTATGCGAGCCGTGGCACTAAGTCAGTAGAGCGTCGGCTGTTGATCAAAGGATCGACGGATCGAGCCCACATTGTCAAAATGTTATTGGTAGATGTCAAGCATGGGCAACGTGACCTAGTGATTCGTGACAAACGCCTAATGTTCATGGCCACCCCTTCTCGGGAATTACTCTGTCTGGCAAAAAAAAAAAAAAAAAACGGCCCACTTGCGGTCAGCTTTACTCATAAATTGGTTAGTAAATCTGGGCCCTGGCAAATATTACTACAGTAATAAGTACTAATAATAATAAAAATAATAGTAATAATAATAATAATATTAATAATAATAATAATAATAATAATAATGCTTGGGATTTGTCTCCTGTATAGAATGCAGCTAGTAGAGTACTGTATATGTGAGTTTATAAAGTGCATCAGAATATAGGCTTAATCATTTTGTGTATACTGTATATATATGAGTACAGTACAGTACCTCGCAAAATGTATCTGTAGTACACTTTTCATACAACAAGTATAATCTCTTCCAAAGCAGAGAGCAGCTAGTAGCAGAATATACAATATAGTATACATATACTGGTACAATACAGGACAAAACAGTGTAATACCTCCACAACTCTGGCTTTAAATTGAATAGCTCTGCTTGTAGCACAACATTATTTCCTATCAATCATAATCATGTACAAGGTTTGCTGAAAAGAAGCTTACATGTAAAAATAACCAGTGAAAGCAAATACTAAAGCCAAAATACAGTATTGTAGAACTATTACTTCAATGGTGATGGGCTGGTCTATCAGAGTGAGAACTGAGCAATCTCTGCCATACCCATAGCTTACTCTGACTGTTCCTTTTACTTATATATTTTATAGATCTCAAGTGACGGCATCTCTTCCGTGGATTGACCTCCCAATCTACCATGATTGGAAGCCAAAGCGTCACATTTTTCCTTTGCCCCTCAACTTTCTCTTCATAATTGCTGAGGGGTACAGGGCCCTGGGTGGGGCTTTGGTTTCCCGGGCGTTTCCGCACCCTCCTTAGCTCCCCGCCATGGAGTGGCTTCGGTCACCCAGGCTTTATTGTGGTCGGCAGGGAGGGTTCTTTGGGGGCGCTCGATTATGGCCTTGGCCTTATTCGGGGCCTTGGGGCTGTTCGGCCAGGCAGCTTGAGGAACAACAACAACAACAACAACTATTACTTCAATATAATAGATCTGCAATTTTCACATGGAAGCATTTTCTTTCATTTATCAACATTGAAAATACTATAAATAAGACGTTTAGATAAAAAATATAGGCAAATACTAAAGCAAAAGTAATTAAAAATTCTGATTATAATATCATCTTGTACTAAATGACTTCCCAACAATCCCGAACAAATTAGCCATAAATAAGCAAGAAACATGATATACAATAAATAAAGAAATTACTGTAATACTAAAACCTTCATCAAGCTATTACACAATTTATGAACCTGGCTGTACAAGCAGTTGTAATACTTGGCCGATTTGGTCAAGACCCAGACATGCTGGAGACCCTATAATAATAGAGATCAGCCAACCTTCACCATATTGGTGCCACAGGTGTAGTTAGTCGCTCTTTACACTCGACTATACCCATAATAAACATTCGGCAATATTGGTACAGGATATAGAGTTTGGTCTTTGGATATTTATATATTGTACATGATCAAAAATACAATATCACGCTGTTCT
The DNA here is from genome assembly GCA_032716605.1 of Paralithodes platypus. NCBI lineage: Eukaryota > Metazoa > Arthropoda > Malacostraca > Decapoda > Lithodidae > Paralithodes > Paralithodes platypus. Next base: position 40,779,343 of record CM064493.1, read on the forward strand.
TTGATAATTACATTAGCTAAATAGTGTCCCAAAATTTTTTTTTTACTGCTCTCTCTTACTACACAATCTCTATAACAAGCTAAAGTCCCCAGGAGCACCACCAGTTTCAATCTTTTTTAAAGAGAGATAAAAATAAAAGAAAGTATAAAATATTGATATCTGAGCTATTCAAAGTGAAGAGGATGGATGAACTAAGTTGGGTGAAAAGATGCAAGTCTCTGAATGTGGAGGGAGCTGCACCAAAGGGACACACCAAGAAAGACATGGGATCAGACCTTACGGTCTGATTTTGAATTCAATGCTTGACAAGTGAGACAGCTCTAAACAGGGCTGCCTGGAACACCGACATTAGGACATGACACCGGAACCGCGTTTCGTGTGGAGCACTCGGTCTTTAAATTTATGTACAGTATGTATCTATGTATGGTTGCGAGCCGTGGCATAGTTAGTAGAGCGTCGGCTGCTGATCAAAAGGTCAGCGTATCAAGCCTGCACTGTCAAAATGTTATTGGTAGATGTCAAGCCCGGGCAACTTGACCTAGCAATTCGTGACAAATGCCTAATGGTCAATGTACAGTATGTACAGTATGTATGTTATTAACATGACCACTATATAACATTCCAAACTTGAACTAATAACTTTGGTTAATGTTTTGATTATTTGACAAAACTATGTGAATTATGACTAAGAACATAATCAGTAAAGTGGTGCCTTCAATTTGTACATTCAGAATTATATATTCATATCTATAGAGTTGGCATTGGTGCTGGAGACTAGGGCTCCCACATACAGTACCATATTTATTGGTAAAAACAACACATTTTCCATAGATATAATTCCTAGACTTACCTTGCATGTAGCACTCTACCGACCGGTAACATAAACCGGACTAACTTTGACCAGGCAGGTATACATAAACCGGACTTAAGTCTGTGTTTGATCATCACTATCCGGAGGTAGATAAGAGAATCATAGTGCGAGATGACTCACCATGGTACAGCCCTCGAGTCAAATTTCTTAGAAGAGAGCGTAGAAGAGCTGAATGTAAATGGCGGAAAAATAAAACTGACATCACATGGCTGCCATACATGTTGGCAAAAAGAGCTGTAGTCCACACAATCAAAGACGAAAAGAAAGCGTATTACCAGGGGAAAGTCGAGTCATGTGGTGGTGATCAAAGAGAGTTGGCTTCGGTTGTCAGTAACTTACTTGGAAAAAGACATGTGAACTCAAGACCTTCTGCATCTGATGCGGAGTTAGCTGCAGCCTTTGTCACATTTTTTACTAGCAAGATAACTCGTATTAGACATGAACTGGATGAAGGCCCCTCTAATGAAGAATATTCAATTGTACCCCAACCACGACATACTCCTAATAGTGTCCTCTCATCATTCAATCCGGTGGAGGCTGATGTTGTCTCATCCTATAAGAAACCTTAATAAAAAAAATTGTCCATTGGATCCTATAAATGTTTCCAAACTACCTGGTGTATATGATCATGCAGTGGAGCTTATTTCCAAAATAGTTAACAAATCTTTCTCCGAAGGCAACTTCCCAGTGTCTGAAAAAACATGCCTTGCTCCGGCCTATCCTTAAGAAACCTGGACTTGATGTAGAGAACATGTCGAACTACCGTCCTGTCTCCAACTTGTCTTTTTTATCAAAGATATTAGAGCGTGCCATACTTGATCAACTGCTGCCGCTACTTCAGCAAAATGAAACTACAGTATTCCCATTTTTCAGTCTGCTTATCGGCAGCATCATTCGACTGAGACAGCATTGATCAGAATACATAATGATTTAGTCAAGAAGACTTGCGACGGTGAGATCTCATTGTTGGTTTTACTTGATCTCTCTGCAGCCTTCGACACAGTGGATCATGAGCTGCTATTGAGTGATCTTTATGACTGTGGTGTGCGTGACTCTGCTCTCTTGCTTCTCAGGTCATACTTGTCAGGTAGATCCCAGAGTGTGATGATGAATCGGATAGTCTCGGACTCGGCACCCCTGCTCAAGGTCCTCAAACTTGGTGAGCCCGGGTATCTTGCAGAGCTGCTCAGGCGTCCACCGGCACGCCATGGTGTAGTCGTGCGCCATGATGATGACCCCCTGCGTCTTGAGGAGCCGTGGGCTCTCCGGCAGTCATCTTTCTTTGAGAGATCATTCTCTTACATGGCTCCAAGGTTATATAACAGACTGCCACTGACCATGAGACAACTAAGTTCTGTTAAGTGCTTCAAGAGACAACTTAACCCTTAGGCGCACGATGACTCTAGGTGCGTCATTAGGGTATTTTACCCCTAGGCGCACGATGACTCTATGTGCGTCATTAAACTTAAAAATATTCGTCAAAAATTAAGTTTTCGTCTGACGCGCGTCATATTTGGCACAGATACTCAGTATTAAGCCTAGTTCAATGGGTACAATTGGCAACCCCCTCAGTTTAACGGTTGACTCACGGCTGGCATGGGAAGAGAGCAGAGTACAGCTCAGTCTGTTTTCGATACTTTCACGTTTATTCGTGTATCTCAGTAACTATATACAGTAGTTTATAGTAATTCTGAAGTCACCAGTGGAATCCTCATAAAATTCTGCTTCCATATATGTATGCAAATCAAAAATGTGGTGGGCAGAATTTTGAGCTAGCGCGAGTTGGAGATAAGGTATTTCGATTTTTGTTTTACAATTCTTATGTCGGAGTGCCCCAATGTGGTTGTTTTGTATTTATTCTATGTTTTTTACTTGCTTTTCTTCAAGTTCAATCAATAACGAAGCCGATGGTACATCATTTATCCAAATACAAGGATTTTTTGGTGGATAAAAACGTCACAGAAACAAATTATCGGCGGGCACAAAACTGGCTCTGAGTGAGCTGAGATATACTTAGGGAGTGGGAAAAAAACTTGATTGGAAACTATAGGTGCGCCAAAGGGTTAAGACTTTTCTCTTTGAAAGAAGCTATGATCTCGAGAGGGGTGTCATCATGGAGGGCTATAGGGTGTAGGCTATTTGCCACTGCTAGTGGCTGGGTGATGCATATAGGTTTTGTGTTGCATTAATTTGAGCGATTTTTTTTTTTTTTTTTTTATTTAAAAGGTTTTCGAGCGCCAGTTAATTCTGCGGAAAAATTGGCGCTTGTGAGAAATAAGTAACATGCTTATTATTATTATTATTACATAGGACTTTATTAGATATAATGTAATAAACCACAGTTATGAGGACATGACTTGATATTATGAAAATAACACTGCATACTAACGTGTTATTCCATAATATTGAGATATTTCCCATAACTGATTATTATTATGGTACAGTGTCGGTTATTAACCCTTAACCCTCCAGCCCCGGCTATGTATTATATATATATTCCCCGAAACCCGGGGGTTTTGGCCGAAAAACGTCTACGCCTAGGCTACCGTATCTTTGTTATTCTGACTGCTTCCGCATTCCCGCGCATCCCCAAGCGTAGATGTGTTTCTTACCTGTAGAATGGCGTTAAGTAGAGCTCTCTAAGTCAACTGGTCCAGTTGTGATGATGATTTCATTGGAGATAACTTTATGGCAAAAACAGCCACTTTACACTACTTTTCGATACTTAACAACAACATACGAACACACAAACAAGCGACGCACTCCTTCTTGTGGCCGGAGATGAGGGGCGTCGGTCCAGCCGGCTGTTGTTTACATGCGTCAGACCGACGCCTCGCACACCAAGCTCACAGGCTTTCAACCACTGGGTGTTCAAGAGCCCTTCCGGGTAGCTCGGGTATGCTTTTTTATGGGTATTCAAGAGCCCTTCCGGGTCTGATGGGTTAACTGGCGGGGCCCTCCTTAAGTCGGACTCCAATTTGCAGCAAGTTAGGAGCATTATTAAGGCTTTTAAAGGGTTAAAATATAGTGCAAATGGCTGGGAGTGCAGCAGGCCACACGTCCGACACCCAGGGCTTACCGCCGCCCACTGACTCACGCTCCCTCTGTTCTCGAGAGGCCGGCAGTGTAGCCAGTAGTGAGCGTAGCTGGAAAAAATATGGCGTTATACGCTAAACTCCCATGTTAGTGGTACCATTGCGTGAGAACGACGAGTGCTTCGTAGCTCGTTCTGGTCTCATTTTGAAGCTTTTAGCGCCTAGTTTTTTGCTGAATACATTTCGTTTCATGCAGATACTTGATTGATCATTCAGGAGGGCCTGAATATGCCCAAATAAGCCCAAAACCCCACGCTAGACAAGGGTTAATGCTCTCTATACATTTTTGAAGATATTTTGAGATAAATTGAACCTCCTTTTTAATTCTTTGCCTTATACAGTAAAAGTCCTTTAATCCGACGACCGATGATTCGAATCTCCCAATAGTCCGAATTTTTCAATTTGAGGCCAAATCCGAATTCACCCGATGGTCCGAATTTCAAGAAGTCCCAAAGTCCCCTTTTTGAGGCATTAGTCCACTCTAATGACACATAATGGAGCACACACATATCATATGTTCATGAATTCACTTTAAAAGTTTACCATTGTCATTGTAGCCTATTACCTACTTCAAAACATTCAGATTAATGGTCAAAGGAAGATACTGATATAAACGTAAACACCACATCGTCTGCTAGAGCGTTTGTTTTGCTCTTGAACGCATTCTTGGGACGCTCCGATGCGCTACTGGCTTGCACCGCATCGTCTGCAAGCGCATTCAGTCTTGCGCTTGAAAATGCACCTTTAGACGCTCCGATACGCTACTATTTATAGTGATCGGAGCGTCCCAAGGGTGGTTTCAAGAGCAAGACAAACTCGCTAGTAGACGATGCGGACATGTGACAATAAGAAGAAGAAGAAGGTGTTTACGTTTATATCAGCAGATTCCTTTGACCATTAATCTGAATGTTTTGAAGTAGGTAATAGGCTACAATGACAATGGTAAACTTTTGAAGTGATTTCATGAACATATGAGCCGATATGTGTGCACCATTGTGTCATTTGGGTGGCCTAATGCCTCAATGTTTTCGTCAGGCCACAGGTTCATAGGGGTAAAGTCCGATAATCCGAAAAATCCACTAATCCGAACGAGGGCCGGTCCGCTGCCCTTCAGATTAACGGAAGTTTACTGTATTTGCATTTTAGAGATTTGCTTTATCAGTTCGAGGGCTAGAAAATATATCAGAATATATTACTACTGCTGTGCTGTGGGGATTCCCGTCTCCGACTCTGCCTTTGGGTGAACAAGAGTAACATGTGTCCCTAAGCTTTGTAAATTAGATTATAATTCTTTGAGTGGTCAATCCTGTAATTCCTTCAGTATACTGGCATGGGTTGTCCCTCTTACAGGGGATAGGTCCGCTTGTGTGTATGGCCACCCTCATTAACCTAAGACGTGCGCATGGGGGGTATGAGACACCACACTCCTGTGCGCACGTATTTGAGCTGTTCCCATCACTAACATCGTTATTTTACCATAAATAGCATTAATACTTATCTATATGCGCCTATTTTACGTTGATTATAAAGGTATTAACCTGTTACAGCAATAAAACAAGTGGAAACAGCGTTTGGATGGTCAAAATCGGCGATACAGGCCGGGAGTTACATAATTTATGGCTGAGGCAACCTCCCTCCCCTCCACACTTCCCCACCTCTGGAGAGAGACTGTCGATCGATACTCTCTCTCTCTCTCTCTCTCTTGCACTTGCTTGGTAACAGTGATGACAATGCCCTGCTTGCAACTCGCTAATGTTAGCATGAAAATAGACCACAGAATCAGGGAATAACAGGGAAAATAGGTGATAATTGAAGGAGGGGGGGGGGGGGGGAGGTGGTGAAGGAGTGATATTTGGCATGGCCCAGGGGCAAAAAAAAAAAAAAAAAAGTTCAAGTTTTTTTGGGGTGTTTTAAATGGATTTTTTTAGGCCCAGGATCTTAAGAGTCTTCCCACAGTCACCCGGGGAAACTCTTAAAGAGTCTTCCAGCACTTGCTGGGTTAAGGGGAGTACGGCGTCTGGAAATATAGATAGATAGATAGATAGATGATTCTTGGTGAAAAGTACAACAGATATTTTGGTAAGATGTGTTCCACTCATAATTTTAGGTGTAGTAGTCTCTTTCTATAAATAAATAATAATGATGAGCTTAATACACAATGGCAAACTCCAACCTTGAAAACAAACTCTGCGAGAATTGTAATTTTTGCTGAGATTGTGTAAATAATGAGAAATAAGTTAATAGTTTATTTTTGACAATGATAAAAAAAAAGAGAAGAAGAAATTATTTAATAAAATATTATTTGACAATAATAAAGAAAAAAAGAACAAGAAACTATCGATAAAATTTATGAAAGAAAATAAGGGCTGAGATCAGATATGAGTGGGCCTTTAAGCTTTTATAGCTGCGTGGGTCTTGAACCAAAATGGCCAAGGTATCTAGCATCTTATAGGATATTATACCTATAGTAGGGTAGTCCTGGTTTTGCCACAGATAAATTGCACTTATTTTATGAACAGTTTTACAAATACTAACTGGCACAAAAAAAAGACTCCTGATCCCTATTTCTTTAAGTAACTTGGAACTGAAAACTCCCCTTACTGTGAAGAACACTAAAGTCGCCACTGCATAAACCTTGTACGGGTGATGAATGCTTAATTTAATTCAGGCTAATATTTTATAATTTTATTCAGCTTAGGAAGAAATTCTGAGAATGAAAAGGCTACAGACTATCTCAATGAACCCTTTAATAACCACATCTTCTGCCTAAGCTAATTAAAATTGTCTACTGATAGCAAAAACAAGTCACCCGTACTACTGTATGTCACCCGTCTATACTCTACTACAAATCAACAGTAAACAGTCAATTTTCATTTAGCAAAAGATAATGGAAATCTTCAACCTTTGGATAGAGGGATGTTTGTTATCTATAAATCAGGGTTCCTACTGTCTAATTAAATTATATAATACTGTACAGGGATTTGTTTTATCAAGTTTTAATTAAGACCACAATCAGGCAAAAACCAGTAAGAATAAACTTAAAAGAAATAGTGATGTGATCTAATCCGCTTACCTATTTGAATATATCAGATTATAGAGTTGTTAATACTGTATATCTTTACTGTACTGTAGCCTACCTTGCACAGGTATTCCTCACTTATTTTATTATTATTATCATTTTTAAAATAGTTTCATTATTACACTTAATTATTTAGGAAAACAAAATTTGCCAAATTTATTATGCTTCCTTATTAAGTTGTAATTCAAGCAAAAATGGTCCATAATTGCAACCAAAATGACAAAACATAATTGCTTTAAAAGTTGTTACATTTAAAACCTATATTTTCAGGAACATAACTATAACTTTAAGTGCGGAATTACTGTACTTCATTTACTTGCAAGTTTCATTTCGAATTACTGTAGGTGATTATAACGGATTTTAAGGACAGGTGGCGTTATTAATACAGCGGGGACTTCAGTGTTATGCTACAGAAATTACAGCCAACTCTGATATTTATAACTATTTCTACACATGGTACAGAATAACAGAACAGTACAGATACTTGATATGCACAATCAAATATACAGATAATAAGGAATATCACTTCAATGCCAAGAACACTATACTGTAGTTGCCACTGCATTGATGTTCTTTCGCTACCAGTCTGGTTATTTTTTAAGTTGTCGAGGAACTGACTTGTTCCCATCTTAATTAATCAGTTATTACAGTGATTTTATGGCCAAATATGTTGTAAATTGTGAAAATTTGGCATTGATATGATACAGAGTCATAGCAGTTTCTTATTTTTCCATTAATTACACAAAAATCAACTAAGGGTCTACAATTTCCACCAGGTTCAACAAAAATGGAGTATAATAATCATCAGTTTACCTTTTAATTGACAAAACTCAGGTAGGCCTAACACTCAATAGTAATGTTTTGTCTTTACAACTTCAACTGTATTTTCCTCTAACGATACAAAGAGATTATGATCGATAACAAAACTGCCCAAAGCTTGGATATAGTCTTTGTTCATGTGTGTTGAGAACTCATATAGGCTATCCCTTTTACGGGGATTAAGGTGTTTGGCAATAGATAGATAGATAGACTACTTGAAATACCCTCAAGAGATAGGACACAAATTTTGACCATGACATGCATAGAAATATCAAGTTTTATACTTGAAATGTCATTTATTGTATTTACATACATTATGTTTGTTTACGTAGATTAGTATGTTTAACCCTTTCAGTATTCGAGCAGGCGTTTCTTCCTTTCATTTTGGCTGTTAGTAGATGATTTTATTCAGATTAGGGAGGAATTTTGGAAGTCAAAAGCTTAAGGGGAGACTGACTGCTTTTTTGGCCTATAAATTCATTGATTCATAAATTCTTACTTTCCTCGCTAGACATCCCTCAAACTTAGAAAAATATTCCCTAGACCCCCCCTCAAGATAAATTTGTACATTTATCAGTAGAAAAATGTCCAAGCCGAAGGCCGCTTCCTCTTACAATTACAGGCTCGCTATCGCTCGCCAGGAAAAAATTGACACCTAAATGGCACGATTATAACGAAATGGGACGAAAGGTCTGAAAATCGCCAAACAAATGGGCCGAACGTATAAAAATCTCAAAACTAATGAGACTAAATACTAGGGAGAAAGGGGACCAGAAAAACGACCGTCTCCCCTTAATTGAGATAGACGCCTATTTCATTCCTAGAGGGCCTTCCAAACTGGAGTGAAATCGTCTAATGATAGCCAAAATAAAATTATAAAGCATCCTCGAATACTGAAAGGCTGAATGTCTATTTTTATAATATAAGAGTAGTAAGTCCTCTAAGGTGGGTGTTAGCATATGTAATGATATCAATGCATTGGCAATTATAGTGTTACTAACTTTGCATCAAAAAGAGTCAGTACTTGGTATAAGCTAATGCATTCCTAACACTAAGGATCCTATAATCTGTTCTATTTCTGCTGATAGTAAATCAAATCCCTTTATATCTGATTTCTTGATGAATAATGAAAAAGTGTGAAACTTCTATGTCTCTGCATCATATTATTACCAAATTTTATATATAATAACATACCTATATTTGGCTATAAAATCTTTGTAAAAGCTACAGTAAGTAATCAAGATACTGTAGTGGCATAGCAATTTACCGTCAGTTGGAAAATAAAAGACTCTAGTTTAAACACAAGAAGGGGTAACATATAACACCCTTATAAGACGAGTAAGGGGGGAACGAGTCCCTACCCCTACGTCTTCTTATGTGACCATAAGGGATCCAAGCCACTAAACGGATCAGCAGGATCATCTCCTTTCCTCAGCGTGCTTGCCGGATTCTCAAAACTCTCTTTCGTAATCTTTCCCCCCTTTCCAGGCATTGGTGGGTCAAGCTTGAACTGCAGGGGGTCCAAACTCGCCGCCAGACTTGGGGGCAAGCCAGAGAATCCCCCCCCACTCCGGGTCTCCAAGCCTCCAGTCCCTTTGCCTGGGAGCTCGCTTCCGTTCGACGCTCCTTCCGTTTCCGTTAACCCCTCACCTACCTTACTATCCGCTGTCAGGTCGGGTAGCGAAGCGGACTTGTTTTCCCTATTTGAGGCTTTCTTGTTGTCGATGTTTTCTCCATTTTCAGCTGGGGCTGATCCGTTGCTTAGTAGGGAGGCGGCAGAATTGGTACGGGAATGTTCGTCTCCGCTGGCTGATTTTCCACCCTCCTGATCTGTTTTTGGCGTGAGAGGTGCGACAGAGGGATTCTAGGTTAGCTATAAGAAGACAAAATTGCTTAGGGTGGCTCTAACTCATGGTGGATAGGATTAATCAAAAGAATAGAATGGTGCAGTTTTCTAGCTCATGGTGAGAGGGATTTAAGTTTTGTATATAAGGTGCAAGTATGGTTTTGGTGGCTCTAGCTCGTGGTGGGAGGGATTAACCAAAAGAATAGAATGGTATAGTGGGTCTAGCTCTTGGTGGGAGGGAGTCTAGGATAACCAAAAGATCAGGCAAAGTTTGGGTGGCTCTAGTCCATAGTGGGGCGCAGCTATAAGATCAGGTAAAGTTTGGGTGACTCTAGCTTGATATCAACATACAGAAAAGCACTAAGGAATAATATAATTCTTCTATGAATATTTCTACAATATTTTCTAGGTGAATTATTGGATATAAAGTGAGGATAGGTAATAATCCTAGCAATGCAGTAATTATATCCATCTATACTATGTACAGTACTTATGATTACAAAACAACAATACTGCACATTATTATTTTGTATAATGCAATTACCCTAAATAGATTACAAAGTATTCTTCTAGCTTATGAAAAGTACCAGTAGAAAGGACATCAAACTGTGCTCTAACTTGTATAATTTCAACTTTAATTAAATATTATCTCTCAAGAGTATATGATGGTTAGTGATTTGAACCTTTTTAGTATAATATTAAAAAAAATGGCAAACCGTTTTTTTTTTTACTTATATACTGTACAGTACAGTACTGTATATAAATAGATTAACCCTTCATCATTTCTCATTTATTATAAATATTTTCACTGTAGCTGAAATTGACATAATTGGTTTAGGTAGTGATGAGGGTTTGTATCCATCTACTTACAAGTGAGACTTCTCACAAAAATATTTCCCAGCCTTGAGGGTTAGGCTTAGGGATTAGTTATGAAAACATCGCAAAAATATGATGCAGACACATAATAACATCGGTCTCTAATATGATGCAAACACATAATGACATCGGTCTCTAATATGATGCAGACACATAATAACATCGGTCTCTAATTCCATTAATTATCAAGAAATCAGCTGATAAGGGACTAAATTTTCTGGCAGGTGGAAAATAATTGAGTATAAGAGCACAGTGTGATGTCCCCCTTCAAACATGCCGAGAGCGTACCGAATCCAAGCTTGCTCTTGAGGCGTGATAGATCATAGGAGGACAGCAAATCTGCGGAGGGATGTCTTACGTGGGTCTTTTCACGGGGACCTTCCTCAAACGTGGCCTTATTGGTCAGTATGCCCCCTACAAATGAAAACTTGGTGTGATTTGGGGAAGCACTAAAGGAGGAGCTGTTGATATATTGATATTGAATACTGATAGAGAAGAGCGGCTATCATACGAGAGATTTTATCCTCAATTTATGATAGTCAATAGTTTTCCATCAATATTTCAAAAAAATTTCCACTGATATCAGGAATTAGATTGAAGATACATTATTTTAGGTGACAAAATTATATTTATAAGATGCCAGATCAAAGTTGATGTTAAAAGTCGAGGTAAAAAGCACTCATATGATACCAGCTTTGAATAAAGTTAGCAGGTTTACGCTAGGCTATACTTTGCTGTGGTGCTCAGATCCATATCTAACCCCTTTGGAACCAGTGGTGAGTGAATTATCCAGGCAGGTACAAAGCCTGGGTTACCGTTTTTATATAATTATATTTTTGTTATGTGTATGAAGGAGACAAAATTCAGGTTGCCTATAACGAGTGTCTCCCACAAAGGCATAAGAGTGACAGAGAGCCAAATTCAAGGGATGTTGTGGTCAAAATGCCTGGACACACAAAGTTTAAAGCAGTTTAAGTCACAGGATGAAGGAAAGATTGATTGAGGGAGAGTTGTTGTTGTTGTTGTTCCCCAGGCTGTCTGACCGAAGAGCCCCAAGGTCTCGAGCAAGGCCAAGGCCAAAACCGAGCGCCCCCACAGAACCCTCCCTGCTTTACCACTAAAAATGCCCAGGTGACCGAAGCCGCTCTCATGCGAGCAGCTGAGGAGGGTGCGGAAACGCCCGGGACATTGAAGCCCCACCCAAGGCCCTGTGCCCCTTAACAATTATGAACAGAATGTTGAGGGGCAAAGGAAAAATGTGACGCTTTGGCTCCCAGTCCGCCAACCTCTAGGGAGAGAGTTCCAGAGTTAACTAGTTGAGTAGAAGAAAGATTGTGAATATAATCCAATTATTATCCAGATTACCACAGTTTACCTCCACAGATAGGGTATCACAAATGTCCACTGCCTCTAGGTTCCTATTTACTGCTAGGTAAACAGGGGCATCGGTTGTGAAGAGAATGCCTATCCATTTTGTCCTGCTCAGGAATCTAGCATGAGTTCTCTCAGTTGTGAGCCGAGTGAACATAACCTATATTTATTTATTGTTTTCTATATTCCAACTACAGTACTCCCTCTTGGGCATAGGCTGATAGCCTTTACACTCTACCGCTGAACACGGTGAGGCCCGTGAGGTCTTGCTCCAGTCTATGGAGTGAGACATGCGAAGCTTCACGGCTCGAAGCAACTCCATCTCTGAAGCTGCTCCGCCTCTGTGCTTCAGTCTCATTCCCCAGGCTCGGACCCTCACTCTCAGAATGCCACCTATTGAGCAATTAACTCACTAGGCATTGCCCCCCTGTAGCATATTTTTGAATAGGGGAATATTCATACAATGCTATTTAATCAGGGAACAATGAGGGTATTTATTTGGCATTTCGGTGTGCTGTGGTAATGCACTGATACTAGGTACAGCACAAATTCCATCCCAATAATATCTTCCCTGATGCTTAATTTTATTAGGAAAGATTATGAGTACAGGTAACTAAAACACATCAATCTATCAATAAATGGAATTAAAATGTAAATTATTGAATGATGTACAGTACTGTACTTCACTGTGATGCTGCACAATGCAGTTTTCAACGCCATGCACTCCCTTGATTGACAGGGCTAGGGCAGCGTACCCTTGTTACAGGGACATTTTCCACAAATTGCTTAACCGCGCTGCCCAAACTCTTGCCGTCTACAAATAGCACAGCGTGGGATCAAACTGCAGATCCTTCGTTCAGCAGTCAGACGCGCTACCGACCATGCAACGGCCGAGGATCTCTGTCAAGAGATGGTTTGATTCAGGAGTCTCCATCCAAAGATCCCCTCTCGATATGTGGCATTATAGGAAGGCAGTCATAAATACATCTAATTTGTGGTACTGTACTGACCCAATAATGATGTAAATACTAGACATGCATGCATACATGTATTTTAAAGAGTTATCCATAAAAGGTGCAGTTTCAGTCTTACATCCTAATGATGGTATTAGGGCATGAATCATATTCATATCTTTATGTAATCATTATATGTATTACTCTTTCCTAATCAATATTGATACAGTAATCCATCATATAGTGTATTAAAACATACACAACTGCATACACTTCATGATTTACCTAACAATATGCTACAAAGCTAAGAACCCAATTTCCACAAAGAATACATGGTACCGTATCTATTTTCTTAATCTAGAATGGCAACAAATGTACGTACGCTTCATGAGGACATCCTGAGCGTAGTATAGAGCGGAAGAGAAGAGAAAGTGAAGGTGTTCTTTATCCTGTACTCCACCCCTTCTCTGTCGACTCAACTCCACCACCAGAGATGCCAGATCCAGTAAACTGCCGCCTGGAGTGAGAGAGAAATACATACAAACATACAATGGCTTAACATCCTTTTCCATTACATTGTAATTGCCAGAAAGGGTTGCCTTTTGGTAGTTGGTCTGTAGTATAATAAAGTATTGCCATAACAACGTCCCTATCATGTCATCACTGTGGCTAATATTGGCATAGTGGTAATAGTGCTTCAGCAAAACTCAACCCCTACAGTACCTACCTGCACCACACCAGCCTCAACAGTGCTACAAGACATAGCCCTAAAATTAAAATACCCAAGATAACAGCACCCCATAGAAGATACAGAACACCACTTTTTTCACTGTTGCAAATACGCACAATACAGACTTCACTATAATATCTCCTCACTTGGGAGATACCTGCAGTTGTCCTGAGGCGGTCACAGGCTTTATGGTGGTTGCAGGATTCTCTTTGTGAGGACACCCCAGGATAACAAAATAAAGTAACTAAGTAAAAATCACCAAAACTGACACTTTACATAAGTGAATTTACCTGAATAATACATACATACATAACATTTTAAGACCGAGTGTTCCACACATCAGTGCAGTTTCAGTCTCTTGTCCTAATGGCGGCATTCCAGGCAACCCTGTTAAGGGCTGCTTCACTTGTCAAGTTCTTGGATTTGAGATCGGCGCGTATAGTCCGATCCCAGGTCTTCCTCGGTCCACCCCTTGGTGCAGCTCCCTCCACAATCACAGACCTGCATTTTTTCACCCAATTTTGTTCATCCATTCTCTCCACATGTCCATACCATCCCAGTCTACTTGTACGCATCACCTCGCTAATACTCTTTATACCTAAACGTCTCCTCAGCTCAACATTTGTTATTCTATCCTGTAGCCTGGCCCCACACATCCATCTCACCATTCTCATCTCATTACGCTCCTTTCTGTTGACATCCTCTACTTTAACGGCCCATGTTTCTGAGGCATACGTCATTGCACTTCTAACACATGAGGCATACACCTTTCCCTTCAGGGGGAGAGGCATTCTTTTCATGGTCAGGATTGGCATTAATTCTCTGAACTTCCCCCAGCCACACCTAATTCTAGCAACAGTGGCAGCCTCAGCCCCACCACCGGCAGAGATGGTATCTCCTAGGTAACAAAACTTGTTCACCAGCTCCAAAGACTCATTTCCAAAATTCACAGCCACAGGATCATCACTTAACACAAGCTCGCCTTTGCACACTACGCACTCAAATTTCTCTATTTCTGACTTATCCTTCGGCAGGGGCCCCTTTATTCTACTACAGCGCTTACTCCCATGGTGTACCCAACATCGACAGATGCTACATTGAATTGAGTTAACGCCCACTCCCTTTCCACACACTGCACATGGGTATGCACCGCTCCTTTCCACATTGCCTCGTCTCAATCTACAATGCATAACCTTGGTTTTGTTAATATTGACTCTTAAAACCCTTGCTCGCCATGCCCTCTCTCCACTCTCTGAATTTGGCCTCAGCATCCTGCATACTGTCAGCTATTAGGACTAAATCGTCTGCATAAAACAGTTCCAACGGGAGTCCGCCTCTAAAAACTCTAGACAGCGCCTCCAAGACCATAATAAAGAGGAGGGGGCTTAACACTGAACCCTGATGGACTCCAACACGGACTGCGAACTCATCACTCAGTACACCTTCACCCTCACCGAACTTCGCGAATCCTCATACATCTTCATTATCACACGCACCAGCCACTCTTCCACACCAAGTTTCCTCATAGCCCACTGCACAACATCTCTAGGTACCCTATCAAAGGCCTTCTCCAGGCCCACAAACACAAAGTAAAGATCCCTGCCTTTTAGTAAGTATCTTTCCTGTATCTGCCTGACTATGAAGATAGCATCGGTTGTACCACGTCCTGGCATAAAACCAAACTGCATATCATCAATAGAGATGCTTTGCCTGATCAAACCCTCAAGGACTCTCTCACAGACCTTCATGATTTGGTCAAGCATTTTCAGGCCCCTATAATTTCCTCTATCTAGCGCATCCCCTTTTCCTTTGTATATATTTACTATTACACTTTTGAGCCAATCCTCTGGGATTATCTCATCTTTAATAATGGTGTTTATCAACTCAGTGACTAAGTTTACACCAATCTCCCCTGAGGCTTTTATCATCTCAGCGACAATGTCGGAGCAACCAGGAGCTTTACCGTCCTTCATTTTATTGATTGCGTCGCTCACTACAGCTGGTGCTATCAAAGGAGGGGGCCCAGATTATAGGTTTGACTTCTGTAAGGAGATAAAGAAAACCTAATATTTAGTAGTGGCCCCGTAATCATTGACGAACATGCCTATTACATAAGGCATCCTCTTCAAACACTAATCCGCCGTAGTTTGAATCTACCGCGCAGAGCATTTAAAAACTGAGGAGCCTTCATCATGAGCGCATGCGACCTCACTCATGGCTTCAGTCATTATGAATTGGGTTCTCACTACGAAAAAACTTCGTAAAAAAGAAAAAGAAAAAGAAAATAAGAATAACTATCCAATAAGCTTTCCATCATATCGTGGATGTACTTGTATGGATCTTTGACCAAACGCTGATTCAGGCGTCATTCTTCCTTCACTGACATATCAAGTAAACCAAAATCCTTAATACATCAACGAATGGGAAGGGGATGGTCGGGAGGGCCCCAGTCGTCAATGATTACGGGGCCACTACTAAATATTAGGTTTTCTTTATCTCCTTACAGGAGTCAAACCTATAATTTATTAGTAGCCCTCCATCATTGACGAACATGCCTGATTTCTAAGACTGGAGGGGGACATTCGTAATCATATCATAACTCTAGAAAAGCAGATAATCAAACAACCACATAGTATTCTTACTTTGAAAATATATTTAAATATGGCGCAACCCATATATATACTAAAAAGGGGTTCAAGCAGGTGCGTGCTTCAAAGAAGCCTGCTTGACAAAAAAAGGGTAACTCTGGAGATTCTGTGAACAGATCTGTAGTTACAAAGGCACCCCACTCAACGAGTGGTGACAAAAATAACAAGTTATAAGTTTACATGTGCACATAATAAACCCCATAATATTCGTGGAAATATTTTGCAAAAGATCTCCACTGTTTAATACTAAATTGCTTTCACAGCTAAAACTACTATAACAACCCTGTTGTTTGTACTAACATTGTACTAGCACAATTTCTCGCCCTGAATAGAACAGAGAGATTTTCATATCACATTATCCATAATTTGTATCACAGATCTTACATTCCGGCGGGGTCTAGGGTGTCCTATGTTACACTGACTGCACCCCCCCCCCCCTTTTTCCTTTAAAGTAAACAAAAGTGACTGAAGGGCCACCTAGACCCTCTGCCTTAAAGCTATACATGGTAAGGAAGGTTTGTCTAGAGCAACTGACAAGTATCTAGTCAAAAACGTATGATTAGACGCCCACAACTGTGTGGACGAAATATCTTCTACTGAAAAGTTCTTCAGGAAACGTAAAGAGGCTGCCCATTTGCGTAAATCGTGGGCCCTACCCACAACGCCGGGATTACTCTCTTTAATGACTTCGACCAGAAGAGAAGCTAATCTCCGTTTCAGTAAGCGTTTACCCGTACTCGCTACCCACAAAGCACCTTGAGGGTTTAGAGGAGCTACTCTCAAATATTTGGTTAGAGCTTGCACTGGACATAGATTATGGTGCACCTTTCCCCTTTTTAACGCCGGCACAGAGAACTCAGAAAACACGTGTGCACTGTGCTCATTCTTGGCTACAAATCCCGGGGAAGGTGCAATGTAAATACATTCATTAAGTCTACCAAACCTAAGGCAATTAGGTGTGTTGCTCATCGCCGCCAGCTCAGACACTCTGTTCCCGGTAGCCAAAGCCAAAAGGAATACAGCCTTTTTTAAGAGTAATGCAAAATCTGCAGTATTTTGGTACAGACGAGAGTGAAGTAAAGACAATGCCTTGTCCAGAGACCAAGTAGGCATGAGCTGACGGGGGGGTGGGCGGAGTTTAAAACATGCTCTCATAAAACCTGTTTCCTCTGCCACCGGTATGGAGAGACCTGTAAGGTCGAAAAAGGGTACTCTAATCGCAGTTAAGTGTTTTTTTAACGTTACCACGGATAAACGTTTCTGCTCAAACAGATAATTCAAATAATTAAAAACTAATGCCACTGAGGGCACAGTCTGTTCTGTTTTAATGATCCAAGAAGTAAAGGCTTGCCAATGTGATTGATACTGTCGTTTCGTAGACAGAGTATATTGATTGATTAATTTATTGGTCACATCTCTACCATATGGTGCTAGCCACTTGGCCTCTTGAATGTCCATAATGCAAAAGTCAGCGCGGTCGCTAGGTTGCCAATCGTGTCTAAGTGGAAATACTCGACCGGGAGCGACACCGGGTGCGAGCACCACGTCTTCAATTGCTGGTACCATAACTGCGCCGGCCACAGGGGCGCGATTAGCGAGACTAAGCCTCGATAATCTCGTAGTTTGTTCACTACATGGCACATTAGTGACGCGTCTGGCGGCGGAAACAGATAGATGGAGCTCCATCTGTTCCAGTCTGTCACTAGGGCGTCTGGCCCCCCTGCCGGCGTTTTCGTCCGGCGGGTGAGGTATAGAGGGAGTTTGTGAGTCTCCTCGGATGCAAACAGATCCACTTGTGGATGGTAGAGCTCTGCAATCATTAGGTTGAAAATGGGTTGCTTGAGCTCCCATTCTACTGTCGTGCTCTGTCTCCGGGACAGAGCGTCTGCCCAGACGTTTGCTACGCCTGGGAGATAAGATGCGTGAAGATAAATGTCTAGCCTGTTGGCTAGAGTAAAAATCTCTTCCGACACGTTTAGCAACTTCCTTGATCTCGTTGATCCCTGTTTCTGAATACAGTGAACTGCATTCAGATTGTCCATTCTGAAGGCCACCGACTTGCCCCGTAAAGTAGAGCCGTGAGCCTGAAGGAAATACAAGGGGACTAGTAATTCTTTGACATTGATGTGGGAGATTTCTAAGTGGGACCAAAGCCCCTGACCCTGGTGCCCCTGATTTGACTGAAATCCCCAACCTATTGTGCCTGACGCATCCGTGTCTACCCATACCGTTGGCGGAGGAGAGGTTCATGACATTACTGAGTGCAACATTTCCCTCTTCGCCCAGACCGCTAGTAAGGTGTGGATTAATTTTGGGATGGGCCATAATTTTCCCGCCGGTAAGAATGGGAAATATTTGTTGCCCTCCAATATTAAACGTTTTACTTTCAACCGGCCCAACATTACAGTTAGTTGAATCCAGTTGAGAGAGCCGACCAGAGACTCCCAGATCCTCCGTGTCGTAGTCAGACTGTGAAAAAACATGAACAGTTTCCTGCAAAACCTGTTGCGATTGTCCACACTCTGACTCAGAGTGAGAGCAGCTGTGTCCCAAACCAGCCCTATCCACTGAATTACTCGTGAGGGAACAAGGTTTGACTTTACCAGATTTACCTTGAACCCTAGAGTTTTGACATGATTTAAAATTATGTTGACATGTTTGATGCATAATTGCTCTGTCTCTGCCACCACCAGCCAGTCGTCTAGGTACCACAAAACTCTGATTCCTTGCTTTAACATCGGCATCAGGGCTTGCCGGACTAATTTCGTGAATAATCGAGGTGCCAGGTTCAAACCGAATGGCATCCTTTGAAAACAAAAATTTTGGTGCCTGATTCGTAAGGCCAGAAACCTTTGAAATCTTTTGTTTACCGATACGTGCCAATAAGCGTCTGTCAGGTCTAGGGAACACATCCAACCTCCCGGCGGAAGTGTTAGCCTGATTTGGTGTACTGTTAACATTCGGAATGACTCGTTGTGAATGTGAAGGTTCAGATAAAACAGGTCTACGACCGGTCTCATCTGAACACTGTCCCTTTTGGTAACCAAATATAGCTTGGACGTGAATATAGGGTAATTTGGGGGGACCGGGATGATGACATTCTTGGCAATCATTTCCTGGACCAGTGACTCCACCTATAAAGAAACAAAATTCGCCGTTGTCGGCTGACGTAAGCGAGGTCGCCGGAGCCACTGCCAAGTGATGCCTTTGCGTGCCACCATCCGTGCCCAAGTGTTTAACGGCCATGCTTGGTGACACGTTCGGAACGACCCAGTTAGCAGACAAGGGTTCGCCGGCTGTACTACCCTCGGATCCGCCGGCCTTAAGACTGGCACCGGGAGTGAGAGAGACTTTAGTTTTTTTATGGTGGTGGAGTTGGTGGTGGTGGACGCTTCGCCGACTGGCTGGCGTTGGAAGAAGACGGGCCCTGACCTGGCTTATTATAGCCGCGTCCACTCTGACCTGAAAACCTACTCTGTCTATGCCTGTACTGACCTTGAGGGGAGGAGGACTTAGGTGGAAGAAAGGGCTTAGATCCCCCCGGCTGAGCCTTAGCGACTGGCCTGGGTTTGGGGAAGTTAAAGGCAGGTTTCTTAGAAGGGGTGGGACTGTGTTTAAAGGCCTGAGCCATATTAAACACCGTTCGCCACACTTCAGGGGACATTAAAGAGGAAGTGAGCACTGGTGACATGACCACCTGATTCGCAATGCGATCAGGCAGTTTTCGGACTAAGGACATTCTGAGATCTTGTCTCGCTCGTACCGCCTCAAGCAAGGCGGTGCGTATGTCACCCAATGATTGGATTGACGACTGAAGAAGCAGTCGCCGGGACAATTCAACCGATCGTCTGGCATCCGCGTCTGCGATTGCCTGAGTGGACCGGAGCAATGACTTTGCTACCTGTTGAGACACTATGTATTGAGAGAACAGGCGAAAAGCTTTCCCCCGTAGCCTAAATTCTCGGTCTAGGTGAGTTGGGGTAGGGGTAGTGAAAGGGTCTTTTAGCTCACAAAGATTAATTTTAGGGGCAGCTAAGAAAGCAAACAAAGCTGAAGGGACTCCGCCGGCAGAACACACTGGCATGGAGAACCAAGAATGAGTATCTTGAGGGATCTGGTGGGAAGTTTTGGAAGTAAATGTGGTCGCAAAGTTTTGAGCCTCTGTCTCCCATTTCACCCAAGGTCCTGGACCCAACTGCCCCACCTTCAAGACTGGATTAGCTGCTGTGTCTGTGATGGTTTGCAAATCGAGTTCTGGAGTGAGAGCTGACAGTGTCTTAATGTCATTAAACCCATCATGCAGTCAGAAAACAATTTTGAAGCTGAGGCAGAGGGTAAAGCAGGCTTAGCAGTATAAACAAAATAGTCCTGGTGATAATAACTAGGTATAGCCTTTATGTTGACATCTAGTACATTCCCCAAAGTATCCAAGGCCCTTAATTTCTTAAGATTTATTGCCCTGGATGACCCACTCACGCGGCACTGGGAGTTCCCCTGACAAGGTAGGTTGGGCGAGCTCTGGTTTAGTGGGGGTCAAAAGGACCCATGACTCGTCTGGTCCGTAATGCAAGGGCATAGCTACCTTTCTGAGAGGCGCTCTGTCTAGAGGGGGCGGATTGACATCCATTATAACCCTTACATTCGAAGTGGTCAATGCCGCCGTAGCAGGCCTAGTAACCACTGATGGTGACATAGAGGAAGGGTGAGGGATCTGAGTCAAAGCAATAGAAGTCATCAGAGGCCGTACCGTAGAGCTTGTCGTGGGAGCTCCCAAGTCCACTGTGGGAGTTTCCTGCTGTTGGCCAAAACATTTAGATAAAGCATTACTTAGTAGCCCATCAATTTCCTGTGCAGTGACAAATTGATTTGATGATGTACTCACTGGTGAATCATTAAGATCTTGTGCGGCGTCTAAGCCTGAACCTGACTCTTGCCCTTCCATATCCAATATAATCGAAACCTCGTCTTTATCATCCTGTTCCTCCTGAGAAGATTCCGCCGAATCTGGGGTACCATCTTGTTGCCAAGATAAGTCAGGAATAGAGGATGGGATCGCCGCGTCCCGGTGGACGTCAGCCACTGTGTGAATAGTTTGAGCCGGAAGTGGGTGGTCAGGCCCCGGTCGAGAATATCGCCAAACACCTAGGCCTTGGCCTACACTCCCTTGGGAGTCCGAAACAATCTCAACCACTGAGCTCCCTGAACTCTCCAAATCCAGGGTTAAAATGTTAATGGGTAAATCATCTTTAGGTACAGGCACTATACTGGACCCTTGAGACCGAACACAAACTCTGTCTGGGGTAGAGGTACGACGAGAAGTACTAAAAACTGGCGAATGTCAGGAGGCCTTTCTATCATGGGAATCCTTTTTTGAAGATTTATGGCTGCGGTGTGACCGTGAACTACTCTTCGATTTGGAGGATTTATCGCCGTGACCACTGGTGGAACTTTCTGTCTTACTCTTCTTACTCGATGGTGAAGAGGCAAGACTGGGTGGCTGGTGTCTGAGAGGTGACCTAGACCGAGATCTCTCCCGAGACGAGGAGGCTGCCGCCGGGGGTGTAGGCTCTCGTTGACGTTTCGCAGTAGCAGGGGCAGGAGATAACACAGAACCCTGTCCAGTCTCCGCCGGCTTACGACTAGTTACTCGAGAGGAACGTTTAGGGGGAGGGTGCTCAAGTAAGCCTATCCCAAAGAGGGACGTTGTCACATTGAAGTGACTTATGAGACACAATCGTAGTATACGCTGACATTTGTTGCCAAACTTCTCGTAAGGCGACCGCTGCGGTCTTATCATTATCTTGGAGGACTTTGACACTTAGTTGGGAGCAAAAGGAACAGTTGCGTATCACCCACAGACCCCTTGAACGGTCTAGACATTTAACACACTTGATACAAAGAGTGTGCGCAAAAATAGGGATACCGGCACAGGTAGGGGTAATGCATAAAGCAAAAACTGGGGCAAAGGTAGCCATGACAGAGACTGGTGGGAAAACTACTGCAGGTTCTGTATTGGTCCGCCGAAGCCCAGCTCTGGAAAAAATAAAATTTCCAGGAATTAATGCTCATAAGGTTAACCCAACATGTTCGCACACAAGTGTTAATAACCCGCCGGGTAACGAGACGTAATGTCACAACGATCACAGCTCGCTACGCGGCGGGGTTCTATAAAGATTTCCGAATATCTAGACATGTCTTAAGAAAGTTAAGAATACCCTCTGACATAATATAAAAGACCAGTATGGCGTTTATAAACATAGTCTTTCCGGTGGTGACTGTTTCAAGATTCAATTTTGGAAAACAACCCCCCACAAAGACGCCGGCCCCTGAATTATCTAGCAGAATAACACAGGGCAGGCTGATACGAGATCTGACTTCTAACGAATTGTCACATAGATCGCCGTAAGTTGAAGGCGGCGATACATTAACGTATCTCTCAATTAACTGGTTAACTAAATTGAATTGTAAATTCCTTATTTCCTCCTCCCAGGAGCACCCGCCGGGTGTGAAAAACTTGTGAAAAAGATGTTAACCCTAATTGAGCCTTCGATTGCCATAAGTGTGAAGGCGGCGATACATATAGTATCACTAAAATGGACCGGTTAACTAAACTGAATTACCAATTCGTTCATCCCACCCAACCAAGGTGCACCCGCCGGGTGAGATCTGATGTATAAACGTTAACCCCATAAGTTCCTATCCCCACTTCTTTGTAAAAGATCGCCGGGGAGGAAAGCCCACAACAACAGCTAGGTTTTTCCTTTGGTTTGTAAAACCGGGTAGAAAAACTTCATAACATATGTCCGCATGAACAATGTTAGATGGGTACAGCCATTCCGCCGGGAATCATAGGGAGCCTGAAACAGGCACCATCACAGAGACGCAGTCCTGGAGAGCCACAGACACCTCCTCGCCGGGGACACAAGCCTGTTTTGAAACCACGCGTGGCCAAACACGGCTCTCGGCCGGGGTTTTCATGGTGTAACCGAGAAAAACCCACCGGAAAGTAACCCACCCCGTTCAGAAACCAACTGAACGCACATAGGACCCGAGAGATAGCCAAAGCACGACTAGCCTAGGGCCCACAATATAATCCGTGGAATTTAGCCAATACACAACTAATCCAGGAAACATACATAGTCCGTGGAATTAGCCAATACACAACTAAACCAGGATACACATGACACAGTAGGACATATTTATAAAATAAATCAGTAACACTTGTACATGTGGCAAAGCTACGAGCGGCTGGCTAGGCCTAAGCAGACGGCACAAGAAATGTTGAAATATAAACAAAAGCACTGGAAATATTACAACAGGAACCACCGCCAACACACCACTGTAGCAAATACTTCTGACAAAGGGAAGACTGACTCGGGACCCAGAAAAAACTTCACTAAGTGAAGAAAAATACGCTGGGAACGTCAGCAAAGCAACGCTACCTCATCAGAAAGATAAAAGGCAGCAAAAATAACGCGTAATGAAAGCCGCCTGCATCACAAGCTAACTCAACTGTGAAAAGTTCACATGTCCACAACAGGACCACGAGGGTACATCCGAAATAGATGCCCCAAACACACGACCCAAAATACACTGCACTGCGGGCAACCAGCCCAGGACACTCCTGCTACGCATATCCTAACCTTACTCGATACATCCCGGAGTAAACAAATGAGAAAAAACTCACTAGGGAAGCAGCAAATGCGGAACCAGCGGAGCGTGGGGAGACACGTCCGGGCAGGCTGAGCGCAGAGCAGAGAAGGAAGAATGACGCCTGAATCAGCGTCTGGTCAAAGATCCACACAAGTACATCCACGATATGATGAAAAGCTTATTGGATAGTTATTCTTATTTTGTTTTTGTTTTTATTTTTTACGAAGTTTTTTCGTAGTGAGAACCCAATTCATAATGACTGAAGCCATGAGTGAGGTCGCGTGCGCTCATGATGAAGGCTCCTCAGTTTTTAAATGCTCTGCGCGGTAGATTCAAACTACGGCGGATTAGTGTTTGAAGAGGATGCCTTATGTAATAGGCATGTTCGTCAATGATAAAGGGGCCACTAATAAATATTGGCTTTTCGATACTAAGCTGTTCCTTATCCCATTCAAACTCTACATTTAGCAATCGTTCATAGTGTACCTTCCATGCTTCTCTGATTTCATTTTCTGCATACACAATCTTCCCATTATCATCTCTAACACACTCTTCACCTATAATATCCCTACTGTCATTTTTAACTCGCCTAGCTAGGTTGAAGATCCCATTGGGATTGTCAGTGTTACAGACTTGTTCGAGGACCAGGTCCTTAATGCGATTTTTAGCATTGTAAATAACTCTTTTGGCAGTTCGTTTAGCTGCCTGGTATTCCTCCCTGCTGCCTCCTTTCTTCCATGCTTTGAAGCATCTCCTTTTCTCTTTCACAGCATGTTCTACCTCATCGTTCCACCACCAAGAGGTCTTATTCCTGGGGTGACCCTTTGTTTTCCCACAGACTTTGTCAGTGGCAGCGATAAGGCTATGCTTAAGAAAGTTCCATTGGCTATTTACATCGTTAGGCCTAGCTTCCTTATTTCTATTCATTTCCTCCAGTTCATTATGAAACCTATCCCAAACTTCCTTGTCCTTCAGCAGCCACACTTTCCTTTTGGGTATGTAAACCTTCTTGCGCTTAGGATCTCTGTATAAGCTCATGTCGCACACAAGTAGCTTATGCTGGGGGATACATTCTTCGCTCGGGATGACCTTTACATCTCGAACTAGTTTCCAGTCTTTCCTGTTAACCAAGAAGTAATCTATCTGGCTACTGGAGACCCCAGAGCTATAATTATGTGATCAGGTGGCTCTGTCTTTTCTTGAACTTTGTGTTACACACAACCATGTTGAGTGCAACGCAGGACTCCAATATATATTCGCCTTCTAGATTTCTCCTTCCGTAACCATTTCCTCCATGTACCCCCTCGTATCCATCTGCAGATGCTCCCACGTGACCATTGAGGTCCCCCCCACGATTGTTATTTCGTTCTCCGAGAGGCCTGAAATGACACTGACGGTGTCATTCCAGAAGTCCTCTTTTATCTCTTTCTGTAAACCAGCCTGTGGGGCATATGGAGATATCACATTCAGAATTCTTTCACCAACTTTCAACTTCAAAACAATCAGCCTTTCACTAACTCTCGTAATCTGAAGCACACTTTCCGCCAGCTCTTCAGCCACCAGAACACCCACTCCTCCTTTCGCTTTCAGTCTCCACACCCATCCAGTATATCCTATATCTTTTCCTCCTTCTGACAATCCACTGTACCCCATGCCTCTTCCAGAGTGTTTCCTGGGTACAGCAGACGTCCACTCGCCTCCTCTCACACATCTCAGGCACTTCATTCGCACGCAGATTCAAACTACCAACATTCACACTAGCAAGTCTGAGTTTGTGGGGGCATTTGTCATTGTCCTGTGCGGTTTTGTTTCATCGGACTTACGTTTATTTTCTTTGATTTTAGTCATAGTTAGGTAGGTTTGGCTGGCAGATGGGCATCACCCTCCCCCAGAACTCCGGTTCCAGTCTACCCCGGGACCATTCCCAGCACCATCCCCCAAGTGATTTCAAGGGGGTAGGATCCAGTGGCCTCGGTACGCCCCACCAGAACCAGCCGCAGGGATGCACCCCGTGCGCGTACACGGCACTACGACTGGCCTGGTATTTTTTGCCAAATGACAGGGCAGCCTCCTGGAGCGCTACCACCAGGTTCGGGCCCCTATACTATTGGGCGGAAAGTGCCAGTCCGGGGAAAGACTACGTACTGTACCCTCTGGATCCATTTCGTCCAGGTTGGGCCCAGGGCGCCAGGGCCGGGTCCAGAGGGAGCGACACCCACTGCCAGTGTGCCGCCATTAGGCAACTTGGAGCAAGTACAATGAAGCCCTGTCACAGCACTGTCATATAGAGACAATGCCAGCGCCAATAACAAGGCTTCATTGTATAGTGATGGCTACTTGGTCCGCAAGTCTATCATCATCCCCCCTATTAGTCGCCTTGTACGACATGCAGTAGGATGCGTGAGGCATATTCTTTTTTTCCTCCACCATTAGATGAAGGCCCCCTTACCCCCTGGGGGTAAAGTCAATTACGGTATGAGGAGAATACTTCAACAAGACTTACTTGCATGTATTTCCTTGATAAATGCAGCCAGAACAGTGAGGACTCCCGAGCGTGCCAGACCAGGGACACAGTGAACCATCAGGGGACGTAGTTTGTTTCTTTGTTGACGCTGGAATGCCCCAACCTCACTGATGAACTGAAGCAGTAGACTTGGGTTCTCTGGCATGGCACTAAGGGAAAGGATCATAATCACTTGATTAGTCAGTACCCAATTCAAACTTATTGCCCTTTCCTAATGTAACTGTCAATTAGCCATACTCCAATTACAGTACACCTAATTCCATCTGAATCCTGTGGCAGTACTAAGTAGAAAGGTACAAAGCAATAGATTTTGGAGATTATGCTCTAGAGGCAATTTTGTCACTGCTTGTATGCCAATTCATGCTGCAGGCAAATTTAATTAAAAATGTGAGAATTAAATTACCTATAGTAACTCATTCTATGACTATTCTTACAATCAATATGTGATCAGAGTAAAGGAATAATTAATTATTTACTACATTTATATGAAGGTATATAACCTCTGTTTGTTGTTTACATACGAATGCGGCACCGCCAACAAGAGCTATGAACCACAAAATGTTTCCATTTCTTGACAAAACAGTCTTAATCTGAATTGTGTCTGTGTTATCGTGGTCGTAATGCGTTCTATGGTATATAGTATTGTACTTCTGCATGTCATTACTTGTTATAGTAAATCAACAATTAGATAAAAAAACATTTATGAAGTTCTATTTATTTACATATATTTGTTCGCATGAACATAATTTAGTCTCCCGTTTTCTTCTGTTTATAAGAATTCTTAATGGAATAGAGAGATGTTTGTTATCTATAAATGAGGATTCCACAGTGCATATACAGTACAGCTATATTCATTGTAATATTAATTATTTAGATTTGTACTCTATACTGCAATAGTTTCTGGAACTTACAGGTTTATGGATATTTAAATGTGAAATATTAAATTTACCGAAATCAGCCTGCTCTTCTATTAAATTTGTCTTTGATTGGTTGCTGGAATATGGCTAATTCTAAAATACCTAATGTAAGTATCACTAGAGTTTTAGCAGCAGTAATGATCTTTCTATCAGATAGGCCAGAGGGATTCCATCTGAAAATAATCCCACTTCAAGGTAACTCCAGGCACTTTTGCACACTGACTCAGGCTATGGGCAAATCTCAACTTCGTCCAGTGAGCCCAGCCTAAAATGTTGGAGTATGTTTCAACTCAAAATTAAAGTACAGTATTAGCCAGGTCATCAGAAGTTGTAATCTGCATATTAGAAACTTGTACAGTTTCTAAACAGACGCTGCCTCCCAATATTGGTTCATTCAATCATTCTGTCTCAAGTAAATTATTGTAATGCTTTATGGGTCGGTCTCCCCAATTGCAGAAAGTTCAATCAGTGCTAAATAGAACAGCGAGGCTTATATTTGGTTTACTATGAAGAACTCCCACTATACTGTATATCAAATAAAGCTGTACTGGCTGCCAGTTAAAGATAGGATAGAATTAAACCTGTGTCTCATGACATTCAAGGGTCTTAAGTTTGGTGAACCAAAGTATCTTGCTGGAGTGTTAAAACGTCCGTTGGCACACCCGGGTGCAATCTTGCGAAGCAATGATAATCATCTGTGTCTTGAGGAACCGGGAGCCATCTAGCAGTCCTCCTTCTCTGATCGGTCTTTTTTCTTATGTGAATCCAAGCTTGTAAAATCAATTGCCATTGTCGATGAGATAGTTAAATTCTGTTGAATCTTTTAAGGGACAGCTCAGAACCTTTCTCTTCCAGAGAAGTAATGATCTTGCAAGTAGCACAGTGACTGATTATTACAGGCTTTAGCTGCTGCCATTTCCATAGTTGCAGCTCATACTGCATATGAAAAATCCACATTTGCCTTAATACTGGTGTAACGGGTTCCAAGCGCTAGTGAATTCTTCCGGAGGAACTGGTGCTTTTGCGAAACAATGGACCAGATTATTATTATTTTTATTACTCTGTCTTTCCGAGCAGTAAATCTGTTCTGAGAAATACATACAATAACCTCCATTCTATCTTTGATGTACAGTAGACTCCCTTGAGTAGCATCTACTGCGAGACTACTGTGGGCCTTTAAACCTGAAGTAAAAACTCTAAGTAAATATCGTGTATGTCATTACAAAGGATTACAAGCAAACATAAAGATGTAGGCTTTTACAAGACATGACAGTTTTGGTTAAAGAGCATAAGTTTCAATATGATTAGTTTTACAGAACATGGCTACAGTATAAATGAACCCCAAACCAGGATGTCAAACGAGAGATAATTCAAACCCTGGCCGAACACAGAGTCCCTCAATTTTAATCAGTATTATTATACTGTATGTACAAAATTAACGTATGCTTAATAGTTATTATTGTCTTTGGTTGCGATAAAATGGACAAAATAACACAATTTGTGGTTAATTTCCCTGTATTCCATCTCATACTCAATCCAATCCTAAAATAGCATTGACCCAGTTTGACACCCAGCCCCAATCTCTAACCATACCTTGGTGGCCATCCGAGGAACTGTAAGTGTATGATGACACGGGTGATCTTGGTGGTGCGGTGAGAGATGTGAAGGACTCTCTGTAGAGCTGCTGGTGAGCTGCCTTCCCTTACACTGTGTACTGTAACTGTTAGAGCTCCATATTCACAACTCGTACCTGCTTCACCTGCTATGTACACTTGTCCCTTCACCTGGTGGCAAAATACCAGTTAGTCTTCACACTAACATTAGTAACATGACTGAATGTTACAAAATATCTTAAAAGTCACTAATTTTTGCCTCATGGTAACTGAGGGTCAATATTCCCCTGATTCTGTCCTTTCGAGCAGTGATTCTACCTTCCGGAGAACTGTCATGGGGGACACACATGTTTCTCATGAAAGTACCCTAACCATCAACAGTAGTTTATTTATTAGTGGCCCCTCCATCATTGACGAACATGCCTATTACATAAGGCATCCTCTTCAAACACTAATCCGCCGTAGTTTGAATCTACCGCGCAGAGCATTTAAAAAACTGAGGAGCCTTCATCATGAGCGCACGCGACCTCACTCATGGCTTCAGTCATTATGAATTGGGTTCTCACTACGAAAAAACTTCGTAAAAAATAAAAACAAAAAGAAAATAAGAATAACTATCTAATAAGCTTTCCATCATATCGTGGATGTACTTGTGTGGATCTTTGACCAGACGCTACTGCAGGCGTCATTCTTCCTTCTCTGCTCTGCGTTCAGCCTGCCCGGACGTGTCTCCCCACGCTCCGCGGGTTCCGCATTTGTTGCGTCCCTAGTGAGTTTTTCTCATTTGTTTACTCCAGGATGTATCGAGTAAGGTTAGGATATGCGTAGCAGGAGTGTCCTGGGCTGGTTGCCCGCAGTGCAGTGTATTTTGGGTCGTGTGTTTGGGGCATCTATTTCGGATGTACCCTCGTGGTCCTGTTGTGGACAGGTGAACTTTTTCACAGTTAGCTAGCTTTGTGATGCAGGCGGCTTTCATTACACGTTATTGCTTCCTTTTATCTTTCTGATGAGGTAGCGTATTTTTGCTGTCGTTCCCAGCGTATTTTTCTTCACTAAGTGAAGTTTTTTCTGGGTCCCGAGTCAGTTCTTCCCTTTGCCGGAAGTGTTTGCTACAGTGGTGTGTTGGCGGTGGTTCCTGTTGTGATATAATTCAGTGCTTTTTGTTTATATTCCGACATGTTACTGTTATCCGTCTGCCTAGACCTAGCCAGCCTCTCATAGCTTTATCACATATACAAGTGTTATTGATTTATTTTCTAAATATGTACTACTGTGTCATGTGTATCCTGGTTTAGTTGTGTATTGGCTAATTCCACGGACTATTTATGTGTCCTTTGTTAGTTGTGTATTGGCTAATTCCACGGACTTTGTTGGGCCCGGCGTTAGTTGTGTTTTAGCTACGCCTCGGTCCGGTGTTGCGTTCAGATGGTATCTGGACGGGGTGGGTTTTTTCCGGCGGGTTTTTCTCGGTTTCACCTTGATAACCCCGGCTGGTTGCCAAGTTTTGGCCACGCGTGGTTTAAAACAGGCTTGTTTCCCCGGCGAGTGGGTGTCTGTGGCTCCCCAGGTCTGCGTCTCTGGGGTGCCTGTTTCAGGCTCCTTCTGATTCCCGGCGGGTTGGCTGTACCCATCTAACAGTGTTCATACGGACACGTGTTGTTTGTAGTTTTTTCGGTTTTGCAAAGCCAATATAAAACTATGCTGTAATTGTATTTCCTCCCCGGCGATCTGTTTCAAAGAAGTGGGGATAGGAACAATTGGGGTTAACTTTTGAACTTTAATTCACCCGGTGGGTGCAACCTGGAAGGGTGGGATGACCGAATTTGCAAAATTCAGTTTAGTTGACCAGACAATTGAGGGATGCATTGTGTATCGCCTCCTTCAACATACGGCGCTTTAGGGCACAATTGGGGTCAACGTTTTTTAAACTATTATTCACACCCGGCGGGTGCTTCTTGCACGGATGAGAATAACGAATTTACAATTCAGTTAGTTAACCAGACATTTGAGGAATACGTTTTGTATCGCCGCCTTCAACATACAGCGATCTAAAAAGATACTTCGGCAGAAGTTAGATCTCGTATATTTGTCAGGCTTCCCAGTTTTTGATCTACGAGATAATTCGGGGGCCGGCGTCTTTTTTAGGGTTTTTTTTCCAAAATTTAATCTGGAAACAAACACCACCGGAAAGACTTAATCACTTATAAACGCCATGATGGTCTTTATATATTATGTCAGAGGGTATTCATAAATCTTTTGGACAAATTAAGATATTCTGAAATCCTTTACTTAGGAAACCCCACCGCGTAGCGAGCTGTGGTCGTTGAGTATTACGTCTCGTTACCCGGCGGGTTATTTAACACCTGTGTGCGAACATGAGTGGGTTAACCTTATGAGCATTAATTCCTGGAAATTTTATTTTTCCAGAGCTGGGTCCCGGCGGGTCTATGCAGAACCTGGAGTAAGTTTCCCTCCAGTCTCTGTCATGGCTACCTTTGCCCCGGTTTTTGCTTTATGCATTACGCCCTCCTGTTCAGGTATCCCTAATTTTGCGCACACCCTTTGTATAAAATGTGTTAAAATGTCTCGTTTGGTGGGGTTACCTTTCCGGCGTTTTTCTCGTTGCTCCGAGAACACCGTTTTTGTTTACCGAGTTTTAGTCGGGATGGCTAAAATAGGTAAGTTACCCCGACGAGTTTGGTCGCTTGAGGGCTCATCAGAAACTGCGTTTTCTGTGGTCGAGCCTGGGATCAGGCTTCCTGTGTTATTCATTGGTTTATGCATTACGCCCTCCTGTTATGTCTCGTTTGGTGTGGGTTACCTTTCCGGCGTTTTTTCTCGTTGCTCCGAGAACACCGTTTTTGTTTACCGAGTTTTAGTCAGGATGGCTAAAATAGGTAAGTTACCCCGACGAGTTTGGTCGC
This sequence comes from Paralithodes platypus, assembly GCA_032716605.1. Lineage (NCBI taxonomy): Eukaryota > Metazoa > Arthropoda > Malacostraca > Decapoda > Lithodidae > Paralithodes > Paralithodes platypus. The sequence goes on from CM064493.1 coordinate 40,811,262, forward strand.
TTGAGGGCTCATCAGAAACTGCGTTTTCTGTGGTCAAGCCTGGGATCAGGCTTCCTGTGTTATTCCCGGCGAGGGGGGCTCCACACAGTTATTTTGTTTGGTCTTTCCCTCCCGGCGACCTTTTTACAAAGAGGTCTGGGGCAGGTATAATTGGTTTGACATTGCATATAAAACCCGGCGGTTGTACCTTCGGGTGGTTATATTAACGGATTTGCGATTCGCGATAATTTGCCAAACAATTGATTGATACAATAGGGTATCACGGCCTTCAAGACGGCGATCTATGAGGGCTTCTGGCAGAAGCCGGATTAGAGATTAAGATAGGCTTAGACTTTTTATGGGATAAAAAGATGCCTGAATCTTACTAGTGTTTCAAGTGTAAAGGGATACTTGAAAGACTTCATCTTTAATAAAGATATGTTTCATCTTTATGAGGATTCAGAAGTTATGCTTAATTCTTTCGAACAGGTAAAAGATATGCTGAAATCCTTAATAAACAATTGAAACAATGTTGTTTGTTTGTTTAGTCTTTCCCTCCCGGCGACCTTTTTACAAAAAAGGTCTGGGGCAGGTACAATTGGTTTGACATTGCATATAAAACCCGGCGGTTATACCTTCGGGTGGTTATATTAACTGATTAGCAATTCGCGATCATTTGCCAAACAATTGATTGATACAATAGGGTATCACGGCCTTCAAGACGGCGATCTATGAGGGCTTCTGGGAGAAGCCGGATTAGAGATTAGGATAGGCTTAGACTTTTTATGGGATAAAAAGATGCCGGAATCTTACTAATGTTTCAAGTGTAAAGGGATACTTGAAAGACTTCATCTTTAATAAAGATATACTTCATCTTTATGAGGATTCAGAAGATATGCTTAAAATCTTCTGGACAGGTAAATATATCCTGAAATCTTTAATATGAAACTAAAGGAAAACGAAAAGTAGTGGTGGAGTGCTACGGTTCGTTGACCGGCGGTCTTGTGACACATATTTTGTACCATTTTTTGGGTGTAACCCTATGAGCATTAATCCCCGGAAAATTCTCTTTCCAGGGCGGAGTACCGGTGTTGCACCAGGTGACCAGGTAGTTCCCGGGGGCGGGGTAGTTTTCCCCCAGTCTCTGTCATGTCGGCACTTGAACCTCTCATTGCTGTATGTTCAACGCCGTTAAGATCAGGTATCCCTATATTATTTTTATTTGTTAATGAAATAATTTAATCACTGAATAATAATAACCATATATATTTTCTATGATTATATTAGGATAATATTGTGTTTATTTATAGTAATTTATTTTAATACAATTAAATATAAATTAAATTAATTAGTATACTTTATGATTTTGCTCACCAGCTCTGCTTTCAATGTGTTAATGAGCTATGGGAGCTTTTAATTATCATAAACCTTTACAGGGCTCTCTTTCAGAGAGTATACCAAGCTCACAAGCGAGGGACAGCCACAGCCAAGGTGTATGGCGATACTCACAGTCCTAGCAGGACAGAACACATCCCTTTGTGACTCAACTAGTGCTGACGTCCACGGGATGCCGATGTACCATCTTCTACCCCAGTTTTAACATGGCAACATGTGGAGGTCCCGGCTTCGGCGGGATCTTCCCATGATAAGCCAGACTTAACGGATGAAGAACAACGATCTCTGGTCTCAGAGATGGAGGTTGAAGAGTCCAGTCACCTTCTAGGCGACTCTCAGGGTACTGTCGAATCTCCACGGAGTTCGTCATCGGCTAGGTATGTACCGGCGGAAGAGATTGATGGACTACTATTGAATGCACTTAATAGGTTCTTTGGCCCTACGCCGGAAACTCCTTCTGATACGGGAGATCCCGCGATGTCGACGATTGTGCAACCTCTGGCTACATCCTTTGCTTTAGCTAAAATACCTAGCCATCCGCTTGTGTCAGACCCAATTTCCAATGTGCCAGGCACAGCAGCTCTCACTACTTCCACTGTGCGAGTCATATCAGACATATCTCCCCCTCCTTTAGACAAGGCGCCAGTCAAAAAACAGGAGCTATGCCTCTTTTTACGGGCCTGATGAGTCAGGGGTAGCAATGTTACGGTAATGTTTTGGATGTTCATATTAAGGACATTCCAAGTTATTATAACCATGACTTATTCTTACCACCAAATCCCTCCAGAACGCCATTCTTGGTTTTCTCTTCCGGTTTTTGGTGCCGGCGGAGTCCCCTCTGCTTGGCTGCCATTAGCACGCCTTCCCCAGCTTACCTAGACCGCGAGTTTAGGTTAAGAGGAAAAGCGTTTAAACTGTTTTCACAATATATGGTTCCCAGCAAGTAACAAAGTCTCTGTTACGCTCTTCTCAGGCAATAGAAGCCGCGGAAGTCAGGAAAGCCATTGAACTTTCCCGGCGCTTGCTTCTCCAGACTTCCATCCAAGTCTTTAGGAGATATTCGGACGGCCTTATTAGAGGCAGTTCGAGCAAGGCAGGATCTGAGGATGTTCTTAGTGAAGAAACTTTTTGACCGTATTGCAAGCCAAGTAGTTCTATCTCCAGTTCTAATTCCTTCTTTGATTTCACCAGCAGTTTGGAAGACTGTTTTCAATTTGGCACAAGCATTCAAGCAAGGTCCCCGCAAGGGATCAGGGTCTGGTGGTATCTGGGCGACTAACTGGTGGTGGCAGAAACAGAAAAGTTACGCATCAGTCATGTCTACGTTACGTTAAAACCATCTCATATCTCTAGGATTCAAGGTCAACTTAGTAAAAGTCAAACCCTTGTTCCCCCACGAGTATTTCAGGGGATAGGGCTGGTCGAGGACACAGCTTCTCTCACTCTGAGTCAGAGTGTGGACACTCGAAACAGATTTCGCAAAAACTTTTTATGTTTCTCCACAGTCTGAATACGACACAGAAACTTTGGGAATCTCTAGTCGGTTCTCTCAACGGGGTTCAGCTAACTGTAAAGTTGGGCCGGTTGAAAGTCTAACGTTTAATCTTGGAGGGCAACAAATTTTTCCCACTATTACCGGCGGGGATAGTATGGCCTATCCCAACGTTATTACACAACTTACTAGCGGTTTGGGCGACGAGAGAAAGGTTGCACGCAGTCATGTCATGAACCTCTCCTCCGCCGTCGGTATGGGTGGACATGGATGCGTCAGGCACGATAGGTTGGGGCTTTTAGTCAAACCTCGGGCATCAGGGTCAAAGGTTTTGGTCCCATTTCGAAATCTTCCACATCAATGTCAAAGACTTACTAGTCCCCTTATCTGTCCTTCAGGCTCACGGCTCGGCTTTACGGGGCTAGTCGGTGGCCTTCAGAATGGACAATCTGAATGTGGTTCACTGTATTCAGAAACAAGGGTCAATAAGATCTCGGAAGTGGCTAAACGTGTCAGAAAAGATTTTTATACTAGCCAACAGGCTGAACATTCATCTTCACGCATCTTATCTCCCAGGCGTTGCAAACGTCTGGGCAGACGCTCTGTCTCAGAGACAAAGCACTTCAGTGGAATGGGCGCTCTTGCGTGTGCGGAGCATTACCATCCACAAGTGGATTTGTTTGCGTCTGAGAAGACTTGCAAACTCCCACTGTACCTCACCCGCCGGACGATAACGCCGGCGGGCGGACCTGAGCTCTGATGACGGACGAGAACAGGTTGAGTTCCATTTATCTATTTTCCGCCGCCAGACGCGTCTCTAATGTGCCACGTAGTCAACAAACTACAGGATTAGCGAGGCGTAGTCTCGCCCCTGTGGCCGGTGCAGTTTGGTACCAGCATTTGTACACGTGGTGCCCGCACCCAGTGTCACTCCCGGTCGGGTTGTTCCACTTAGAACACAATTGGCAACCTAGAAACCTCGCGGACTTGTTCATTATGGACATTCAGGAGGCCAAGTGGCTAGCACCATATGGTAGCGACGTGACCAAGATATTCACGAATCAATATACCCAGTCTACAAAGCGACAGTTTCAATCGCATTGGCAAGCTTTTATGTCTTGGATTCTTAGAACAAACCAAACTGTGCCCTCGGTGGCGTTGGTTGTTAATTATTTAATGTATCTGTTCATGCAGAAACATTTATCTGAAATTGATTTATGAGGGCAGGTTTTAAACTCCGCCCACCTCCCCGTCAGCTCAGGCCTACATGGTCTCTGGACAAAGCATCGTAGTTATTCTCGTTCCCGTATGTACCAAAGACTGCAGATTTTACAAAAGGGCAGTATTCCTCATGGCTTTGGCTACCGGGAACAGAGTATCTGAGCTGGCGGCGATGAGCAACACACCTATTTGCCTCAGGTTTGATAGGCTTCATGAGTGTATTCACATTGCACCTTCCCCAGGATTCTTAGCCAAGAATGAGCACAGTGAACACGTGTTTTCAGAGTTCACGGTGCCGGCGTTAAAAAGGGGAAAGGTGCACCATCTTTTTTGCCCAGTGCAAGCTCTAACCAAATATTTAAGAGTGGCACCTCTAAATCACCAGGGTGCTTTATGGGTCGCAAGTCCGGGTGAACGCTTGATGGAGCGTACACTGTGGAAGGTGGAAGGAGGATATGCAGGAGTGGAAGGTGAGTGTTAGTTCACAGATTGAGGCTATATGTTCAATATGTGGTGCTCAGGCTGGGGACATCGAGCCTGGACAAGATTTGAGTCGGGCTAGCCTAAAAGAAATTCAAACTCATATGGGGCAACTCCGGGACGAAAATGAAGCTTTAAGATTGCAACTTGAAGAATACAACGGGCAAACCAAGGAAATGAAAACACATGTGGAGGAGATTAAGGAGAAACACAATAAATGGGTTAATGACGAAGGAGGAAAAGTGAAGGAAGTGGCAATGAAGGAAATCATGGAGGAACAAAAGAAACAATCAGAAAGGGAAAATAAAGATTTAGAATCAGTGGTAGTAAAAGCTATGAGGAGAAATGAACAGGTCCTGCGTGAAACAATAGATAGAAATAAGTGTATTATTGTATTTGGGGATATAGAGGAGCACATTATTGAGAGGAAAGCTAGGGATAAGGAAGAAATTAATACGGTAAAAACATTGATCAAGCATGTCGATGAAGAAGGAAACAACTGGAGAGATGATATTGAAGAAGTTAGGAGAATGGGTAAATATAGTAAGGGAAACACAAGGCCAATGAGAGTGCAGTTTAGGTCTAGGGTAACAGTGGATGCAATAATGAACGTAACATGGAGACTTAACTTGACTAGCAAGTTTAAGAAAATTACAATTAGAAAAGACATGAGTATTGAGGATCGAAACATAAGAAAGGAATTGCAAACCGAGGCAAATGTAAAGAATGGAGAAAGGACGAAAGAAGACGAAAAGAAGTTTTTCTGGAGAGTGTGGGAGGGAAAACTCAAGAAATGGTATATAAAGCGAAGGGACGAAGTAGGGAGGGAAAAGGAGATACAAAGGAATACAAAGGAGAACAAACTGCAACAGACCTATTGGTCCTTACGGGGCAGTTTGGATATCTAAAACTACTAATCTACTGACTACGAGGTAGAGAAAAGGATAGCAAAGAAGAAGGCTCCTCCCCACCCACCACTCCCTCCAGCTAATGCTGGCATGGAAACAGATAGGAAAAATACCATGCAGTATTGAAAAACTGACACGGAAATTCGAACAGGACAGGGAGAAAAAAGAAGTTGATTTGTAATCTAAGCTAACTCTATTTACTACAATTCTGAAAGGGAACAGATGTATGAAAATCAATATACATTGCGGTATGCGTTGACATTTCGTTGCGCGTTATTCTGAAAGAAACTGTGTTAATCGGGGGGTTATTTGCCATGTGTTTATCCAGATGGTTCTTAAATGTTTCGACAGTATTACAGTTTACAATGTTCGAGGGTAGTCTGTTCCAATTATTCACAACGCGGTTGAAGAAGAAATGCTTCGCCTCGTGAGAATGAAAACGCTTGCCTATAATCTTATAACCATTGTTTCTCGTGTTTGCTTGATTGATCGTAAATAATTCGCTTACATTTAGGTTGCTGAATCCCTTGAAGATTTTGAACACCTCTATTAGGTCACCTCTCATTCTGCGCTTTGTTAAGCTAAACAAATTTAGTTCTTTTAAGCGCTCTTTGTACGGTTTATTACGCAATCTAGGTATCATTTTAGTGACTCTGCGTTGCACCCTTTCAAGTTTATTTATGTCCTTTTGGTAGTACGGTGACCAGAATTGCACGCAGTATTCGAGATGGGGACGCACCAATGAGTTGAATAGAGTAAGTATGATTTTTTCTGATTTGAATTTGAATGTTCTGCCGATGAAACCCACCAATTTATTAGCAGTTTTTATTACCTCTGTACACTGTTTACTCGGCTTCAGGTCACTTGATATTATAACTCCCAGATCCTTTTCATTATTTGTATTTGATAGTTGAATGTTGTTCATTGAGTAATCTTTTTTAGCGTTGTTACTACCGATGTGTAATACAGTAAAAGTCCGTTAATCCGACGACCGATGATTCGAATCTCCCAATAGTCCGAATTTTTCAATTTGAGGCCAAATCCGAATTCACCCGATGGTCCGAATTTCAAGAAGTCCCAAAGTCCCCTTTTTGAGGCATTAGGCCACTCAAATGACACATAATGGAGCACACACATATCATATGTTCATGAATTCACTTTAAAAGTTTACCATTGTCATTGTAGCCTATTATCTACTTCAAAACATTCAGATTAATGGTCAAAGGAAGCTACTGATATAATCGTAAACACCTTCGTCTTCTTCTTCTTCCACATCGTCTGCTAGAGAGTTTGTTTTGCTCTTGAACGCATCCTTGGGACGCTCCGATGCGCTACTGGCTTGCACCGCATTTTCTGCAAGCGCATTCAGTCTTGAGCTTGAAAACGCACCTTTCAAGAAGTCCCAAAGTCCCTCTTTTGAGGCATTAGGCCACTCAAATGACATAATGGAGCACACACATATCATATGTTCATGAATAACTTAAAAGTTTACCATTGTCTTGTAGCCTATTATCTACTTCAAAACATTCAGATTAATGGTCAAGGAAGCTACTGATATAATCGTAAACACCTTCGTCTTCTTCTTCTTCCACATCGTCTGCTAGAGAGTTTGTTTTGCTCTTGAACGCATCCTTGGGACGCTCCGGTGCGCTACTGGCTTGCACCGCATTTTCTGCAAGCGCATTCAGTCTTGAGCTTGAAAACGCACTTTGGACGTATTAGTCTTGAGCTTGAAAACGCACCTTTGGATGTTCCGATACGCTACTATTTATAGTTCAGTGATCGGAGCATCCCAAGGGTGCTTTCAAGACAACAAGACAAGGGTGCTTTCAATACATATAATATAACAGAGCACGTCACAAAAGGAAAATCACAAAAGGAAAATTACAAGAACCTCTCAGGGAAGTGCCGTTGTTAAGGCATTACTTCCCGAACCACATCTGATCTTCAAGAGCAAGACAAACTCGCTAGTAGACGGAAGAAGAAGAAGACGTTTATATCAGCAGATTCCTTTGACCATTAATCTGAATGTTTTGAAGTAGTTAATAGGCTACAATGACAATGGTAAACTTTTGAAGTGATTTCATGAACATATGATATGTGTGTGTGCACCATTGTGTCATTTGGGTGGCCTAATGTCTCAATGTTTTCGTCATACACAGGTTCATAGGGGTAAAGTCCGATAATCCGAAAAATCCACTAATCCGAACGAGAGCCGGTCCGCTGCCCTTCGGATTAACGGAAGTTTACTGTACTTTGCATTTTTCTATGTTGAATTTCATTTGCCATTTTTCTGCCCAGTTTTCTAAAGTGTCTAGGTCACCTTGTAGTTTTTGCCAATGTACTGTTGAGGTTACTCTATTAGTAATTTTTGTATCGTCAGCAAATTTCGAAATTTTGCATTCTATTCCTTCGTCTAAGTCGTTTATGTAAATTATAAAAAGAATAGGACCTAATACCGAACCCTGGGGAACGCCACTATTTACTTTGCACCAATCAGATTCTTCACCATTTATTACAACTCGTTGTTTACGGTCTGAGAGCCAATTTTCGAGCCATTTCAGAGTTTTTCCTGTTATGCCATGAGCTTTTATTTTGTCAATTAGTCTCTTGTGGGGTACGGTATCGAAAGCTTTCTGAAAATCGAGATATATTATATCAACTGCTCTATCCTTATCATATGATTTGTAAACATCATTGAAGAAGTCGAGTAAGTTTGTTAAGCATGAACGTTTATTTCTAAAACCGTGCTGAGAATCTTTTATTAAATTATTTTCTTCCAAATGTTTTACTATTTTGTCCCTTATAATGGTTTCCATTAATTTGCCCGTTACCGATGTTAAGCTAATTGGTCGATAATTGCCGGGAGAGGACTTATTTCCTTTTTTGTATATGGGTGTCACGTTAGCTAGTTTACATTCGTTTGGAACTATCCCAACATTCAATGATTTGTTGAACAGATTTGCGAGTGGGTTTAATAATTCGTGTTTTGCTTCTTTTAGGATCCTTGGGGATATTTTATCAGGGCCTGGGGTTTTATTAACTTTCAAATTGTTGATTGCGAACAGGATATCGTCTTCATAAATCGTAAAGTTTTCGAGCTCAGTGCCATTTGATTGATTCGTAGGGGTAGGTCGGTTACCGGTAGTATCTTCCGACGTGAAAACTGATGCAAAATAGTTATTTAGGATATTCGCCATTTGTACTTTGTTATCTGTATGATCTCCATTTTCCGCAACAAGTGGGCCTATTGTTGAAGTTACCGTTTTTCTGTTTCTTATATAGCTGTAAAATTCTTTCGGATTGGACTTGCTGGAGCTGGCAATATGAAGTTCCAGATTCTTCTTACTTCCTTTGATGAGATTTTTGGTTGTTCGACGCAGTCTATCGTGTTCTAATTTATCGCTATTATTCTGAGTTGCCTTATATTTTTGGTATGCCTGCTTTTTTACTAAGAGGATGTTTTTTATTTCATTATTCCACCATTTTGGCTTATATTTGCCTGCTGGGCGCCGGTTTCGTAGAGGGATGCTTGTATTTATTGCTTTGTTTAGGTTATTAGATAATATGTTCCATAATCGATTTACATCATGAGTTTCGGTCATTTCACTCCAGTCAGTATTGGCAAGATGCCTTCTAAGTTTGTTAAAGTCGGCCCTTCGATAATCTGGTACTTTTTCCGTGCTCACGTTTTCTTTGTCATTATTTACTTTAATGTTAAAGGACACTATCCTATGGTCACTAGAGCTAAATTCCGGTCCGATTTTAACGCTATTTACCAGTCTTTCATTTGTCGTTAGAATAATATCCAGAATGTTATTTCCCCTCGTTGGGTGTTCTACGTGTTGATAAAGGGCACTTTCCTGAAGATTAGCATATAGATCATGTCCCGCGTGAGCATTTAGTGGTTCGCCCCATGTTGTGACAGGCAGATTGAAATCGCCAAATATTACTGCTTCTTCCTGACAACTTATTTCGGCTATTTGATCATAGAGTTTCTCGTCAGTATCGGGTGATTGTGCAGGAGGTCGATAAATTAGGCCAATTATTATCTTGCTTGCTTGATTATTTATTTGAACGTAACTAGTATCAATATTATTTATGGCAGGTTTGGTTACCTCGATTGGGTGAAGATTACTTTTAACATATAGCAGAACCCCACCTCCCATTCTTTGGGATCTTTCGCAGCTGAAGGGAGTATAACCTGGTAATGCGTATTCCGCCAAAAAATCACGCTTTTCCGTGTTGATCCAAGATTCTGAAACACCGATTATATCACATTCCTCCATACATGCAAGTGCTTCCAGGTCTTCGAATTTATTGCGTAAGCTGCGTGCATTAACGTAGCAGGCCGTGATATTATTTTGGATAGAGTTTACATTTGATATGGGGTAGTTTATGTCGCTGCTACTGCCCCTGCTCGGTTGTCATTTTTTTGATCTGAAAGTGCAGACTGCATCATGTAGGAGTCTGCCTAGGCGTGCTCCTCCGACTGAATTCAAATGGCAGCCATCATCCTGAAAGAGAATGTGTTGATTGTAGAAATGGTCCCAGAGATTGAGATATTCGACATCTTCCTGTGAGCAGAGGGATTTAAGTCTGTTATTAGTACTGAACGCCTTATCGTAGAAACCGGTCTCTGCATCGATCTTGGGAAGAATGCCTGAAATGATTATGTTACATGACTTACTCTTGTAACGCTGGATTGCCTTACGGTATTTTTCCATTAGTTCCTCTGATCTGGTGCGCATTACATCGTTCGACCCTGCGTGAATCACGAAAAGGGTGTTCTCGTCAGCGTTGATGGTGACATCGTCGAAGGCTGCTGTGATGTCGTCCAAACCTGCACCCGGTATGCAAAAACGCTTTCTGTGGTTTGGGACTCTTCCACAGAACTCTTCAAGTTGTCCTCGTAAGATGGAGTCTCCAATGAGCCTGGTCTCCTCAGTTTCGTCTCCTGTTTCTGTCAGAATCTGGTATTTATTAAATGTGGTGACCGGCAGATGTGACCTCCTTTTTGATTGCCTCGCCCCATTTCTTACGGGAGTAAAGCTGGTGGGAGAGACTCTGGAATTTTGAGGGGATGGAGGGCTGTTGTGGGGGGCGGGTGGGCTGGCTGGTGGGGGTGTTAGCGGCTGGTCAATTCTGGGTGGGGAAGGAGATCTAGGGGGAGAAGGGAGGGCAGTTGCGTTGTCTTGGCTAGACACCTGCACTGGTAGTCCTACATCCTGCTGGGTTTCTGGTGTTGCTGCTACATTGAGGGAAACAAATTCCTGCAAAGAGTAGAATTCCTTCTGGAGTTTGACATAGTTGGTTTTTACTTCGTTCAGACCTTCTAACAGATGTCGGCGGTTTTCGCACAGCCTGCATTCCGGGTTGGAGAAGTAGTCACTGAAGTATTGTCCAGCGAATCGACCTGTACACTGCTCGCAACGTTTCAAGTTCGAAGCATTTTGGCTGCTAAAATGATATAGTATTAATTTAAGATACAGTTTCAAAAGCCCTGTGAAAATAAATGAAAAATATATGTGAGATATGTTAGTAATCAGATACTATGTCGAGAGCCTGTAAAACTATAGAAATATGTGTTTGAATTTTATGATTACATGAGACTGTAAAAAAAGAGAGATATTGGTTAGTATGAAGGCATATAAAATAGAGTATGTGGTAGACCTAATGGGAGTTAGTTGGGCCTGTTTACATGGAGGTAATAGCTATCTCAATTTCGATATCAAGAGGCTAGCCTATTTACGATATTTTAATAAAACATACAAATATTTGACACAGGTAATGGAGTGATTTGTATACTAAAAAAAAAAAAATGGTGCGGGTGACGGGGGAGAAGGCAGAGAGAGGGAAGGTGGAGATAGAGAGAGAAACAGTCCAAGTGGAGGCAGAGGGAGGGGAGGTGGAAACGGAGCGAGAAACAGTCCAGGTGGAAACAAGAGAAGAGGAGACAAGCTAGGAAATAAATTGGGAGGGGTACGTACAAAAAAGAAAGGAACGGGCAGGGACGAGAAAAATAGGGAAAATACTGGAAACGCTAAGTTCATGTATACAAATATTGATGGGTTAATTTCCAAAAAGATTGAGTTTGACGAATATGTAAAGAGAGAGAGGCCCGGGGTAGTATGTTTGACTGAAACTAAGCTTAACCAGGAGGTAGACACGAATATAATTAGTTGTGTAGGATACAGTACATGGAGAAGATACAGGTTAGGTAGGCTAGGAGGAGGAGTGTTGATCATGGTAGATAATAAAATTACTGCTAAAGAATTAAAACTTGGTGATAGCATTGCTGAAGTGGTAGCAGTTGAAATAGAGGATAATGATAGGTCAAAATTGGACATTGTATCAGTTTATTTACCTCCTAAGACTAAATCTTGGAGCAACGATGAATATAATGAATTAATTTTGGAAACCTTGCGTATGTTAGAAATTATTTGTAAAAGGAAAAATAGGCTTATTCTTGCAGGGGACTTTAATTGCGGGGAGGTGGATTGGGAATGTTTGGATGCGGGTTCAAATGAAAATACTTGGGGTAGCAAATTTCTTGAACTAACAATGGGGTATCTATTAACACAACACGTTATGGAAAATACAAGATTTAGAGGAGGTGATGAACCATCAAGACTCGACTTATTATTCACCAAAGACCCCCAAGAAATAAAGAACCTAACATATTTGAGTCCCATGGGAAAAAGCGATCATGCGGTGATTGAATTTGAATTGACAGTGGAATTTCTGGAAGGCAGAGAGGAGGAACATAGGGAATATAGACTAAATTATAGTAAGGCGGATTATGAATCATTACGAGGATACTTTGCAAATATAGATTGGTCATTTATTGAGCAAGAACAGAATATTCAGGTAAAATACACCATGTTACTAGACATTTATAGGGAGGGGGTAGATAAATATGTACCAACATTTAAGGATAGAAAGCTGGCTAAGGAGAAAGAGTGGTTTAACATGCGATGTCACATTGCCCAGAACAAAAAGGACTCTGCATGGAATAAAGTGAGAAGGAGACACACTGAGGAAAAATGGAATGAGTATAAGAATGCTAGAAACAACTATGTCAAGACTATAAGAGAGGAGAAAAAGAACTTTGAAAAAGATATAGTAAACAAATGTAATAAAGAACCCAAACTGTTCTATAGTTATATCAACGGCAAAACAAAAATAAAGGACAAAATAACAAAGCTTAGGGTAGAGGGTCAATTATATGAAGACACAGTGGGTATGTGTGAAATTATGAATGATACATTAACATCCGTGTTTGTGGAGGAGGATGACTATGTAGAACCTGTGGTGGAATTGAACGAGATACAGGGACTAGAGTCGATAGAAGTCAACAAGGATGAACTAAAATCATTGTTGGAAGAATTGGACGTGAGAAAATCTATGGGCCCAGATAACATTGCTGGATGGGTATTAAGAGAATGTTCTGAACAACTAGTGAGACCTATTTTTAATATTGTTCAACACTCATTAAACAAGGGGGAACTTCCCTTAGAATGGAAACAAGCCAATATAACTCCAATATATAAAAGTGGAAATAAAGAAGACCCGCTAAATTATCGACCGGTATCCTTAACGAGTGTTATATGCAAGCTTTGTGAAAAGATTATTAGAAAAAGATGGGTGGGTATGTTGGAGGAGAGGGAAATAATTTCAAGCAAGCAGTTCGGGTTCAGAAAAGGTCATTCGTGTACCACAAATTTGTTGAGTTACTATGATAGGGTAATTGACATTGTACAAGGGAGGGAGGGGTGGGTAGATTGTATTTACTTAGATTTCAAGAAGGCATTTGATAAGGTGCCTCATAAGAGATTGTTGTGGAAGCTCAGGACTGTGGGGCGGGTTGAGGGAGTATTATTAAAGTGGATGGAAAACTATTTAATTGGGAGGGAAATGCGAACAGTAATAAAAGGAAAGTTCTCCTCGTGGAAAAGGGTAAAAAGCGGAGTGCCTCAAGGATCGGTGTTGGCCCCAATCATGTTTTTGGTTTTCATCAACGACCTTCAAATGGGAATAGGCTCATATATATCTATGTTTGCTGATGATGCAAAATTAATGAAGCATATTACAAGTAGGAGTAGTTGTGAAGAATTACAGAGAGACCTAGATAAGTTATATGAGTGGAGTCAAACTTGGAAAATGGAATTCAACACGAGTAAGTGTCAGGTTCTTGAGATGGGAAAAAGTAAATATAGACCTTCTTGGGGATATAAAATAGGAGATGAAATAATTAGTAAAGCTGTGAAAGCAAAAGACCTAGGGGTAGTTGTGGCAGACAGCTTGTCACCTGAACAGCATATAAATAAAATAACTGGTGAAACCTATGCAGTGTTGACTAACATGAGAATAGCTCTGAATTATTTAGATGAAGAGATGTTAGCAAAAATAATAGGGACAATAATACGACCAAGACTGGAGTATGCAGCAGTGGTGTGGTCTCCACACCTTATAAAACATAATAAAAAACTGGAAAGAGTTCAGAGAGTTGCCACTAAGATGATAGCTAGCCTTAGAGACCTGCCTTATGAGGAGAGATTGGAGAGGCTAAAGCTGCCAACGCTGAGGGAGAGGAGAGAGAGAGGTGACATGATCATGATGTTTAAGTGTGTGAATGGATTTCTGAAGATCGACAAGGGAGATTTTGTGGTGAGGGACGAGGGAAGAACCAGGGGTCATGATTGTAAGTTGAGGAAAGTTATATGTAAGTCTGATGTAAGAAAGTTCAGCTTCCCGTATAGAAGCATTGAGTGTTGGAATAAGTTGGATGGGGAGGTGGTGGGAGCAAGAAATATCCAAACTTTTAAAGCAAAATTGGATAAATGTAGAGAGAGAGACAGGACAACACGAGCTTAGGCTCAAATCCTGTATACTACAATTAGGTGAGTACAATTAGGTGAGTACACTGGCTTCTCTCTTGGTCAAGGACTTTAAAGAGAAGAATCCCGGCGTTGTGGGTAAGACCCACGATTTACGCAAGGGGACAGCCTCTTTACGTTTCCTTAATAATCTTTCGGTGGAAGTTATTAAGTCCACACAGTTGTGGGCCTCTAATCAGGAGTTTTTTGATGCGATACCTTTCAGTAGCTCTGGACAAACCTTCCTTGCCATGTATAGCTTTACGGCAGAGGGTCTAGGTGGCCCTTTTAGTCACGTTTTGTTTAATTTCAAGAAAAAGGGGGGGGAGGGTGCAGTCAGTGTGACATAGGACACCCTAGACCCCTCCGGAGTATGTGTTCGGAACATACGAGCTGGGATACTGTTTGTAGGCATTGTTTTATAAAATTTCTCTGTAGTATTTATTGCAGGAAATTGTGCTAAAGGCCAATAGTAGTGTTACAACAATTCTTGTTGTAAGTAGCTTTGGCTGTGAAGCAATAGATTTTTGAGAAATCTCGGTAGTTGCAACTACGACTTTTACTTTTGAAGTAATTACTTCTCCATAAGTACACGAGTTCAGTACTTCTATGAATGTACAAGAATTCATTTATGTTTGGTTATATTTTTAGGAATATATCCACTAGTTAATGGGGTTTATATGTGCACATGTAAACTTATAAGTTTTTAGTTTTCACCACTTACTTTAAGTGGGGTGCCTTCTTAACTAGCAGATCTGTGTACAGAGTCTCAGAGTTAACCCTTTTTCAAGCAGGCTTCTTTGAAGCACGCTCCTGCTTGTACCCCTTTTTGAAGATTTAGGCTGTATAAAGTTTATGCACCCGAATATCTCTTTTTTACAAGAGTAAGAATACTATGTGGTTGTTTGATTATCTGCTTTTCTAGAGTTATGATATGATTACGAATGTCCCCCTCCAGTCTTAGAAATCAGGCATGTTCGTCAATGATGGAGGGGCCACTAATAAATTATAGGTTTGACTCCTGTAAGGAGATAAAGAAAACCTAATATTTAGTAGTGGCCCCGTAATCATTGACGACTGGGGCCCTCCCGACCATCCCCTTCCCATTCGTTGATGTATTCAGGATTTTGGTTTACTTGATATGTCAGTGAAGGAAGAATGACGCCTGCAGTAGCGTCTGGTCAAAGATCCACACAAGTACATCCACGATATGATGGAAAGCTTATTAGATAGTTATTCTTATTTTCTTTTTATTTTTATTTTTTACGAAGTTTTTTCGTAGTGAGAAGCCAATTCATAATGACTGAAGCCATGAGTGAGGTCGCGTGCGCTCATGATGAAGGCTCCTCAGTTTTTTAAATGCTCTGCGCGGTAGATTCAAACTACGGCGGATTAGTGTTTGAAGAGGATGCCTTATGTAATAGGCATGTTCGTCAATGATTACGGGGCCACTACTAAATATTAGGTTTTCTTTATCTCCTTACAGGAGTCAAACCTATAATATTGATTATCTTACTGTTTTCTCACTTTCCCCTATGGGAACCTTTGTAAAATTCCTGCATATTTTAAGGGCCAACAAACGGGCAGGAATCATTATCTTGGCAGGAACTGGTAACCATCTAAGGAAAAAAAAAATGGAACAAAAACCACTGCTTTGCAAGCGGATCTTTGCATGCAGATTATCAGTAGGAAAGATTTACTAATCATACAATTCGTAACTCAAGATATTTGTGTACAAAGAGTTTGGAGTGGTTTGTGGGAGGAGGAAACTGAAGGTGAACGTCAATAAAAGTAAAGTAATGGTGTGTAATAGGGGTGATCGTAGGGTGAATCTAGATGTGAGGCTGGATGGGGAAATATTGGAACAAGTAGAGTGTCTTAAATATCTAGGAGGAACGACAAGCAGCTGCAGGAGTGGAGGTATGGAAATGGAGGTAAAAAAGAGAGTGTGTGAAGGAAGGAAGGTTTTCGGAGCAATGGGAAGTACTGTACTGTATTTGGAAGACGAGAAATCTCGGAATGAAAGTAAGAAGTGCAATGTATCAAGGAATTGTTGTGCCAACAGTGATGTATGGGGCTGAGACATGGGCTCTGAAGAAAAAGGAGAGAAGAAAGCTGGATGTGATGGAGATGAGCTGCATGAGGAGTATGTGTGGAGTTACTCGTAGAGACGGATTGAGGAATGAAGAGATACGTAGGTGAGTGGGGCAGCAGGAATATTTGTCAGCCAGAGTGGACAGAAGGGTGCTGAGTTGGTATGGTCATGTTGAACGAATGGGAGATGAAAGGCTTACAAAGAAAATATGTGAGTCAGATACAAGGGGAGATAGAAGGGCAGGAAGACCCCCATTGAGATGGAGAGACTGTGTAAGACAAGCTTTGGATGATAGAGGAATGACTATAGATCAGGCAAAGGAAGTGGTAATAAACAAGAATGAATGGAGAATGCTTGTGAATAGTTGAGCGAACACGTGGTCATTTGGGGGAAGGGGTCGGGCGCACGTTGGACTAGATAATAGTCCATCAGGCACTTGGCCCGGGAAGACGATTAATATGAAGGGTGCGCCTGGAAGTGTGGTGGGCGGGCTTGTGGTGGTAGGGCATGTCTGCCTGCCGAGATCGGAGCCTCTCCGGGTGATCGGGGGCCGGGGGAGCGCTGGAGCGACCTTGGTGACCCTGGTCTCTGGGTCTTCTCATGGGTGACCTAGATGTGTGTGAATGTGTGTTTTGTCTGTGTTTGTTCGTTGTTTTATATTGGGTTTTGTGTTTTCCCTGTTCTTGCTCTGTTTTGAGTCGGCCACCCCCAAGGGGGAAAAAAAAAAAAAAAAATAAATAATAATAATAATGATAATAATAAAATAGAGTAAAATAGAAGATAAAAATAAAAATAGAAAAAGTGGGGATTGGGCCTGAACATATAGATATAGATAGATGTACATGAGCTATTATCTAAGAATCAGAGGTAACATAAGATACAGAACCTCCTGTAAGACTCACTGGAGAAATAGAGAAGAAGAAAGAGATATCACTATCATCATCATCATATCCGACACCTTGTTTACGCCTGCAAACCCCCCGCTAAAGGATGGCCATGACAGAAACGCCTCCAGGCGACTTTGTCAAGACATGTTTTCTTTGCCCATGCCACAATGGCTCTTCCACTATGTGGAAATTTTTCCTCAATATACTTCTCCACTTTCTTTTCCCATACCATAGGGCATAGGTGGTCTTCCACTATTAGCTGCTCCACTTACCTGACTCGCATGTATGTTTCCTGGCATTCTGTCCTTATCTATTCTCTGGACATGACTGTACCACCTCAAAGTACAGTAGGGTCCCGCATAAAACGAGTCTCGATTAAAACGAGTGACCTAAAATATTAATATTTAATTTTCGATCAGAACGAATGTGATCACATAAAACGAGTCCGCCGCCAAAGTGGGGCAAATCCGAGGAGTTTTCATATAGAGCGCCGAAATATCGTACAAAATATCGTACGCTTTCATATAGAACGCCGAAATATCGTACAAAACGTACAAAATATCGTACGCTCCTGACGGAAATTTACGCTTCCAGTGAACATTGACGATATTGGGCCACCAAAATGCTGTTTTCACATAAAACGAAATCGCATAAAACGCCCTCGTTTATCGACCATATACTCGTTTTATGTGAGACCCTACTGTACTTTGTTTTATCCACTCCACATTAAATGCCCAAAGCTTGCTCTTCCATTCGAAAAGACTCATACACTTCCCTATTATTTGGCCCATCTATCTATCTATATGCTGAGGCCCACTCCCCACTTTTCCCATTTTTTAATTTTTATTTTCTATTTTATTCTATTTTATTATTTTTTGTTTTAATTTTCTTGGGGGTGGCCGACTCAAGACAGAGCAAGAATAGGGAAAACACAAAGCACAAGACAAAACAACGAAAAAACACAGACAAAACACAAAATTCACACACATCTAGGTCACCCAGGAGAATACCCAGAGACCAGGGTCACCAAGGTCGCTCCAGCACTCCCACAGCCCCCGACCACCCGGAGAGGCTCCGATCTCGGCAGGCAGACATGCAGCGGAGCCAAAGCCACAAGCCCG
Organism: Paralithodes platypus; assembly: GCA_032716605.1. Classification (NCBI taxonomy): domain Eukaryota; kingdom Metazoa; phylum Arthropoda; class Malacostraca; order Decapoda; family Lithodidae; genus Paralithodes; species Paralithodes platypus. The sequence continues at coordinate 40,829,719 of CM064493.1, forward strand.
CCCACCACACTTCCAGGTGCATCCTTCATATTAATCGTCCCCCTTGGCCAGGCGCCTGATGGACTATTATCTAGTCCAACTTGCGCCCAACCCCTTCCCCCAAATGACCACGTGTTCACTCAACTATTCACAAGCATTCTCCATTCATTCCTGTTTATTACCACTTCCTTTGCCTGATCTATAGTCATTCCTCTATCATCCAAAGCTTGTCTTACACAGTCTCTCCATCTCAATGGGGATATTCCTGCCCTTCTATCTCCCCTTGTATCTGACTCACATATTCTCTTTGTAAGCCTTTCATCTCCCATTCGTTCAACATGACCATACCAGCTCAGCACCCTTCTGTCCACTCTGGCTGACAAATGTTCCTGCTGCCCCACTCTCCTACGTATCTCTTCATTCCTCAATCCGTCTCTACGAGTAACTCCACACATACTCCTCAAGCAGCTCATCTCCATCACATCCAGCTTTCTTCTCTCCCTTTTTTTTTCAGAGCCCATGTCTCAGCCCCATAAATCACTCTTGGCACATCTAGTCTATTCAAATCAGCTGCCATTCTTAGAAAGCTCATCTCCACAGCTCTCAGTTTGGAGAGGTCCACACCACTTGCTGTCCATGTCTCACTTTCATACGAGAGTGTTGGGAGAAGCACACTGTTCCTCAGTGACTTTTCACTTCTTGACTAACAATTCTTCCTTTCAGAATACAATCAAGTTCTCCAATTACTTGTCTCCCTTTCATTTTTCTCTCTTTCATCTCGCTCTCCATTCGACCTTATTTGCACAGTATAACTCCCAAATACTGGAAACTTTCAACCTCTTCCAGTATTTCATTTCTCATTATTAGTTTACACCTTTTCTCATGTTCTTTCATGATTCTCTATTTTGCCCTAAAGTCTATGGTTTCATTCTTTTCATTCTTTTCTCAAACACCATTACCTTGCATTTCCCTACATTGACCTTTAACATACCCTGTTGAAGTCTGTGCCCACTCTCTGAAGGTCTTCCACATTTTCCACCAACATGACTGCAACGTCCGCATATACTGTAGGCATGTTAAAATCTGCCACTCTCTTCTCCTATGCCAGCCTAGCTCCTATACCCATTGATCCTGCCCTACCACTTTTTTATATATATACTGTTGTTGTTGTTGTTGTTGTTGTTGTTGTTGTTCCCCAGGCTGCCTGGCCGAACAGCCCCAAGGTCCTGAGCAAGGCCAAGGCCACAAACGAGCACCCCCACAAAACCATCCCTGCTTACCACTAATAAAGCCTGGGTGACCGAAGCCACTCTAAGGCAGGGAGCCGAGGAGGGCGCGGAAACGCCCGGGAAACCAAAGCTTCACCCAAAGCCCTGTGCCCCTCAGCAATTATGAAGGGAAAGTTGAGGGGCAAGGGAAAAATGTGACGCTTTGGCTCCCAATCTGCCAACTTTTAGGTTGGCAGTAGGAAGGTCAATCCACGGAAAAGATGCCGTCACTTGAGATCTAGAAGATATATAAGTAAAAGGAACAGTCAGAGTAAGCTATGGGTATGGCAGAGATCGCTCAGCTCTCACTCTGATAGACCAGCCCATCACCACATGACTAGAACCCAATCCTCTCAGCATCAGCTAGGAAAGGCCCTAGAAAGCCGCCTTTGGCGGGGGGATAGCTCCCCTATTTCAACTCCTTTCGGAGTTGGGCACCCGCCTTATATATACTGTATATATATATATATATATATAAAAGTAGTTTAACCAGCTTACTGAGTTCCACAAAAGAACTCTCATAGGGCTGGCCCGAAGGATTAGATCAAGATTGACAACTAATCAAGTCAAGATAGATAGGGAAGTGCAGGAGGTGAACAAATCGATGAAGGTGAAGACACGCAGACATTTCTCGCCACTTCACCAGTTCAGCCGGACCCGTACATGAGCTCCACAGCAGGGCCGAAGGATGAGGCAAGACCTGCTACACTGCAGTACCAACCAAGAAGTGATCAAGGGCGAAGAATGAGAGATCAGGTCGAAGGTAGAACAAAAATCACAGCGAGATGCAAAAAAATGCACGACTGAGGGGAATCAAGTCAGCTTGGTCGCAGCAGCAACCGAAGAGACAAATCAGGTCAGGAGCCTACTACCTAGCCAGGCCAGGGAGGCATGCGATATAAGCTGCACAAGGACAACCGAATGGGACAGAATAAGAATAGAAGGGGAAAAACATAGAAAGAGGAAAGAAAAACTACTCAAAATTAGTAAAGCCGATGACGAAAGCTCAAGGGGAGAGGGAGGGAATTAACCCTAACCCTAATCCTCCCCCATCAAACCCCAGTCACCGGCCCCGAAGCCCCCCAACTGCGGAAAGGAGAGTAGTACCAGGGGGGCCTACATTCTCTAATTACTCCATCCATGTATATAATAACAACCAAGGTGACATGGAACATCCCTGTCTTACTCCTACACTGACAAAAAATCTCACTTAACTAATCACCTACCTTCACAATTGCCTTGCATTCCTACAATACAATTATTTTAATACCATTAGTAACTTCCCTCCCACACCACATTAACATTCCAATACATTCCACAGGCCCTACCAGTCTACTTTGTCGTAGGCTTTTTCCAAATCCATGAATGCTGAATAGTTTTCGGTTCTATGCCAAATACTTCTCTACCAACAATCGCATTGAGGCTGTCTGGTCAATGCAGCCCCAGCCCGTTCTGAAACCTCGCTGTTCTTCACCTATTTTATCATCCGCTACCTTCTGCAGTCTCTCTGTTATTATTCTTGCATATACCTTTCCGGGCATGCTAAGCAAGGTAATTCCCCTATAACTATTACATTCCTCTTTATTAACCTTCCATTTGTACAGGAGTACATTCACTGCTTTCCTCCAGTCCTCTGGTACACTTTCCATTTCCCATACTAATTTACATAACCTATGCATTATGTCTACAGTTTCATCTCCCCAATATCTCAGCATTTCACCTGGGATGTTATCTACTCTAGCAGTTTTGCATATTTTAAGTCTATTAATTGCTTCTTTTACTTCTTCTCTCTCCATTCCCATGCTTGAGATCTTTGCCTTCCCCCTACTCTTTACAGCTAAACTACTACAGTATAATGATCTTTCCAAACATCCACCACACCATCACCCTCCACCACCTGGGCTGGTCTATCAGAATGAGAGTTGAGCATTCTCTGCCATACCCATAGCTTACTCCGACTGTTCCTTTTACTTATATATTTTCTAGATCTCAAGTGACGGCGTCTTTTCCGTGGATTGACCTCCCTACTGCCAACCCTGGCAGATTGGGAGCCAAAGCGTCACATTTTTCCTTTGCCCCTCAACTTTCCCTTTATAATTGCTGAGGGGCACAGGGCCTTGGGTGGGGCTTTTGTTTCCCGGGCGTTTCCGCACCCTCCTCAGCTCCCCACCTTTGAGTGGCTTCGGTCACCTGGGCATTATTAGTGGTAAGCTGGGAGGGTTCTGTGGGGGCGCTCGGTTATGGCCTTGGCCTTGCTCGGGACCTTGGGGCTGCTCGGCCAGACAGCCTGAGGAACAGGAACAACAACAACAACCACCTCCCCATTCATGTTCCTCATTCTACCACCTGAGACACTCTCTGTCTTCCTCTCTTTGGGCTTTTTTCACAGCTCTGTAGTATGCTTTCTTGTCAGTCAGAAATTGTTCACTAATCTTCTTCCCATATTCCTCATCTGCCTTCCTTTCAGCGTCTTGTATTGTCATCTTCACTCTTTGTTTCAAGTTCTTATATTCTTGTTTCCTCGCATCTCTAGTTTCTCTAGGTATATTCTTTTGCAGCATACTCTTTCACAACTCTTTCATCTTTTTCACTATTGTTTCTATCACTTTGTTAACCCATGCGTTACCTTTCCTTTTCCACATTTTAACTTTTTTCTTGCCACATACTTTTCAGCTGCTTTAATCAAGGAAATACTAGCCCTTTAATTGCAGATTTATTCTTGCTTGCTTTAGAATTTCAATTTATAAAAAAATTAGTTGACAGTAGCAAGAAAGATAACATACTGTACCAGAAAAAATAGCACTTGCAAAATTGTTAAGTAACAATAGTAGATATATCGATGATATTCTCATTTGTAAAGTGTTAGATTTTAATTAATTTGCAAAATTAATTTATCCTAATTCCATCCCCCTAACACAAGGAAATGTAAATGATGAAGTTGAAAATTTTCTTGATATAAATATACAGATTGATAATGAACAGTGCACACTTAAAGTACAGTACTGTATATCACAAAGTTGATGTTTTAATTCTAACCTAATAAACTTTAATTTCCCTAGTAGTAATATTGATAATAAAATAACATATAATTGTTTTTAATCGCAACTAAAAAGATTTTGTCAAATATGCACTAAACTAGATCATTTTTGGGCTAGAGCTAGGTTACTATACAGACTCTTAGTAAACAGGTTTTGATGCAAGTAAATTGTTACATAAATTTTCATCTTCTTAAGGTCGTAGCTCGGTTTGCAAAGCAATCGCCTGCAAACCATGAGGTCGACGGTTCGAGTCTCGGGCCAGCCAGTGTGCTATTGGCAGACGCCAGTGCTGTTGGTGGACGGTGCGGTCTAGCAATCTGTGGCAACTGTTCACTGAAGTCCCTGATTATCAGGGCACCCACCCTAGCCCAGATATTCAGCAGGGAGTGCATGGTGGTAAAAACTGTATCATTGTGACTGTATTCTTAAATTTTATATCAATAATTTTAATCAAGCATTTTTTAACTTGAAGTTTCTCGTATAACCTCTGCTTACTGTTTGTCTGTATTTATTGATTTATCTACTTCTATTGTTATTATTGATTTTTTGTTTATAAAATTAATTGTTCTTGTTAAAAGAGTACTCTTTGTTTAAATCTGTTATTGCTTCTTCATACAGTATTTTGCATTTCTTTTTTTCTTTTTGCTAGACGCCGTAATTCCCGGGAAGGGGTGGCCATGAACATTAGGCGTTTGTCACAAATTGCTAGGTCAAGGCTTGACATCTACCAAAAACATTTTGACAGAGCGGATTTGACCTCCCGACCCTTCAATCAGCAGCTGACGCTTTACTGACTATGTCAGTAATTATTATACTATATTATATTGTATCTATTCACTTTTGATAGTATCAATTGCTTGCCTTTGTGATATCCTAAATTTATTTGTACTCTAAATGTAATGTAGGTTATTTGTAGGGTAGCAGTTAGTAAGGGTCATGTGTTCATGCTATGCTCACAGGTACCTACCCGATAGCACTATCGTTACTGAGTGCTGTCATTTATTATTATATCGCTTGGGGTCCAGGGGGTTAAGTCTTTAGTCAAGTTATCCTGGAGATGCTAGTAGCTAAGCCAGCTGACTAAGAAAATAAAAAGAGGTCAGCAAGTCCAAATATAAAAGAAAGACATAAATCATAAACTAACCAAACCTGAGCCCTTACCTCAGCATCGGAGTTAAGACAAACAATGATCTCAACCTGTTGTTCCCACACCATAGTCCAGAAGTCAGCAAAAGTGCTGGGCATGGGGGCCTGGGTTAAGATCACCGGGAACATCTCATCAACGGACGTCAACTGGGGATATTTAAGAGAGAACATTGATATTCTTATTACCGTACCACTTTTCTTTTTTCTTCTTCTTCTTCAAGTATTATTACCGGGTATTATTATTATTTTTATAATTATTATCATTATTATTTGTACAAGGGGAGATAGAAGGGCAGGAAGACCCCCATTGAGATGGAGAGACTGTGTAAGAAAGGCTTTGGATGATAGAGGAATGACTATAGATCAGGCAGGGGAAGTGGTGGTGGACAGGAGTGAATGGAGAATGCTTGCGAATAGTTGAGTGAACACGTGGTCATTTGGAGTAAGGGGTCGGGCGCAAGTTGGACTAGATAATAGTCCATCAGGCGCCTGGCCCGGGGAGACGATTAATATGAAGGGTGCGCCTGGAAGTGTGGTGGGAGGGCTTGTGGCTTTGGCTCCGCTGCATGTCTGCCTGCCGAGATCGGAACCTCTCCGGGTGGTCGGGGGCCGGGGAGTGCTGGAGCGACCTTGGTGACCCTGGTCTCTGGGTCTTCTCCTGGGTGACCTGGATGTGTGTGAGTTTGTGCTTTTCATCTGTGTTTATTTGTTGTTTTATGTTGTTTTTGTGTTTTCCCTGTTCTTGCTCTGTCTTGAGTCGGCTACCCCCAAAATGGGGATTGGGCCTGAGCATATAGATAGATAGATAGATAGATTATTTGTATTATTATTATTAAGCTTTTCCTCTTCCTTTTCCTGTTCATATCACATAGAAATTTTGATTAGTTTTAGTGTTGGCAGAATTCGGATTGTGCTAATTTGTTGTCACAAGGTAAGCATATAATGCCAAGCATATATAATATGTGTTGACCATTTAATTAAGGGGCACATTAAGCTTATATATACAGTTCATACTTCCAAGAATTAAAAAAAACAAAAAAATATAAACACCATTTGAGAAAGAACTCTTTATTGATAACAATTAATTTAAAGCTTAGTGGCTTGAAGATCTTGTGAAATATTTTCAATATTGTGCTCCTCCTAAAATGATGCTGATATTAATGTTAATCTTACCTGTACAAGAGAAGCATTAATATAGTCGTCTCTAGCGGAGGGTAGTGTGACGCGGGTATGGTCGTATGGCAGGATGTCAGCAAACCGGTTCTTAAGGGGGTAACACCGTGCCACAGACACCTTCAGCTCACCACACTCTTTCTCCTGAGGAATGCACAGGAACAAGGGGATTATTCAATTGACACAATGAACATATTGTGGTGAAAATGGTCAAATACAAATCACTATGATTGGTATTTTCCTAGTTAAAATAATTCAGCTAACACATATAATACTGTACATTGTAGCAAACATGAATCAACGCAAAGACCTACGGTATAAGGTCCTTCATTAGCTATAGAAAATTGTCTATTGTTAGTAAAAAATAAATAACAAGGCATTAATGAACTGGAGTTAAAGTACTTAACTATGCAATGCTTTTCCTAAGCTTGATATAATAATCTCATGTTAAAAATAATATGATTGTAGGTTAAAATGTCAGCAAATCGATTCTTGAGGGGGAAAAACCGCATCACTGACACTTTCAACACACCACACTCTTTCAGACTTTCCCATGTATAGTATATACGGTGGTGGGAGGTGGACGTAGTTTTTGAGCTCCGACATATTATCATGTGCAAGATTAAATATAACGGAATATCGAGAACATACTGAGCGAGCGAGGAGAGGAAGGACTGGTGAAGTGCTAGGGGGAAAAATTGGTGTGGTGGAGGGGTGAGTTATATAATAACTTATATTGTAAAACGATTAGTTTAACAAGGGTCAGCTGGAGTGTAGTGATTGTAAACAAACATGGCGGATGGAACGGCGGGAATCTCGGAGTCGGAAGAAAGGTTAGCGCGATTTTGTGGGTTTAGGAGTACAGATAGGAAGGTCGAAGAGATTATTAATGTTGTGAAGGATCTGGAAAAGTGGAAGAGTGAAACGGAGAAATGGAAGGGGGACATTGGTGAGAAAATCAAGGTATTGTGCGAACTATGTGGTGCGTAGGGGGGGGAGGGGGGGGGGGAAAATAGGCCTAGGCTTAGAGAAGGAAGCGAATGTGGGCATATTTCGGAAGCTAATAAGAACCTAGAGATGGTATTAAAAAGGGTAGAGGAATTGGGAGCAGAGAATGTGGCATTAAAGGAGCAGCTGATGGAATACGAAGGATGATTCAAGGAAGTAAAGGAGTCGACTGCATGGACGGTGGTAGGTGAACAGAAAGTTAAGGATTTGGAGGAAATTGTGAAAGAACAAAAGGAGGAAATGAATAAGACAAAAAAAAGTTTTGAGAGTGCAGTCATAGGTGTCATGAAGAACAAGGAGAGTGTCGTGAGGGAGGCCATGGACAGGGATAGAGGTATAATCATGCATGGAGATATAGAGGTGCAGAAAAGGATATAGGAGTAGTGATAGATAATAAGTTAAATTTCTCAGAACATTTAGCGGAAAAGATAAACAAAGCCAATAGAATTGTAGGGCTGATAAGGAGGACATTTGTGTCACTTGACGAAGAAATCTTCAGGAATCTATATACAGCGCTGGTTAGGCCACACCTGGAATATGCAAACCAGGTGTGGGCTCCATATATGGTAAAGGATATAGAAGCAGTGGAGAAAGTGCAGAGAAGAGCTAGCAAGCTGGTACCAACGTTGAAGAACGCGGGCTATGAGCAGAGGTTGAGGACACTGGGACTTCCGACACTGGCATATAGGAGAAAGAGAGGGGATATGATAGAGACTTTTAAGATAGTGTCAGGAAAGTACGATGAGGATGTGTGTGAAGGTATCTTCTTGATGCGGGAGGGAACAAAAACGAGAGGACACTAAGAAAATTTACAAAGAAAGAAATAGGCTTGAGAAGGCGAAGAACTCATTTTGTGATAGAGTGGTAAATGAGTGGAACGCACTGCCCCAGTATGTAGTCGATTCCGAATCAATAAGGGAGTTTGAAAGTAATCTTGATAAAGCATGGGGAAGACAAGATTTGAAGTTTGATTATAAAACAAAAATACAGAATAGTAAAAATGTTGCGTCTGCTACCGCCGCCGCCAACACCGTGAACGACCGCAGCAGTGCAAGTACTGGTACTGAGCTGGATACACAGGCATAGTTTGCCTTTTTCCAGAGGATCTACTGTAAGAAACTGTAAGAAATATGAATGATAATGGAGTGAGAAAAGTGAGAGATATGGAGAAAGTGAAGGTCATGAAAGCTGTTGATGTAGATGGATGTGGATGGGCAGGTAGAGGAAGTCAGTAGGATAGGTAGATATAGAAGGGGGGAGATGAGACCTATAAGGGTACAGTTTAAAACCAGGGCAGTGGTAGAGACAGTGACAATTTTTTTTTTTTTTTTTTTTTTTTTTTTTTTTAAGAGACAATGAACGGAGGAAGGAAAAACACAGATAAAACAAAAAGGTCCATGTGCCTAAAGGCATCCTCCATTCATAAAATGTTTGTAACAACTGGATTTAAACATTTGTAGATTGTAAGTTTGTGGAAAGCAATTCGAGGGAAGTGAATTCCAAAGAGTAGTAGCTCTGGGGATAAATGAATTCTGATAAGCAGAAGTTCTGCATTGTGGAGGAGAAAGTGTAAATTCATGGGCGCTCTCAGCTGCCCTAGTTCTACGGGGAAAGATGTGGAGAGGCGGAGAGACTAAACGCAAATGAAGACCTGAAACATATAAGATTAAAGAAGGATTTGAGCATAGAACAAAGAAAACAAAATAAAGGAACTACAGGAAAAGGCTGATGAGGAAAATGGAAAGTTGGGTGAGGAGGATAAGAAGTTTTTCTGGAGAGTGAGGGATGGGAAATTGAGGAAGTGGTTTATAAGAATAGAAGGGAGAAGGAGAGCTGGGAGGGAAGAGAATGTGACAGAAGTTGTGGCAGAGGTGGAGAGCAGGGTGGAAGTGTCTCGGGGAGAGACAGAAGAAGCTGCAGACCCAGTACCAGTAGTGTGAGAGGGGGGGGAGTAGGGCACGGACAGGAGGAGCGGGATGATGTAGCTGCTGAAGGAATGGTAGAAAGATTAAGGATTATGTTTAGTAATGTTGATGTGTTTACACAGGACAAGAAAAGAGAACTGATATGTAGGTTGCAGGATGAAGAGGAACAACCTGATGTCATAGCCTTACAAGAAGTAAGACCAAAAAATGCTAGAATTGAAAGGGAACTGGTGGAGTATAGTTTGGAGGGTTTTGAGTTGTACGAGAGGAATGCTATTAGAGCAGAGGTTGGAAGAGGACTGTTTATTTATGTAAGAAAAGAGCTCAAGGTAAATGAGGTGGATATGAGACAGAAGTATTGTGAGTATTTGTGTATTGAAGTAAAATGTACAAGAGGGTCAATTCTAATTGCCTCTATATATAGAAGCCCAAATAATAGTAGGGAAGAGGATGATAACCTACTGAAAGCAATGGAGGAAATAGATAATAGAGAGAACAAATATAAGATTTTGATTGGAGATTTCAACTTGCCAAGGATCAACTGGGCAAATTGTACTACTCCAGCAGGACAGTGTAGCCTGGAAAACAAGTTTATAGAGAAAGTAAGAGATTGTTTTTTAACGCAACATATTACAGAGATGACAAGATATAGAGATGGGAAGCAGGGGAGTGTACTTGATTTAATTTTTAGCAATGAGGAGGATATAGTGGAACATGTCAATGTGGATAGCCCTATAGGTCGTAGTGACCATGCCTGTATAAGTTTTAGTTGCAATATTAAAACAGAGAGGGATGATAGAAGCAATAAACAAAATATACATGTATGACAGAGCAGATTATGAGCTGCTGAGAAGGTGTCTGGACATTGACTGGGGGGAATACTTGAACGGTGAAGACGCTGAAGGAATGTGGAGGAAGATTAAAAGTGTTAAAAAAGAACAGGGGGTCTAGTATAGAAGCTAAAGTAGTGGATTTGGAATGTAGACAGATAAACAATAAAATAAGGTGGGAGACAAGGAGGGGGGTGAAGGAGAGGGAGAGAGAGATTGCAAAAAACATGAAGGATAATCCAAAAATATTCTGGAAGTACATTCAGGAAAAGTTAACGAGAAGAGTAGGGATCCCGGAGCTGGTAGGGGGGTTGGATGATGGGAGTAGAGCGGAGACAGATAAGGAGAAAGCATAGAGGTGCTGGGGAAATACTTTGGGGGGTACTAACAGTAGAGTCGGATGATGCAGTGCCAAATATTCCCATCAAACAGGCACCTGCACTAGAACTAATAGAGTTTTCCCATGCTAGAATAAGAAGGGCTATACAAAAAAAATGAACAGAAGTAAGTCCCCGGGACCGGATGGGATACACCCAAGAATCATAAAGGAAGGAGGCGAGATGTTAGTAGAGCCATTGAAAATTTTATTTGAGGTATCGTTTAATACAGGACAAATCCCGATGGACTGGAGAGAGGCGAACATAACAGCTATATTGAAGAAGGGAAAGAGAAATGACCCAGGAAATTATAGACCAGTCAGTTTGACAAGTGTTGTGTGTAAACTAATGGAAACGTTAATTAGAGAAGGAATAATGGAGCATATGAAATCAAACCAACTTTTCAGTGGGAGACAGTTCGGATTCTTGCCGGGGAGGTCGACGGTACTACAGCTAATTAAGGTGGCAGATGATTGGATGCAAATTCTAGAGGATGGTGATGTAATAGACGTGGTATATTGTGATTTTATGAAGGCCTTCGATAAGGTCCCACATAAAAGGTTAATAGGGAAAGTTAGAAGCTATAATATAGGGAAGAAATGTGTGAAATGGATAGAAGCCTTCCTGAAAGATCGGAGACAGAGGGTGCTGGTGAATGGAATAGGCTCGGGGTGGAGGGAAATTACAAGTGGGATACCTCAGGGATCTGTGTTGGGACCACTACTGTTCGTTATATTTATCAACGACTTACCTGAAGTTATAACTAATGGAAGTGAGGTATACCTGTATGCGGATGACACTAAGCTGTATAGAAGAGTGAGGAGTAAGGAAGATGTGGGTTTGCTTCAAGGAGATGTGGAGGGCATGAAGGGATGGTCTGAGCATTGGTTAATGCCTTTTCATCCAAAAAAATGCAAGTACATGCGGATTGGGCCAAGCAAGATAGACAAGGTAGGATACAGTATGTATGAAGCAATGGAGGAAGTGAATGCAGAAAAGGATATAGGAGTAGTGATAGACAATAAGTTAAATTTCTCAGAACATTTAGCGGAAAAGATAAACAAAGCCAATAGAATTGTAGGGCTGATAAGGAGGACATTTGTGTCACTTGACGAAGAAATCTTCAGGAATCTCTATACAGCGCTGGTTAGGCCGCACCTGGAATATGCAAACCAGGTGTGGGCTCCATATATGGTAAAGGAATAGAAGCAGTGGAGAAAGTGCAGAGGAGAGCTAGCAAGCTAGTACCAACGTTGAAGAACGCGGGCTATGAACAGAGGTTGAGGACACTGGGGCTTCCGACACTGGCATATAGGAGAAAGAGAGGGGATATGATAGAGACTTTTAAGATAGTGTCGGGAAAGTATGATGAGGATGTGTGTGAAGGTATCTTCTTGATGCGGGAGGGAACAAGAACGAGAGGACACTCAAAGAAAATTTACAAAGAAAGAAATAGGCTTGAGAAGGCAAAGAACTCATTTTGTGATAGAGTGGTAAATGAGTGGAACGCACTGCCCCAGTATGTAGTCGATTCCGAATCAATAAGGGAGTTTGAAAGTAATCTTGATAAAGCATGGGGAAGACAAGATTTGAAGTTTGATTATAAAGCAAAAATACAGAATAGTAAAAATGTTGCGTCTGCTACCGCCGCCGCCAACACCGTGAACGACCGCAGCAGTGCAAGTACTGGTACTGAGCTGGATACACAGGCCTAGTTTCAAGTAGTTTGCCTTTTTCCAGAGGATCTACTGTAAGAAACTGTAAGATGAGGAACTCATAAGAAAAGCAATTCTTCAACCAACACAGTACTTACTGTATTGAATGAATAGATGATAGGTCCCTTAATTATTATTCAGAGATATGCTATTAAATATTGTTATAAATATAAATCAACTAAAATTCTTTGATTACATATACTGTACTGTAGTCCTTCCTAAGCTTAAACTAATTTGGAGCTTACTAGAGTAAAATATAATGGACTGGTAGAGGGTATAATCAAATAGTGTGATGCTATGTAAAAAAAAATAGTCTGGCGGCAGAGTAAAATGTCAAAACTTTGAACTATTCCTTTTGGTATTGAACCCTGGCCCTAAACTACCAACATGCCAACATGCTAAAAACTACACCACACTGGCTTAACCTTTTCAACATGGGGCTGTTTGGCCAGGCAGCCTAGGGAATGACTACTACTGTACTACCATTTCAACATACAATGATATCTTTCTAAATTTCATTCTGGCTATAATCATATTGATTAATTCAGCCTTGGAAGGTGGTGATGATGATGATGATGATGATGATGATGATGATGATGATGATGCCTTTTCATACTAGCTATGAACCAGAGCTCTTAAAAGGAAGAGCCTGTACAAACTACAGTATCTCGATTAACCCTCTTACTCTCACAGATCTTTTCTAAACCCAATAAAATGGTATAAAGTTATCGACAATACAATGAAGAAAGGCATCATAAAACTGAAAAAGTAAACTGAAAAGGTTAATTATCTTACCACCACTTCAACCAGTTCTTTCCACTTGAGGTCAATGTTGGTTGGTCCGTTAAGAGACTTACGGTTCAATCCCTCCACCACCTTGCTTAGTCGTTCTGTTTCCAGTGCTAATTTCTGGAGCTTTTCATCGTCGGACAGCGGGTCTACCACGGAAGGCTTTCGATTCTGTAGGAAAGTAAATATAAACTTCGATATTAATTTATACTATAATAATTTTGCCAATCATGTTTGAGTAAACTTTGATGGGCAAAACTGTAGAGTTCGGGCGTACCGCCCGCCTTGTTTACACTACGTGGAGCGGCGGCGGACGCTTGCCATCATGTTCCCGTCTATTTTGAATGCCGTTGGATACAATAATATGTTGATCATGTATATTGCCAGCAATCAAAAGACGTCAGACGCTTGCGATCATGTTCCAGTCTATTTTGACTGCCATTGTCTACAATAATATGTTAAGGGGGCTTTGTCCCCCCCCCCCCCCCATGACATATTGTTATGATCATACATATTGCCAGCAGGGGGCAAATAACCGAGAAAAAAAAATCGCCGTCAAAATAGACGCGAACTTAACCGCGGTGATCGACCTATGTAAATATGACGACTGTACGTCCGGACACTACATTCATCCCCTTTGATGGCGTGGCAATGTAAACAAAAAAATGGATGAGGATAAGTAGAAAAGCACATACAGTATTTGAACATAAGAGTCATAGGAGGAGTTAGACCCCATGAAGTTCTTGGGCAACTCAACCAGTACATCATTTTATCCTGTATAATCTCAACCAGTACTGAATATACCAGTGTCAATTTAAAGTCCTGACCTAACAATATTGGTTGAATTGGCACTGGTTAAGAGCTACTGCTTGAAATGGGCTGCTGGTTGAATTATCCAGTCATCGAAAAAAATACCTTACCTTGGCTAGTGCTGTGAGGTCTAGGATACTGGAGGCTACGGGAGTGACAGAAGGACTCGCACTGGTGTTGATAGCTGCTGTGTTCTGTAATAAGAGGTTCTCTGGGTTAGCTATAAGATCAGGTAAGATATAACAGTTCCGAATTATGATAGTTAAAAGATCAGGGAATGTGTAAAAAAAGTATTAGTTCTGACTTGTGATTGGTAGGGTTCTGGGTTAGCTATAAGACCAAGTAAGGAATAATAGCTCCGACTCATGATAAGCACAGTTCCCCCAAGCAAGTCCCACGCATCCTATTGCTTGTCGTATAAGGCGACTATTAGGGGGGATGGCGGTAGACTTGTGGACCAACAGCCATTACTATACAACAAAGCCTTGCTATTGGCATTTTTGGTATGGCACTGCCGAGGCTGGTGAGGCAGGGATAGGTGCCACAGGGGATTCTACTAGTCTTACCTACGCAATGGTTGGCACCACACCAGAGTTGGCCACAGTGTTTACATGGTGGGGCAGTATTGTGGCAGGATTTTGTTGCTATAAAATCCAAGTTGCCTAATGTACAGTAGAGTCTTGGTATGGTACTGTCTTGTTGTTGCACTGTTGAGGCTAGTGTAGTTTGCAGATATTGCAGGTGCAGGTGCTGCAGTTGGACTTGGTCGAGTCTTGATATGGCACAGTTAGCACTATGCCAACATCAGGCCTTTGATATATTCCAACTGCGGATAGGCAACCACGTCTAAGCTGTTACATTGCTTGTAATGGGAAATAACCAAGGAAGTATGAGAAAAGAATGAAAACAAAATCAGAAGAAAAGAATAATTTTTTCTATCGAATTGTCAACGGGAAAGTGAAGAAGTGGTACTTGACAAGAAGGGAGGAGGAGAAGGAAGGGGAGAGAGAAAGATAGGGAAGGAAAAAGGGGGCGAGAAAGGGTTGGGGAGGGGGAAACCGTGTGGGGGGGGGGGGGGGAACAATGGGGGAGGGAACCTGAGAGGGGGAGAGAGGGGAATTGGAAGAGGAATACACGTAACAGAGATATTCAATATAGAGAAAAAGAAACCTAATGAAAAAAATAAAAGAAGAAAGTGTAAACTGGTCTAAAGTAATGTGTATGGTCTTTTGTAAAAGAAATTAGAGATTGGCAACTTCATAAGACAAAAAAAGCCCACGGTGAAGTTTTTCTTGGCGACTTCATAAGACAAAAAAACAAAAACACGGTGAAGTTTTTCTGTGAAACAAAATTAAATCAAGATACAAGGGTAGAAGTAATGGGATGGGAAGAATATAATTTTTGGAGAAGGGACAGGGAGGGCGACATAGGCGGAGGAGCTTTAATCATTATTCACAATAAACTAAAAGTTAAATCAATACTTAGACAATAATAAAGCAGAAATAATAGTGGTAGAAGTGACAAATGATAAAAATAAAAAGACTGATATTGCATTTATGCCACCACTTAAAAAGGTGTGGGAAATGGAAGAATATCAAAGATTAAAAGGCAAAATTATCAAAACTATGGAACAATTAATTCACAGAAACAAGTTAATACTAGTTGGAGATTTTAAATGCCAAGAGATAAATTGGGAAGAGAGGGATGCAGGTAGCAATATAAATTCATGGGGGAATGTAGTACAGTACTGTACTGTACTAGACTTGATTACAGAAAATTTATCAATTTAGCATATTGAAGAAAATACAAGAAAAAGGGGTAGAGATGAAGCGTCCAGACTAAACTTGGTTTTCACCCGAGATCCCGATATAATTTTAGATACAAAATACTTACTTCCATTTGGAAATAGTGATCATGTGACAATAAAAATGGAGATATGATGGGTTATCCAGAAATACCAGAGAAAGAAAACCATAAAGAAGGGAGATTTAACTATGGGAAAGCCGACTTTAAACAATTGCAATTTTACTTAAGAGATGCGGACTGGAGTGGAATTGAACAGAAAAGCAATGAAAATGAGAAATATTATGTGTTTAAAATAATTTATGAAGATAACAGTTAATAGGTATGTTTCAAAACAAGGAAACAAGACTGAAAAGATCAGAGATTAGTTTAATGACAGATGTAGAATAGCTAAAGATAAAATAGACCAAACATGGGACATAGCCAGGAAAAGGAGACTTGCACGAACATGGAATTAATATAGTAGGCTAAGAAACAAGTACAGTACAGTAGGTCAGAATCAGGAGACAGGAAGCAACCAGTGTCACTTACATAAATTGTTTGTAAATTGTGTGAGAAGAATACAGTATAAAGAAAAGATAGATCAAGTACTTAGAAAAAAATAGCTTACTCTCTGAAAGACAATTTGGATTTCGAGAGGCAACTTCATATGTCACTAATTTGCCGAGTTGTTATGATACTGATATACAGTACTGCAAAAGAGGGAGGCTAGATAGACTGTATATCTGGATATAAAGAAGGCCTTCGCTAGAGTTCCCCAGAGTAGACTTGAATGGAAATTAAAGAAGTTTGGAGGGGTTCAAGGAAATTCATTGAAATGGAAGGAGGACTATCCCTCGGAAAGTCAGAAGAGAACCATGATTAGAGATATATTCTCAACATGGAAAGATGTTACTGTAGGTAGCACCAACTAACTTAACAAGCTTGACCCCTTAACTTCTCATAACTCAAAATTAATTAAAGCAATCGACCTGACATTTCTATAATTTGGGAAGAGCCCACCAGGAAATAGGTGTGGATATTTACAGCCAGTTTGCTCTAGGCCCTTTTGAATTATGAGAAGGGGTTAAGATTATTGTCAAGTTCGTTGGTGCTACCTATAATGGAGTTCCACAAGGAGAAGTGTTGGCTCCCATTATGTCTCTGATAAAATTTCATTGGGAGGTGTTTGGTGTTGGGAGTGAATGTAATAATTATATTATACGGTATATTATATATTATATATCTGGCGTAGGGATGCGGCGACCCCACCGCCCAAAATTTTGGTGGTGCAATCAGCTTCTGGAGCAGTGGACCCCTGGTTCCTATCTTCAGAAAATTCCTGTGCTTGGTATGCTTCCTGCCAGGGCCCCACTAGGGTAAATAAAATAGCAAAACAGTGGTGGAACTGCCATCCGGGTGAGGGACTGCCCTGGGTCTGCTCCTTCAGTGTTAAGGGCCATATAGGTTAATCCACATAGTGGAAATGGCACTGTGGAGTGGGTCAGTGGAGGCATGTCTGGGAGCCTGGAGGCAGTTTCTGCCATGGCCATACCTTTTGGGGCGCTTCCTCTGGAAGCGAGGCGTCAGATTGATGATGATGATAAATTATATGCCAAAGGAAGTAAACGCATACTGTACATGAATATGTTTGCTGATGATGCAAAGGTAATGAAGCATATATTGAGTGAGAACCGCTTTAGAGAGCTTCAAAGTGATCTGGATAAGATAGATAAATGGAGTAAAATGTGGGAATTGGATTTCAATACAAATAAATGTCATGTGATGGAAATTGGGGTGAGTAAAAGAAGACCTCATTGGGAATATAAATTGGGGGAATGCATTAATAACCAATCAGAGAAGGAGAAGGATTTGGGCATTATAGCACAGGGAGTTCTCTCATCGGAGAGCCATATAAATAAAGTTGTTGGAGAAGTTTATGGACTGCTGAATAAAGTAAAAATAGCATTCAATTACAGTAAACCCTCGCTCTTTCGGACTAATTGGGGGAGACCCCTGTCCGAAAGACTCAAAAGTCCGAAAGGGCCGAGTCCGAACTCACACTTCAGCCATTCGGACTTGTCCGAATGTCTGAAATAATGTCCGAAGTTTATAAGGCCGAAACTCGGCTCTTCGGTCCGAATGCGAAATAATTTTTCTCAGCCTTTCAGACAAATCCGAAAGGCTGAAATAATGTCCGAAGTTTATAAGTCCGAATACACATTCACCTAACCAGACAAGTCCGAAACTCGGCTCTTTGGTCCGAATGCGATTTAATTTTTCTCAGCCTTTCGGACAAATCCGAAAGGCTGAAGCATGAGTCCGAAGTTAAATGTAGTCCGAAAGTGTAGTCCGAAAAGGACGGAGGTATTTTCTCAGCCTTTCGGACAAATCCGAAAGGCTGAACCATGAGTCCGAATTGAAATGCTAGTCCGAAAGTCTGAGAATTCCGAAAGATTGAAGTCCGAAAGAGCGGGGGTTTACTGTATATGAATGAAGATATGTTAGTAAACATAATAAAATCAATGGTGTGGCCAAGACTAGAATATCCTGCAGTGGTTTGGTTACCCTATCTTAAGACAAATTAGAGAAGGTGCAGAGAGCTGCAACTAGGATAACCCCTGAATTAAGAGAATTACTGACATATGAAGAAAGATTAAAGCAGTTGGAATTGCCAACTTTAAGAGATAGAAGGGAGAGAGGGGATATGATTATGATGTATAAATGTGTTAGAGGGTTGGAAATGATAGACAAAGAAGATTTCATTGTAAGGGAAGTAGGAGGGACTAGAGGACATAAGTAAAAGTTAAAAAAGGCAGATGCAAAGGGGATGTGAGGAAGTTTTGTTTTCCATATAGAAGTATTGATAAGTTGAATCAGCTGGATGAATAAGTGGTGTGCCAGGAATATCCATATTTTTAAAGAAAAATTAGATAACACATACTTGGGAAGCGGGACAATACGAGCTTAAGGGATCAAATCCAGTATAAATGTAGGTTATTTGTAGGGTAGCAATTGGTAGGGGTCGACTGTTCATGCTCCGCTCACGGGTACCTACCCGATAGCGAGTGCTGTATGTATTTTGTACTACTGTATTGTTAATATCTTATAAAATTGCAAATTTGATCTAAATATAACATTTTGATAAAATTTTTAGTTTCTTTATTCATACAGAATTTAATAAAATTTACCGGAACGTTCCGGACTTCCTAAATTGACTAATTCCTTGAACGAGACGATAGTGCGTTGTTATATGTGCGATTAGTTTGTTGGGAAACAGATTAACTTGCTCATTAGTTATGTACACTTTATGTGGTGGATTGTGTTCTTTTATTTAAACATTTGATTTTATTCAGCATTATTTCCACATAGCAATTTTGATGAGTTCTTTTGCTTTTATCTTGTGTCGTCCCACTTTTGGTTTGTTTATTTTGCAAGCTTTAAATTAAAATACTACAAGTAGGTGATTACATACAATACTTGACGTTGGTTTCCATTAGATACTTTATAACGGCTCAGGCATGATTGGCTTTCCGCAGTTGGAATATAATACAATAAAGTCCCGTCACAACACCGCCCCATTATGTCATCACTGTGGCTGATGTTGGTATAAGGCTAACCGTGCCTCAGCAAGACTCAACTAAGTCCAACTGCAGCACTTGCACCTGCAATATCTGCAAACCACAGTCCCACACCAGCCTCAACAGTGTCACAACAAGACAGCACCATACCAATTGTACATTAGGCAACTTGAACTTTAGAACAACAAAATCCTGCCACAACACTGCCTCACCATGTAAACAGTGTGGCCGACTCTGATGTGAAAACAAAGTGGGTAATCCCCAATTGCAACACTGTAGTTATGTGGGAGAAACCGGCTCTAACACTATGTTACCACTTCCAGGGACCATTATCAAACTACTGGGAACACCAAACCACTCCAAACTACAGGGCCGAATGTCCTTACTGATTCCCTGAACAATATTATCAACCATATTGATGTGATGCTGGAAAGTGTAACTGGTCACTGACCCAGTATACTTTCCAGCAAAGATACATTCTCTGACCAATACAACTGGCCACAGAATGTGGATTATGGGTGAATATATTGGTCAAGGAATGCATTTACAAGTTATAATTAGTATAAACTCATCTGTATCTGTACTACACTTAATAGAGATCATATTATGCTATAATATAAATGCTTCCAAGCTTAACTTGTTAAAGATTCAAAGATTCAGAAGGGTGTATACTTATTATGGCTCGTGAGTGTTCATCAATTCGGTCAGTAATCTACCCTGATTTCCAAAAAGTGAGGCAAGTTATGCGAAGCAAATCAAAAGGAAAATAAAAGGCAGATCTCTAAACATTATTCTATATTTGATCAATTCAGGGTTTGTGTAATGTATGCTAAAGGTTAAATGTTGTCGAGAAACTTGGTCAAGTTTCGGCCACTAACCCGGAGTACTTCAGCTGCTCCTGTTGTGAGGTTTGTTCTCAACTGAAATTTAAAATCAAACTACAGGTTGACAAATAATAAATCATACGCTACATCCTATATTTTTCTATGAAGAATGTTCTCCCTATAAACGCTACCACGAATTGGTGTGTTTATAGTGAACTTCCTTCACAGAAAAAGACGAAAACATTTTGTCGATCCAATTATAAAGCTCAAGTAACCATAGTTTGACCTCTAATTTCAGATGACAACGCACTTCACACAGGAGTAGCTGGGAAAGCCCGATCGTGGCCATGTCCTTCCTTAGGGACTCGGGGCTGTTCGGCCAGGCAGCCTAGGGAACGGCAATAGCAACAACAGGAGTAGCTGAAGTACTCCAGGTTAGTGGCCGAAACTTGCCCCTTACGTATAGCACACAACAGTATTACCAGAATAGATATGAAGTATCATGGTCATATTCAGAGTCTGTTTCTATGTCTCACTACAATGTGAACTAATGCCTGCAATATTTGTATTGTGAATGCACAAGCTCAGTATCTGCCTTTTTGGTTTAGCTATAAAATAAAATAAAAATATGAGCTGTGATAGGTAGGGTCCGGATAAGCTATAAAAGCATGCAAGATACTGTATTTGGATGACCTCGATAGCATTATTATTATTATTACCTGTATTATTATTATTACCTGTATTATTATTATTATTATTATTATTATTATTATTATCTTATACTACTACTACCAGTATGTAGTCCCATTGAAAGAAGTATTATTATTAAAATAGGGATTCGCACCAAGCCTAAAAAGACTATGTGATTGAAAGAAGTAAGTTCTAGATAGGTCTGCCAGATTCAATGGTCGACTAGGCCACTAAGTGGGTGAATGGTATATTGTGGAATTTTCCCATGCACCAAGACTCAAACCCGAACACTTGTGGAGTTAGCCCGTCATTTTGCCTAATCGACCTTACCACAAAACAATGCTATGCTAAAAAGAATCACAAAGCAATTACTGAACTACAGGCATGGTTTCACATGTTATCAAGAAATAAAAATAGACTGAGAATATAGCCAACAATATTTACCCTATCAGTTCAATGGTGCCATTTTCAATTTATTTAACCGATCTTTATATTATTTATTCAGCATAGGAGGACCTGTGGGAGTCTGTAACAGTTGAGAGGTCATTCCTAATCTGAATATAATACTCTATGTTTGCTAGAATAAAAATGACAATGACTTCAATTACTGATTGGGTTAATGCTAAGGGCACAACCATGCAGAGACTACAGTACTTTGTGTTAGGTGAGTGCTTAAGTGAGATAGATATGTTAAGTTAAAAAAAAATATATATATATATATATAACACTGTATATACTGTATATATATATATGTGTATATATACAATATATATTTGATGTGTGTGTTAGTGTAAGCTTGGTCACCAGGTGATCATATTCCATGCTGCTCTTTCTCTTGTCAGAAACTATTTTTTTTATCGAGATATTGCTAAATAGGGGTTTCACGAAAAAAAAATGCAGCCATACAATCACTGGGTGTACATACTGTAGGTGTAAAACACTTTGGCTTCACAATCGATAGAGTTTGGTGTTTTGGTTATCCTAGCCCTTTAGTGAGAAAGTGGATGAGAGTGCTGCACAGTCACAGTCAAAATTTGTATCCTACCTCCATCACTTCAACTTTGGTTATCTCTAGTTATAAGTGAAAAAATAATCCTCAAAAGACAAACAAAGCCTTTGCATTCAAGGTTCATTCAGTCTGCTTCAGGATTATGTTGGCAATAAACTGATAGAGGAAAACTGATGTGAAGTTATGAAAATAAGAGCTGGCTTTTCTCCATGGCTGTACAGTAGTGTCGCAGCAGTGCAGGCAAAGAGAGTTTACAAAAGTTGCAATCTGTGTTGGTGCTTTCATTACAGGAATAATGCAAAGAGTTCTGCCTTTCATGTTAATTAATTTACCAACTTGATAATGTTGTCTAATATAATATGCAATATAGTAAATCCTCAATTTTGCTGTACAAATAATCATGGATACAATATAATGCATATGTTACTGAGTGTAAATTCCCAGCCTACTGTAGTAATCTAAACTACTTAAATTATATTGAGATTTCTGCAAATGTATTAATCACATATTTCATTATATATATACAGGCTGTGTATATATATACTGTATATATATAGGTAAATATTAAGGAACACCACATTCTTAACATTAAACCTCTATTACAAACCCCAATGCACTTGAATAAATTAATAAAAGCATATGATCCTCCCGGGATTCGAAAAAAAAAAGTCCAAATAAGACATAGTTATG
Organism: Paralithodes platypus; assembly: GCA_032716605.1. Lineage (NCBI taxonomy): Eukaryota > Metazoa > Arthropoda > Malacostraca > Decapoda > Lithodidae > Paralithodes > Paralithodes platypus. The sequence continues at coordinate 40,852,353 of CM064493.1, forward strand.
TTAATGTATAAGGGATTTAGGTAGATGAATTAGAGAGATAGATAGATAGAAAGAGTGTGTATATCGAAGGAAAAAAACAAAACAAAAAATCTATCAAACGTAAATCTTCCGTCTCTGCTCCCACGGAGGGGAGAGTTGAAATATTTTGTTGACTATCTCATTTATTATTTATCTATGTGCTGGAAGGATATTATATTTTTCAATTCCATCACATTAGAAATTATTCAAAGATTACAAAAAGTCCAAATAAGACATAGTTATGTTAATGTATAAGGGATTTAGGTAGATGTATAAGGGATTTAGGTAGATGAATTAGAGAGATAGATAAATAGAGAGATAGATAAATAGAAAGAGTGTGTATATCAAGGGAAAAAAAAAAAATCTATCAAACGTAAATCTTCCGTCTCTGCTGGCACGGAGGGGAGAGTTAAAATATTTTGTTGACTATCTTATTTATTATTTATCTATGTGCTGGAAGGATATTATATTTTTCAATTCCATCATATTAGAAATGATTCAAAGATTACAAAAAGTCCAAATAAGACATAGTTATGTTAATGTATAAGGGATTTAGGTAGATGAATTAGAGAGATAAAAGATAGAGCAACGGACTTTGCTCCAACTTTTTTTCCATCTGGGTCCATTGTCCGACTACGTTTTTTTACCGTAATTGCCGATATCCGGAGAATCGGAGTCCGTTGAATGGAGGTTCGAGTGTATATATATATAGGTAAATATTAAGGAACACCACGTTCTTAACATTAAACCTCTATTACAAACCCCAATGCACTTGAATAAATTAATAAAAGCATATGATCCTCCCGGGATTCGAACTCGGGACACCACACTCAGAAATATAAGCATCTAAACCATTACACCACCAACACAGTTAAAGGCTAAGTACACAATCACGATTAATATCCATTTTCGAATTTTGGATATCAATCTAATCATGTACTTAGACCCAACTGCATTATGGAAAGCCTAATGTTTTAGTGAGATGGTTTACTGTAGTGGAAATGTTATCAGTTATACAATAATAAACTTATCACCAAGTGCAAAGAAAAGGCACTCATATTGGAGAACACAGAAATTTAAGTAGAGACATAAGGCAAACAAAATTAAAGTTGCCACTGTATTAAGGGAGCCCACCTCGCCTTTTTTCTCTTTCTCTCCCTCTCTCTTTGGCTTTTATCCATTCGGCCCAATTCAGCCTACTGTTTTAAGACGTTTACCCCCATCCAGGTGTTAATATTTTCCTGCCGAGCGGTAGCTAGCCAGCATATATATTTTAGTTTTGACAGCAAGCTAAATCTGTACATTTTTCGATAGAAAAATGTCTCCGGCGAAGCCGGATTTCTCCATACAATGCTGGCTCGCTATCGCTCGCCAGGAAGAAAACGACACCTAGATGGGGATCAACGTCTTAAATAGTTGGCTGAATGGGGCCGAAAGGATACAAGCCAGAGAAAGAGAGAAAAGGATTGAAAGATAAAAAAAACAGGTTACCCCCCTTAATGTTGTATAAATCACCAATCTACTGTACAGTCATAGTCATTGATGCTGATACTGTATTATATGTTCCAAGCGGTTTCGGGTTGAATTGAAACTCCTCATGAAATATTTATCTGATATTTGTATTTTGGGAGGTTAGAGGCTACAAAATGTATGAGAATGAATGACTGCGACCGTACCATTGCGAGTAGTTGTTGTCGTTCCGTAGGCTGCCTGGCCAAACAGTCCTGAGTAGTAAGAGTAATAGTGGCATACCTAGCTTTAATTAGACAATTTTGTGCAGTTTAACCCTTAAAGATCGGGGCCCTACTTAAGTCCGAATTGAAAAAATTGGACTATGTGACGGGGCCCGCCTTAAGTCCGAGTGCAATTTTGGCGCAATATTGGCTCTGAGAGAGAGACGAGTGACTGGAGGAGCATGGGTTACCTCATGACCGCTCGCCACGGCCGCCGTGGACCTACTGAGATTTACTCCACTTACATCCACCCTCACTCCCTCGCTACATACGTAATTATATGAAGAAATTACCGTATTTTAGCGATTTTGCCCTTCGGTTGCACGATCGTTGCAAGACAATCAGTGATTGTAGAAGGATGGTTCGGGTGTCATTGGAAAGCTCAATTTACGCCCTTTCAGGGATACATACTTGTATTACGCTCTGGGTCTTGTTTATGCATGAAAAAGAGCACGGAAACAACCCCATTTATGGTCAAAAGCCCCCGCTGGGCGGCACGGTCAAATATACCACCTAGCCCGCTAAATAAGGGTTAGGAAGGATCTGTGGTAGTATAGAGGGTTAAGTGAGATAGTTTGAAGCCTGTTAATTGCTAGAGGCCCCTTTTAAACTGAATGAAATCGTCTAATAGTAGCCAGAATAAAGTAAAAGGACGGCACTAATATTGAACGAGGCTTTGTCTCGAGTCGGCCACCCACTGATAAAAAAAAAAGGGTATATGCCAGAATATTTTAGTCCTAATAGCTGACAATGTGCAAGATGCTGAGGCCAAATTCAGAAGATGAAGAGAAGGCATGGCGAGCAAGGGTTTAAGAGTCAATATAAACAAAACCAATCATCATCATCATCATCATCTCCGACGCCTTGCTTCCCCCTGGGAAACCCCCACTAGAGGATGGCCATGACAGAAACGTCTCCAAGCTACTTTGTCAAGACATGCCTCCCTTGCCCGTGCCACAATGCCCCTTCCACTACGTGGAAGTTTTTCTTCAATATATTTTTCCACTTTCTTTTCCCATACCATAGGTGGTCTTCCACTACTAGCGGTTCCATTCACCTGACTCCCATATATCTTTCTTGGCATTCTGTCTTCATCCATTCTCTGAACATGACCATACCACCTCAAAGTACTTCTCTTTATCCACTCAACCACACCACAATCAATGCCCAAAGCCTGCTCTTCCATTCCAAAGGACTCGTACACTTCCCTATTACTTGGCCCATCTAGCCTATTCATGCCAGCTGCCATTCTGAAAAAGCTCATCTCCACAGCTCTTAGTTTGAAGAGGTCCTCGTCACTTGCTGTCCATGTCTCGCTAAAAAAACCAAGGTTATGCATTGTATATTGAGACGAGGCAATGTGGAAAAGAGCGGTGCATACCCATGTGCAGTGTGTGGAAAGGGTGTGGGCAATAACTCAATTCGGTGTAGCATCTGTCGATGTTAGGTGCACCATGGGAGTAAGCGCTGTAGTAATATAAAAGGACCCCTGCTGAAGGATTAGTCATTAATTTGAGTGCGTAGTGTGCAAAGGCGATCTTGTGTTAAATGATATCCTGTGGCTGTGAATTTTGGAAATGAGTCATTGGAGCTGGTGGACAAGTTTTGTTACCTAGGAAATACCATCTCTGCCGGTGGTGGGGCCGAGGCTGCCACTGTCGCTAGAATTAGATGTGGCGGGGGGAAGTTAAGAGAACTGCTGCCATGAACTATGAAAAGAATGCCTCTCCCCTTGAAGAGAAAGGTGTATGCCTGTGTTAGAAGTGCAATGACGTATGCCTCAGAAACATGGGCCGTTAAAGTAGAGGATATCAACAGAATGGAACGTAATAAGATGAGAATGGTGAGATGGATGTGTGGGGCTAGGCTGCAGGATAGAATAACAAATGATGAGCTGAGGAGACGTTTAGGTACAGTATATAGAGATTAGCGAGGAAATGCGTACAAATAGACTGGGATGGTATGGGCATGTGGGGAGAATAGATGAACAAAATTGGGTGAAAAGATGCAGGTCTGTAATTGTGGAGGGAGCTGCACCAAGGGGTGGACCGAGGAAGACTTGGGATCGGATTATACGTGCCGATCTCAAATCCAAAAACTTGACAAGTGAAGCAGCCCTTAACCCCTCGATTACCAGAGACGCGCCTTATGCATCGGCAATGTATGTAACGCTAAACCCCAGAGCCGCATAGGGTGCGTCGCAGTTAATTACTCCGGTCCTATGGCACCTAGAGGGCTTAGATTTGTATGGGAACTGCGTAAGTATCCCATGCAACAATGCCGATGGTTGAAAACCTTCAAAGTCCAGCCGCGTGTGCGTGAGCGCGCAAAAACTGGTTTTTGCCTACCCATTTCCCCATGTTAATTCCAACTTTCGGTAGCCCCGTAGGACCCCTTATTGACCTTGGGGATCGTTTTTTTGTGGTATTTCCTTCATTTCTAACCCATTCCAGCTGTTTTCTGGAGATTTGTTTTTTTCGACAACCTGCTGGTCCTGGAGTGTACAATTATATTATATTGCCTGGTGTGCAATGGGTTATTAACCCACTGAGCACCAGGGTTGCCTAGAACACCGCCATTAGGACAAGAGACTGAAACTACACGTTATGTGTGGAGCACTCATTCTTAAAATGCTATGTATGTATGTAGTATATAGATACTGTAGATACTGTAGATAGCAGATTGATACAGATTATTGGATATAGGTGCCGTGTGTGACGCCATCTTGATACAGTGGCAACTTTAGTATTGTTGATGGTATAGTCATGAGCACTAATAGCTAAGCACCTAACTGAATATGTACCAAACATAAACAAGAGAATATATTACTATATTATATCCTAGATGATTCAGAACTAGGATTTAAAGATTCAAAGATTCCAATGGGTGTAACCCTATTAATGCTCACGACTGCACTTAATGTAATAAATAATAGCACAGTATATTTATTATATTGGTCACATACATACATAATAAATGTATCATTGAGTGCAAAGAAAATTAAAACCTAAATTTATGTAAATTCTAAGATAAGTATGTCTAAAGTAGCAATGCCTTAATATTATCATCTGTTCTGCAAATATCGGTAACCAGTACCGGTATACCCGGGGAAGGGGGGGGGGGAGGGAGAGAGAGAGAGAGAGAGAGAGAGAGAGAGAGAGAGAGAGAGAGAGAGAGAGAGAGAGAGAGAGAGAGAGAGAGAGAGAGAGAGAGAGAGAGAGAGAGAGAGAGAAGAGAGAGAGAGAGAGAGAGAGAGAGAGAGAGAGAGAGAGAGAGAGAGAGAGAGAGAGAGAGAGAGAGAGAGAGAGAGAGAGAGAATAGAGAGAGAGAGAGAGAGAGAGAGAGAGAGAGAGAGAGAGAGAGAGAGAGAGAGAGAGAGAGAGAGAGAAACATTATACCTCTGGAAGTGATAAAATTGTCAAAACATATCAAATTTAATGCATATTTTCCTGTATTGCCTCTTTACAGTCATCTCAGAAACAACACTGCCCAGGTTTGCCACCCTGTTGAGCTGATGTCCCTGGCTCTAGATTTCACACAAATTATCATCCTAGGTCTGTGGTGAACTATTGATGTGACTGTACATGATATGCAAGATTTTAGGTTACTTATAGGATCAAATACGGTCATATGATTCAGGAGACAATGTTTAAGACAAACTATAAGGTCATCATCATCATCTCTGACACTGCAAGACCTTGCTTCCTCAAAGAACCAGTTTCATAACAAATATGATAGGTCTCATGCCATACCAATTATGCTTAGGTAACTTGTGTGGGTGACAAATAGCCGACTTGGTATGTGATGTATCAATTGTATAAAGCCTACAAGGTGCATCATATGACCTTAGGGCTTTTATCTTCACACTAATGAAGGATATCTAGCTTCAAAAAGATGTTACAACACCTGGATTTAGGTGGTATTGTATCAATACCTCAGTGGCCAGCCTCACAAGGTAATGTAACATCCAAAAAGATCATACAAAACTCATCCTTGTGAAACTCCTGCTAAAGGATACCCATGGCAGTAATACATCCAGACTACAGTACTTTGTCCAGACAGTTTTCCTTTGCCTGTGCCACAATGTCCCTTCCATTAAAAAAAAAAAAAAAAAAAAAAAAAAAAAAATTGTCTTGCTAGAACTCCTACAATAACATTATTATTCATGTATCCTTGTCAACTGTAATTCAGATAAAAAGCTAATGTAAAATATAAAACCTAATACCGGTACCTGTATAGGTAAAAATTGTCATTACCATATTATTAATAACTGAAAAATAAGCCTAAACTAAATTCATGACCTAATATAGGTAAAAATTTAAATATATAAAATCACTGCACAGGAAAATAAAATTCCAGCCTGAACCAAATTCATAACCTAATATAGGTAATATTTTCAATCATCAGAAATAAATATTAAATTGAGAGCAAGATTATAAATACTACCAGATATATCTATTTCTTTTTTCCCCCCATTACTTTAACCAGGCCACATTAGCTCAATACTATAACTCTCATAGGGCTGGCCAGAAGCGTTATGTAAGAATTGCTATATATCAGTACCAATTAATAAGTGATCAAAATGGTATGTCTAAAAATATGTTCTTTTATTGGCAAAACCAAATTCTTCCTCCATTTCAAGCATTCATACTACAGTAAAACTTTGCCCATCCAGACTAATTGGGGGAGAACCCAGTCCGGATATGCCAAAAGTCTGGATATATATTCAGCCATCCAGACAAATCCGGATGGCTAAAACAGGAGTCCGGATATCTAACTTAAACAACCAGACTTCGGTTTCTGCCATTCAGAAAAATCCGGATTGCTGAAGCATGAATCCAGATATCTAACTTAAACAACCAGACTTAGGTTTCAGCCATCCAGACAAATCCGGATGGCTGACATACAATTCTGGATGTAACGCTGGATGTAAACAATAAGTGCGGTAACTTGTATTCATCTTGTACGTTTCCGGATTGACTTTTATTTTCCCCAAGCCATCCAGACAAGCTTGGTTGGCTGGAACATGTCTGGTGTCGAAATGCCAGTCCAGATCTCTAGGGTTTCCGGATCTGAGAGCACCGGATGGGTGGGGTTCTACTGTACTACTGCAGGAGGAGTTAGGCCCTTTTTTCACAAGAAGTACTTTACATATCTTTAGACATGGCTTAATCAGCCAAAGTGATATCCGCATTTCTGGACATCGGCCTTTCTTGAACTCAGCAAGAGAATTGCAAAATAATAGGATAAAAGATCAAAACCATACTTATAACCAAATAATGTGTAGGCAAAAGTGTAATTATCAGAAATCACTGCTCAAGAAGGAAAAAAAAGCTAATCAGGTTGCCGCTGTCCATGAGAAAACTGAGTTCTGTTGAATGCTTCAAGAGACAACTTAAAACTTTTCTCTTTGAGAGAAGCTATGATCTTGAGAGAGGTGTCATGACAGATGGCTATAGAGTTTAGGCTATTTTTGCCACTGCTAGTGATTGTTAAGTGTGTGTTGTATATAAGCTTTCTTTTGATGCATTGATTTTGTTCTTTTTTCTTTCTCTTTCCGAGCGCTAGTGAATACTGTACTTCGGAAAAATTGGCGCTTATGAGAAATAAGTAACATGCTTATTATTATTTATTATTATTAATCATGGAAAATCTCACAAATTAAATTATGTATATACACTCAACCCTCAGCTATCACGCACTTAGCTATCGCGTTCCACAGCTATCGCCTGCTCCCCAAAAGCTGTCAGACCATGGCTTTCACGCCTATGAGCTGGCTATCACGCACCAAATGTGGCCAAAAATACAACAAAATTGGAAATTCTCGGGCTTGGGAATTCCCAGGCGGGCGGCAAGCATACGTTTACGATACTCGCTCCCTGATTGGGCGTGACTCATGGGAAGCAAGCGCTGTGATTGGCCGCCACCCATCCTCCTACCCTCCCGCCATACTTACAATTTCTCAGTCTTACTTGTACCCACATTGTTGTCTGGTGAAAGCTGTGAAGTGTTTTTATATCTGTGAACAATGGCTACTAACCCACCCCAACGGCCACCGAATCCCCCTACCTTCGCTCAGCGTAATGTGACCGCACCAAATCGAGACATTAAGAAGAGAAAGAACCTTACGTATGCTCAGAAACAAGAAATTGTGGACTTAATAGGCAAGGGTGAAACAAAAAGGAGTGTGGCAAAGAAGTTTGGAGTGAATGAATCGACAGTGAGGGGGATTTATCAAAAGCGAGAAAACATAAAGAGTCACATGAAACTTGCCCCATCAATTGCTGCATCGAATGCCTTTCGAAGTTCTAATAAAGTGCTACTTAAGACGGAACAAGTGTTGGGGCGATACTTGAATAAGCAGGCAAAGCGGAACTTGCCCGTGGACACACGTGAGATTACGGTCACAGCCAAGGAGATTTATCAAAGTGTGGCTCGTAAGCTTGGTGTGGATAACCCCCAAGCATTTCAGGCTTCCAAAGGGTGGGTTAGCAAGTTCATGAGCCGCCATACAATTAAGAGTGTTAAAGTATCGGGTGAGGCGGCTAGTGGGGACAGGCCTGCCGCTCGTGCATATCCAGAGGCCCTGAAAAACATCATAGAAGCGGGACAATACACTCCAGACCAAATATTTAACATGGACGAAACAAACTTCTATTGGAAGACAATGCCCAAACGTACATTTATCACCAACAAGTCAGCCAAAATTAGGGGTAGAAAGGCAGATCACAGACTTCTTTCGTGGTCGGCCAGGCCCCTCCGACCACCCTCAACCAGGCCCCTCCGACCACCCTCAACCGGGCCCCTCCGGTGAGCCTCGACCACGGCAACAAATCGATGAACAGCCATTACTTACGGCACTTGAATTGGATACAGTGGATGATGACACTTCAGAATTTGAAGGATTTGATGTTGAAGGGATACTGAACGAGATAGAGCAACGTAGGAGTGGCCAATAATTCGCCACCCCTAGCCTCGGAACCCAACCCACCTAAATCCCTCAACACACCTAAAAAGGTAAATGTGATGGTGTAATATGTTCTTATATTTACTTTTATAATGTTTCTTATAATTATTATTATGTTATGTTAGTGTTCAGTGGAAATTATTAGGTAAAAATCGCAAAATACGAAAAATAGTTGTCAAATTCGGCACCCAGGCACCAATTAGAATTATTCCCATTAGTTCATCAGTATGGCTATCGCGGTTACGGCTACCGCGCGGCTATAGCTGCACCAATTAGGAGTGATAGCTGAGGGTTGAGTGTACTGTATATACCAAGAACAGCTGTGTGTATGGTATGTAAAAAATATTATGTACTAGTACCTCTATATTTTTTGTCTAAATTATAGTCTTAACTCTACATGATATGTAACTTTTTATTACTGCACCTATAGTTTTTACCCCAGCATTTTCAGATTGTAAATCCTTATCAATTCTTCCTTTGAATTTTAACATAGTACAGTAACGTTTTAGAGCGTTAATTAATTCCCTTTGGGATAAATCGGCACTTTTGAGAAATAAGTAACCTGACTATATATATATATATATATATATATATATACAGTATATATATATATACCGTACATATTATTATTGAACTATTATTATTTGATTACTGTACTATCATTGTTATTATTACTACTAGGCAACAGTATGGTATATTGTATATTTATAACTTTTATGAATACTGTATATCATTTATCACTCAATGAGTATCTTTAAAAATCTATAATTGTTTGCTTCTCTAACAAAAACAATATAGTAAATATTATTTACCTTTGGGGTAGTAACCCACTGAGCCCCAGCTAGTTATAAATAAATGTACCACCAGGGACCAGCAGGTTTTGAAAAAAATATATATATTTCCAGAAACAATAGCGAATAGGTTAGGGGGGGGGGGGGAAAAAAAAAAAAAAAAAAAAAAAAAAAAAGAGGTCAAAATGGGGTCCTACGGAGCCCCGAAAGTCAATTTTACAAGAGTAAAAAATTGAAGGCAATAACCCCCAAAAAACATGTTTTTGTGCGCTCACGCACATGCGGTTGGAGGAGAGTTTTCAACCATTGGCATGGTTGCGTGGGATACTTACACAGTTCCCATACAAATCTGAGCCCTCTAGGTGCTATAGGACCGGAGTAATTAATTAAAATGTAAAACTTGCAAACTAAACAAACCAAAATTGGGACAAGGACAATATAAAGTCAAATTAAATTATCAAAATCGCTATGTGGAAACAACGCTTACTAAAATGAAAATTATTAAATAAAAGAACACTGACGCAACATATGTGACGCTGGGGTTTAGCGTTACATACATTGCCGACGCACTGTTTGCGTCGCTGGGGCTCAGTGGGTTAATAATCTCACATACTGTAATAAAGTCTTTGCATCAATAGTCAACTGTCTTTTCCCTAACAATCTATTTATTTTCCTCCTTTCAATAGTACCGGAGTGGGTGGCATAGCCTACCATTTTTTATTGCCGTTCACTTTTTGGGCGATTTTTGCATGTATTCATTACTTTTCTAGTTTCCTCCCTAGACCTCCATCAAATTAAAAAAAAACATCCATTAGATCCCCGTTCTAGATTAATTTGTAAATTTTTCGGTAGAAAAATGTCCCGGCCTTTTGCCGGTTCTTCCAACATTACAGGCTCACTATCGCCAGGGAAAAAATCGACACCTAAATAGCACGAAAGGTCTAAATATTGACGACGAAATGGGGCGAAAGGTCTTAAAATCAACTAACTAATGGGGCAAAGTGGCAAACATCTTAACATCTGAAAACTAATGGGGCTAAACATGAGGGAGAAAGTGGTCCAGAAAACCGACCCATCCCCCCTTAAATGACAAAGTTAAGTGATCCCAAAGGAGTCTCGAACCCCTGCAACCAAGCCTCCCTATATATTGTATGCTGTAGTACGGTCGCGCTAATAAGTCATGTCCCAGCTGTCATTACGTTAGGCTTGCTCTGTGCTGTATTAATGTCTGTCAGATGTTGAATAGGGTGGGTAAGTGTAGGAGCATGTTGGTATATTTCACTCAATATGAAGAAATGAAGCTTTGATATTGCTGATGCCAATTATTGATATAAATATACTTGGTGCCGAGACATCACTTATTAGCGCGATTGTACCTTGTTCAGCTGTTCACTTTAGTAAACAGGCAACAAATGTCTCTTACTGGCATAAATCAACTGCTGAAAGTTACAAAAGGGTAATGTTAAATTTCAATGCAAGAGGGACAAATTATTTCATTGGCCTCTATTCCACACAGGTTTTTGTTATACTGTATGTTAAGGCCTTTACTTTGGGATATTTCCTTGTTTCTGCAGATGTACTGAACTAATGATATTGGTCTTAATAGCACTAAAGAACAGGTTTCTCCAGTTAATTGGTTCAGTATCCTACTGAGCCACTTTATGACAAAATTACTTCTCTATCTATCTATCTATTGCCTGACGCCGTGATCCCCGAAGGGGTGGCCACGAACGAACCGCCCCCATGCACCTCTGTCCCCAGTCAGTCGACGCCCCTCCTCCCAACCAGCACCGCCTTCGTTCATGTAGTTCCTCACTCCATCCTTCCACCTCATATTCGGTCTACCTCTCCCCCTCTGTCCCTCCACCTCGCTCTCGTACACCCTCTTAGTCATTCTCTCGCTTTCCATACGTTCCATATGGCCGAACCATCTCAAGTTGTTCCTTTTCACACTTTCCAGCACATCTACCTCCACACCACACCTCCTTCTTACTTCCTCATTAGTCTGTCTATCCCTCCATGTAACTCCGCACGCACTCCTTAAGTAATTTATTTCCACTGCTCTCACTCTTGGTCTGAGTCTCTCAACCAACGTCAATGCTTCGCTTCCGTAAGTCAGTGTCGGGATTACCACACTGTCATGCAAGGACTTCTTCACTTCCATACTGACCACCCTATTTCTTGTTACTGCTTTTAGCGTTCCTACAACCCTCTTCCCCTGTTGTACCCTCTCCCGCACCTCTTCATCCATAGTACCATCTTTACTCAACACACTGCCCAGATACTTAAAAGAGTTGACGATCTCCATAGCCTGACCGTTCAGCTTCACCTCACACTCTGTGACTTCACCCCTTTCGAAGACCATAACCTTGCTCTTCCCCGTATTTACCTTCAAATTCCGTTTTTCGCACACTGTTCCAAACTCATTTACCAGACCCTGCAACTCCCATTCATTATCACTCATCAGAACTGTATCATCCGCAAACAGCAGTATAGGTAGCTTCCACTCAATTCCCTCCCTTTTCAGCGATACACCAACATCCACTGCTCTTGATAGTATTTCTTTCATAACTCCATATATACAGTAAACAACCACGGGGACATCACACACCCCTGTTTCAAACCAACATTCAGGTCAAAGAACTCGCTCTGCTCACTCTCCACACGTACTGCCGCTTTTGCACCCTCATACATGCTCTTCACTGCTTTCAGCAACTTGCCCTCTACTCCGTATATTCTAAGTACTTTCCACAAACCTTCTCTATCCACTCTGTCATAGGCCTTCTCCAAGTCCATAAAGGCAACATACACCTTTTGTTTCTTCTCCAGATACTTCTCCACAACACAATTCAGGGTAAAAATCTGATCTACACATCCTCTTCCCTTCCTAAAACCTCCCTGCTCGTCGCCTATCCATTTCTCCGTTCTCACTCTCACTCTCTCAATCACTACCCTACTGTATACCTTCCCTACTACGCTTAGAAGACATATTCCTCGGTGGTTACCACACACTCCTCTTTCCCCTTTGCCCTTATATAGGGGGACTATTATGCCAGTCTTCCAGTCATCGGGTGCACTCCCCTTCTCCCATGCTAGTTTGCACATTTTCCATACCCATTCTATCACTATCTCACCACCATACCTCAACATTTCCCCACACACTCCATCTGTTCCTGGTGCTTTCCCCAACTTCACTCTTTTCATGGCTTCCCACACTTCTGACCTCCTGAAGTGTAGGTCTACTTCTCACCCAAAGAAATTACTATATCATTGTACAAAAAAATATTAATAAGAAGAACATAAGTTTTTCTCAAAAAGTCTGCCAAGTCACATAGCATCAACACCAATGTCAGACATAAAATATATATACCAGTATGTACTGTAATGTATATACAAACAGATCTCGGAGCCAAAGTTCTGACCAAAAGGGTCACCAAAGACCGAGCTGTCTGGAATGTCGCCCTTAGGTGAACTTACAGTAATTAACAATGATGGGGTGTGTCTAAGAATACAGGTCTCTGTCCTTCAGTGCAATGACACTGCTGCCTGAAGAACTGTCATGAGATACTTGCAGGCAGTGTTTGCAAATAATGTTACCTGTAATTACAAAATATAAGTGATAGGATACCTCAATAAGGCTAAATTGCCGAATGAATCTAACACTCTTTATAACAGTAACATAAGTACAGTAGTAAGGTTGAACAAAAAAAATAAATAAATAAAGAAGAAAAGAAAAAGAAAACAAAAAGTCTATTTAATCCAAGAGACTTACACTGGACACAATGTTGGGAAGATTGGCTGCAGCGGAGGTGGGCTGAGTGGCAGCAGAATTTGAAGTCAAATCAGGAGCAGCACCAGATTGGGAGGTGGGGGCCGGCAATGAGGAGGTAGTGCTTATTGTTGAGGCTGATACACTGTTCCCTCCTCCCTCTCTCCCACCTCCCGCTGCCGGCTGGGGCGTCAAGGGCGACCATTGGGCATTCGCAGGAGACGTGAGTTCAATCCCTGACAGAAGGTCCAAGTTCGAGATACCTGTAGAGGATAATGTTGTTGCTGTGGAAGTTTTGGTGGTAATGGTTGTAGTGGTGGAAGCTGTTGATGGTTGTTGTGGTGGTTGTAGTTGCTGTGGTAGTTGTGGTGGTTGTGGTTGTTGTGGTGGTTGTGGTGGTTGTGGTTGCTGTGGTGGTTGTGGTTGTTGGTATGGCTGAGCAGTGGTTGACTGTGGTTGTTGTTGTGGGTACTGCTGAGCTTGTTGCGGGTATGTCTGCTGTGGATATTGTTGTTGTTGCTGTGTCTGTGAATAAGGCTGTTGTTGTTTAGGTTGCTGTGGTTGCTGCTGTGGTGTCTGATACTGCTGTTGATTGCTGTACTGCGCCCACATCTGACCATATCCCTGATTGTACGTCCCATACTGTCCCGTCTGTGCTTGGGTTGGTTGCTGTGTGGTCTGGCTGTTCACTGAGGTGGGGAGGGCTGTGGTAACTGTGGTGTTGGCCTGTACTGTGCTGGTCTGGTACTGTGGAGGGCCCGACATGCTGGTACTAGTGGCTGTTTCCCCTGCCCGGCTTATACTTGTCGATCCTATGCCGGCTTGTGGATAATTGGAGTACATATTCCACTGCGTACTGTACGGACTAGGGAGTGAACTAGGTGCTGTGCTTGTACCGGACTGACTAACCGGCGCAGCACTAAACCCGCTGGAATAACTTGCATAATTGGTGGTCCCTTGGTTTGGATAGGTGGTGGATGGTTGCGTTGTCGGTGTCTGATCGCGATAATTAGTATTACTCTGATTCATGTAAACAACACCACCTGAGGGACTCTGGGTGTCCACTTTGTAAGTAGAACCCGCCTGGCTGTACATAGCGGAGACTGAGGTGTTGACTGGGGTCTGGGCAAACTGGTACGGGTGCTGTGGGAAAGGCTGCTGTGTCGTTGGAACAGCGGAGGGATTGGTTGATGTAGCGGCTGTGGCACTAGGATGTTGCGGCTGTTGATGTTGATAGTAGCCATAATATCCCTGGGTACTACTAGCCCCAGGTTGTGAGGCCTGTGTGGTACCAGTAGTGTTGGTCTGAGTGGTTGAAACGCCGGCACCATAGCCAGTGGAAGCCGCAGGATAGGACGCAGTACCAGCCGGATGTTGTGGTGATGCCTGTGGGTGTGTAGTAGCTGTATGATGAGGAGACACATGATCTGCCCTAGCTTGAGCACTGACCCCTGTTGTACCCCCAGCACCACCCGGATAGCCATAGTAATACTGGCCACCGTAACCGTAACCCGCCGGCTGCTTATAAGTACTGGGCTGCGTGGCATTGGTTGCTGCTGCACTAGGGGCACTAGCTGGGGTAGTCTGGGGTGCCGCTGGGTAGGAAGTAGTTGGCGTTACCCCTGGGTACGATGCAGCAGTGGAGGCACCTGGATGAGATGCAGCTGTGGCCCCTGGGTAAGACGTAGCTGTGGATGCCCCTGGGTAAGACGTAGCTGTGGATGCCCCTGGGTAAGACGTAGCAGTGGCCCCTGGGTAAGACGTAGCAGTGGATGCCCCTGGGTATGCTGTAGTGGCAGTCTGTGCCCCAGGGTAGGTTGATGCATTAGGTTGGTGTGCTGGGTAGGGGTAGGGACCATAAGGGGTCTTGTAAGGTGAACCAGAGCTTTGTGGAGCCGGGGATGGGGCAGTAGAGGGTGCGGAGGGAGGGTATGCTGAGGCCTGCCCGGGATACCCCACCATATATCCTCCTTGCTGCCCACTACAAGACGTCTGTGGATCATTCTGTTCAGATCCTAGCGGTGCTGGTCTCATGCTGCTAGAATAAGAGGCGTTGGGGTCATTGTACATATACCCCGATTGACCCTGAGGCTGTGAGGGTGTAATCATTCCACTACCACCAAAACTACCACTGACACCACCAGCAACACCGCCAATGACACCACCCTTCATATGCTGCAAGTAATCCTTCAGTTTGGGCCCAGTCACCGAGCTAGGGGCTGAATCGAGGGCTTGTGGGGGTGGCATCGCTCCAGGACCCTTTGGCAATGTGGTGCCCCCGGTAAACTTCTTCACATTCGCTGAGAGCACTTCCCCGCGCTCCTCATCCTGCACCGAACAAACACTCTTAGCACGCTTGGACAATTTATTCACCTGACCCTCTAATTTCTTGTAGAACTCAAACGCATCCTCGGCTTTTTTTAGAATGTTTACGTAAGCGTTGTAGGAAGCCGTGAGAGATGCGAGCATATCCGAACGTTGAGCCTGGACTTGGTTGGTGAGGCGGCGGGTGGTGGCGTAGGCTGCATTGGCTTCCGAGAGGGCCTGGAGGATGTTGCCCTGCGCTGTCATGTTTTGCTCTAACACTTGTACCTTTAAAATAAGATAAAATTATAAACTATCAATACTATACCTATAAGTTTTCTGTCATCTGTAATCATTATGGCCCGTATTCCTAAACAAACTTCAATCTTTGTCGGTGATAATTACTATAGTTTAGTCGTACTCCTAATCAGTCAATATAATACGATAGTACAGTATAAGTTTTAGGAAATTATTACAGTACTCTCATTGGAATTACAACAATTATCTTATGACATTCACTAGCTATGAGTAAGATAAAACTATAGTAATTACCACCGACAATGATGGGGTTTGTCTAGGAATAACGGCCTATATTTTACTTTAGCTTGGAGTGCCTCATGGTAACACCTATATTATACTGTAGGTGCATTAAATCTGTCTCTATGGTACAGTAACTCATAAATTACAAGTCCCTAAGAACAATGACTACACCTAAAAGAACTATCACAGTGTATACCCAGGTTGATTTGTGCTCGCATAGCTACAGGCCTTTATCATTAAAAAACCTTCCACTAATGGAAGTTTTTCCTCAATATATTTTTCCACTTTCTTTTCCCATACCATAGGTGGTTTTCCACTATTAGTTGCTCCACTCACCTGATGCGCATGTATCATGCTTGGCATTCTGTGCTCATCCATTCTCTGAACATGACCGTACCACCTCAAAGTACAGTACTTCTCTTTATCTACTAGACCACTCCACATTCAATGCCCAAAGCTTGCTCTTCCATTCCAAATGACTCATACACTTACCTATTACTTGGCCCATCTAACCTATTCACACCAGCTGCCATTCTGAAAAAGCTTATCTCCACAGATCTCAGTTTGGAGAGGTCCTCGTCACTTGCTGTCCAAGTCTCACTTCCATATGAGAGTGTTGGGAGCAGCACACTGTTCCTCAGTGACTTTTTCACTTCTTGGCTAACTATTTTTCCTACAGTATTAGAATATAAGCATGTTCTCTAATTACCTTTCTCCCTTGTATTTTTCTCTCTTTGATCTCACTCTCCATTTTACCATATATGCACAATACAGCTCCCGAATACTTGAAACTTTCAACCTCTTCTAGTAATATATTTATAATTTTTATGTTACAACTTCTATATTTTGCCTTAAAGTCTATGATTTCATGCATTTTTCTCTCAAACATCTTTTCTTCTTTTCGCATAGCCTGTCGAAGTCTGTGACCACTCTCTGAAGTTCTTTCATATTTTCTGCCAACAGGAATGCATCGTCCGCAAATAGGCATGTTAAAATCTTCCACTCTCTTCCCTCCGATTCCAGCCCCTTTGTACAGAGGTAAAATCACTGCTTTCCTCCAGTCCTCTGGTACACTTTCCATTTCCCATACTAATTTCCTACAGCTCTATCTCCCCCAAATCTCAGAATTTTACCTGGTAAGTTATCTATTCCAGCAGCTTTGCCCATTTTAAGTCCCTTAATTGCTTCTTTTACTTCTCTGCTTTTCATCTACCCCCTTTATTCTGCCTTTCTCCATTCCCATGCTTGAGATCTTTGCCTTGCCCCTACTCTTTAAAGCTAAACTACTTAAATGGTCTTTCCACACATTCACCACATCGTCACCCTCCACCACCTGCCCATTCATGTCACTCATTCTACCACTCGAGATACTCTCGGTCTTCCTCCCTCTGGCTTATTTCACAGCTCTGTAGTATGCTTTCTTGTCACTCAGAAATTGTTCACTAATCTTCTTCCAATATTCCTCATCTGCCTTCATTTTAGCATCTTGTATCGTCCTCTTCACTCTTTGTTTCAAGCTCTTATATTCTTGTTTCCTCGCATCTCTAGTTTCTCTAGGTATATTCTTATGCAGCATACTCTTTCTTCTTTTTTACTATTTCTTCTATCTATTTGCTAAACCATTTATTAACTTTTTTTTCCAAGATTTTTTTTTTTTTTTACCACATACTTTCTCAGCTGCTTTAATCAAGAAGTCTCTTGTACCTTTCCATACTCAAGTTTATAGTATTTCCTAGATATATCATATCATAAATTTCTCTTGCATGGCATTTCGAAAGTGAGAAACTCACCCCCATAGCACAACTCACGAGAGGTTGTTGTTGTTGTTGTTCCCTAAGCTGCCTGGCCAAACAGCCCCGAGTCCCTGAGGAAGGCCATGGCCACGATCGGGCTTTCTCACAGAGCTCTCATTGAGTGTAGATTGTGTTGTTGGCGTAAGTGGTTGTGTGAAATGCAGTCTTCTATGATGTGTTTAATGGTATGGGGTGCTGTGTTACATCCCGGGCAGGAGTCGACAACGGAGTCATCCAGTCTCTTCTGATAGCTCAGGAGAGCTGGATGGTGTCCGCATCTCAGCCTGGCCAGGTGGACTCTGTCCTCGCGAGGAAGGGAGGATTCGGAAGGATGGATTTCGGGAGGTCGTGCATGCAGCTGCGTGTTGTCTGTGAGTGAGTGGATGGATCGGTGAGAGATATGAGTATGGATGTGCTTCTGGAAGTTGGTTAGGGGTGGGCAAGGAGGGAGGGAGGACAATAATTGTGTGTGATACCGTGTGCTGGGTGTTGTTTTGATATTTCTTGGTGTCTGTGGGTGTGTTGCCATGTAGTTTAGTGGGTGGTCTTGGTTCGTGGAGGCTGCTGCCAGGAATTGAGTGCCTCTCATGTCCAGATGGTCTTTGACTGAGGATTTTGGTTTCTTGATGTAGGTGATCTGTGGGTGAAGTAGCTGTGCAGCCTGTAATGATCTTCAGGGCTTTGTTTTGAATAGTCTGTAAAGTCTTATGATGTGTTTCAGCTAGGTTAGAAGCCCAGGCTGGGCTTGCGTATTCCATCACTGATCTTATGTATTGTTTATATACTGTGGTGGTAGTTTCTTTGTTGTGTCCAAATTTTGTGTGAGCCAGTGACCTAAGGGCGTTAAGTCTGGGTGTCAGTTTCTTTTTAATGTTTGTGGTGTGCTGTTTGAATGTCATATGAGTATCATATGTTACTCCTAGGATTTTGGGTGTGTGTGTATGTGTTAGGGGTGTGTTGTTTATGGCGAGTTGAGGGATGTATTCGTGTTCTCCTGTCCAACTTGTGAGCAGGGTTGCGGTGGATTTGGCTGGGGCTAGATTAAGTCTGTTTGTAGTGCACCAGCCATGTAGTGTGTTGAGATAGGGTTGAAGGAGATCTGTTGCTCTTTTTGGGTCATGGTGTGTGCATGTGAGTGTTATGTCATCTGCATAGGAGGCTAAGTTTATTTGGGGCGTATTGGGTGTAGTTATATCGTGCATGTACAGATTGAAGAGTGCGGGCGATAGGACGGATCCTTGTGGGACTCCGTTTGGAAAGTTTCTGATTTTAGATGACTGACCGGCTAAAGATACGTGTGCACATCTGCCTGCTAGGAAGTTGGCCAGTCACCTTTTTGTGTTGTTGTGCATGTTTGTGTTGTAGATTTTGTTTGTTAGGTTGTGGCGGGGGATGGCATCGAAGGCTTTACTAATGTCGAGTGTGGCTAATTGTGATCTGTGTGGTGGTCTAGCCGAGTTAATGCCGTCGAAAGCTCTTTGTGTAAGGTCTGTGAGAAGAGTGTTTGTGGAGTGCAGTGGCCTAAAGCCATGTTGTGTTGGAGCTAGGGGTAGGTCAGGTGTAATTAGTTGTAATACTAGGCGTTCCATGACTTTGGAGGGGGAGCAAAGGAGTGTGATGGGGCGGTGCGAGGAGGGTAGCGTGGGGTCTTTGTTGGGTTTGGGAAATGTGATGATGATACCATGCTTCCATATGTTTGGTATTGTGTTGTTGTTGTTGTTGTTGTTCCCTAAGCTGCCTGGCCGAACAGCCCCGAGTCCCTGAGAAAGGCCATGGCCACGATCGGGCTTTCCCACAGAGCTCTCATTGAGTGTAGATTGTGTTGTTGGCGTAAGTGGTTGTGTGAAATGCAGTCTTCTATGATGTGTTTAATGGTATGGGGTGCTGTGTTACATCCCGGGCAGGCGTCGACAACGGAGTCATCCAGTCTCTTCTGATAGCTCAGGAGAGCTGGATGGTGTCCGCATCTCAGCCTGGCCAGGTGGACTCTGTCCTCGCGAGGAAGGGAGGATTCGGAAGGATGGATTTCGGGAGGTCGTGCATGCAGCTGCGTGTTGTCTGTGAGTGAGTGGATGGATCGGTGAGAGATATGAGTATGGATATGCTTCTGGAAGTTGGTTCGGGGTGGGCAGGGAGGGAGAGAGGACAATAATTGTGTGTGATACCGTGTGCTGGGTGTTGTTTTGATATTTCTTGGTGTCTGTGGGTGTGTTGCCATGTAGTTTAGTGGGTGGTCTTCGTTCGTGGAGGCTGCTGCCAGGAATTGAGTGCCTCTCATGTCTAGATGGTCTTTGACTTTGAGGATTTTGGTTTCTTGATGTAGGTGATCTGTGGGTGAAGTAGCTGTGCAGCCTGTAATGATCTTCAGGGCTTTGTTTTGAATAGTCTGTAAGGTCTTATGATGTGTTTCAGCTAGGTTAGAAGCCCAGGCTGGGCTTGCGTATTCCATCACTGATCTTATGTATTGTTTATATACTGTGGTGGTAGTTTCTTTGTTGTGTCCAAATTTTGTGTGAGCAAGTGACCTGAGGGTGTTAAGTCTGGGTGTCATTTTTTGTCTTCATGTTTGTGGTGTGCTGTTTGAATGTCATATGAGTATCATATGTTACTCCTAGGATTTTGGGTGTGTGTGTATGTGTTAGGGGTGTGTTGTTTATGGTGAGTTGAGGGATGTATTCGTGTTCTCCTGTCCAACTTGTGAGCAGGGTTGCTGTGGATTTGGCTGGGGCTAGATTAAGTCTGTTTGTAGTGCACCAACCATGTAGTGTGTTGAGATAGAGTTGAAGGAGATCTGTTGCTCTTTTTGGGTCATGGTGTGTGCATGTGAGTGTTATGTCATCTGCATAGGAGGCTAAGTTTAGTTAGGGGCGTATTTGGTGTAGTTTATAATCGTGCATGTACAGATTGAAGAGTGTGGGCGATAGGACGGATCCTTGTGGGACTTCCGTTTGGAAAGTTTCTGATTTTAGATGACTGACCGGCTTTGCGCAGTGGCAGTATCGGAACCAATGAGGTTTTAGAGGTCCTGTCATCTGCGTATAAGTACGGTTATTATTGTAAATTCTTGCTAAAACGCACCTCTGTAGCTTACCGTGACTAGTTACGGTAAGTATTCCTACTCCGCCTTCTCAAGGTAGCCGCGTTATTAACACCGTCCTATTTTTAATCCTCCCTTTTAAAATTTTCTAACATTTTTATTTTTGCTTGACGGTGGAACTAAAGGGGAGGGCTGTGGTGCTATTTTCCTTTCAGCAGCAACACTTTGTGTTTTTAATTTTAAATCCGTCTTTTAATTTCCACTATAAAAATTATCCCCCTTGTAACTATATTTCGGTTGTCCCCCTGTATAATTTTTGTTCTCCACCTATCTTCTTAAATAAGTTTTCATTTTTACTGTTTTGTATGTTTTTTTTACTTATGTTGGTATCAGAAGTTTTTTAGTTTTTCTTTTAGTATACTTTTGACAATCCGGCGCCTTGTTTGGAGGCATTATGTCGGAGAGCAACACAAAAAAAAAAGCCCCAAGGTCCTCCTTGGAAACAACTGTGATCGTTATGCTGCCGGCCGGGACCCCCTCTGGGGTGGAGGAACAAAGGCAGAAAAGTGGTTGAAACTTCGTTGGGGGTGTGAAGGAAAGCGTGCTCCGGTGTCTGTGCCTATCAATGCCAATGGCATAAATGATTTTAGCACGAGAGAGTGTCTGATGCGAGAGCTTAAAGAGGGATGTGTGGGATGTGTGTGGGGTAGGTGAGACGCACCTGTTGGGTTCTGGAGTGTGGGATGGTGAGAGTGAGCATGATTTGTGGGGTGGGGAAGGATGGGTTGTCCATGGTCTGGATTGGATGCAGGATATAAATGTTAGAAAAAGGAAGGGGTAGCAGTAATTTTGTCAGAAAGGTTGAGGAAGTGTTGTGAAAAACTATGGATGCGTGGACTCAAGAATTGTATGGTGTGAGTTGCAAGAGGGGATAGATAGGTAAATACTTTTATGTGTGTCTATGCACCATTCAACCAAGAAACTGGGAAAGGTGCGGAAGAAAATAGAAAATTTTGGAATAAAGATCAATAAATGTATAAGAGAAAGGCAAAAAGAGTGTACACAAGTAATATTAGTAGGCGACATGAATGGGTACGAGTTGGAAACGAGGAGATAGAAGGGTATATAGGGGGGTAAATGGGGTGTGAGAGAGGTAGGAATAGGAATGGTGACTTCCTTTTAGAGAGTCGTGTGTGCGGAGAGAGGGAGATTTTTGTTTTTTTCTGGCTAAACACATTTTTTGAACTATCGTCACCTGCATAGATATACATGGCACAGAGGTGTAAGGTGAGCAGGAACAGAAATCTCAAAATTGTACTACGCCATGATGGACTCCGGAACCTAAAAGGAATGAAATTTTTAGATTCCAAAAGCTGTAAGAGGTAATGCTGACGGGATCAGACCACTATACAGTGCTGACAAAAGTGAGGCTAAGGAAGGAGAGTGGAAATATGAGAGGAAAGAGAGAAAACTGACAGTAGAGAGAAGTAAAAATCTTTTTTTTGTGAGAAAAATTAAATGAAGAATGTAATGTCAACCAAAAATACAAGGAGCAGTTACCTGAAAGAGAACTATAAAGGACATGGATGTTCTGATAGCTCTGGGAAATACTCGTAAGATTAAGTATGGAAAGGTACAAGAGACTCCGATGATTAAAGCAGCCGGCTGAGGAAAAGTAATGTGGGAAGGGAAGAACCTTTAAAATGTGGAAGACAAGAAAGGTAATGCATAGGTTTAGTAAAGAGATAGAAAGAAATATGTTGAAAAAAGACAGAATAGAGTTTCAGAAGAAGAAGTTATGCTGCCAAAAGAATATACCTAGAGCAAAACTAGATAGCTGCGAGGCAAGAAGAATATAACAAATTTGAACCAAAGAACGTGAAGAGGGGATGATACCGACTCCTAAAAGGAAGACGAGATGAGGCATATGGCGAGAAAGATTAGTGACACAGTTTTCTGAATGACATGGAAAGCATACTACAGAGCTGGGTGAAAGAAGACCAGAGGGGAAGAAGGAGGCTGAGAGTGTCTCAGGTGGTAGGATGAGCTGACATGAATGGGGAAGTGGTAGAGGGTTATGGTGTGTTGAAAGTATGGAAAGATCATTTTTAGTAAGCTTAGCTGCTAGAAATAAAGAGTAGGGGGAAGGCAAATGTATCTCATCTCGCATAGGAAATGGAGAGAGGTAGAATAAACAGGGTAGTTGAAAGCCAGATAAGCAGAGAAGCAAAAGTAAAAGAACCGCAATCAATAAACTTAAAATTGGGGCAAAGCTGCTGGAGTAGATGAACATCCAACAAAGGTGAAATGGCTGAGATATGGAGGAGAAGAAGCTGTTTGACCTAATGCATTAGGTCTGTAAATTAGCATGGGAAAAGGAAAGTGTACCAGAGGACTGTGAGAAAGCAAGTGATAGTACCCTTGTACAAAAGGGGCAAGGGTAGTAAAGAAGATTGTAAGAATTACTAGGGGAATTAGCTGCTTAGCATACCTGGAAAGGTACACGCAAGAGTAGTAACACAGGAGGCTACAGAAGATAACGGATGACAAAATAGGCGAGGAACAGGGAGGTTTCAGAGAAAGGGCAGGGGCTGCGTTGAACCAGATAGCCCTCAAGGCGATTGTTGGTAGAGAAGTATCCTGGCCAAAAACAGAAATACCCACCCCCTATGCAGCATTCATGGATTTGGAAAAAGCGTATACGACAAAAAGTAGACTGGGAGGGCCTGTGGGATGTGTTAACAGTATATGTGTGGGCAGGAGGAAAGTTGCTAATGGCAGTAAAAATCTTTTTATAGGAAATGCATAATGGCAAATGTGAAGGTAGGGGATAAAGTTAAGTGAAAGTTTTAGAGGGTCAATGTAGGTGTAAAGACAGGGATGTGTCATTCAGTTAGTGGTTGTTCAAATATATACATGGATGGATGTGAGATTAGGGATATGTAGGGCTATATCAATGTGGTGTGGGAGGCTAGGACTCGGAATCAGAGGGAAAAGAAACATTGGACGATTTGTGTAACAGGCCTATATGCGGACGATGCAGTCCTGTTGGCGGCAAAAATGCTGAAGAACTTCAGTAGAGTGGGTCACTGACTTTGAGCAGGGTGTATAATGTGAAAAGAGAAAGTTAAAGGTCAATGTAGGGAAATGTAAGGTAATGGTGGTTTGAGAGAAGAATGCATGAAACTATAGATTTCGCACAGCTAATGGAAAAATATAGAATCAAGAAAGAACAACAAGAAAAGTGTAAAATATAAATTGATAAAAATGAGAGTACTAGAAGAGGTTTTTGAAAGTGTTTTCAAGTATTTGGGATGCTGTACTATGCAAATATGGTAAAATGGAGAGTGAGAGGAGATAAAAGAGAGAAAAATGCAAGGGAGAAAAGTGAATTGGAGAACTTGATAGTATTCTCAAAGGAAGAAATGGTTAGCCAGGAAGTCAAAAAGTCAGCTGAGAAACAAGTGTTGCTGCTCCCAACACTCTTCGTATGGAAGCGGAGACATGGGACGGCAAGTGACGAGGACCTCTTTCAAACTAAAGAGCTGTGGAGATTGCGCTGTGTTCAGAAACTGGGGGGGCAGGGCAGCTGGCATGAATAGGCTAGGATGGGACCCAAGTAAGGGGCAGTGTACGAGTCCTTTGGAATGAGACAAAAACGAGGCTTTGGGCATTGATTGTGGTTTTAGCTGTGTGTTGAGTGGATAAAGAGAAGTACTTTTGAGGATTGGTATGGTCATGTTCCAGAGAATGGATGAAGACAGAATTCCAAGAAAGATATATGGGAGTCAGGTGAGTGAACCGCTAGTAGTGGAATACCACCTATGGTGATGGGAAAAGAAAGTGGAAAAATATATTGAAGAAAAACTTCCACGTAGTGGAAGGGGCATTGTGGCACGGGCAAAGGAGGCATGTCTTGACAAAGTAGCTTGGAGACGTTTCTGTCATGGCCATCCTCTAGTGGGGGTTTCCCAGGGGGAAGCAAGGCGTCGGAGATGATGATGATGATGATGATGACCGGCAAAAGATACGTGTGCACATCTGCCTGCTAGGAAGTTGGCCAGCCACCTTTTTGTGTTGTTGTGCATGTTTGTGTTGTAGATTTTGTTTGTTAGGTTGTGGCGGGGGATGGCATCGAAGGCTTTACTAATGTCGAGTGTGGCTAATAGTGATCTGTGTGGTGGTCTAGCCTTAACAGGGTTGCCTGGAACGCCGCCATTAGGACAAGAGACTGAAACTGCACGTATGTGTGGAACACTCGGTCTTAAAATTTTATGTATGTATGGGATTAATTACTTATGGGCGGAACCCGCCTCCGGACCCTCTTATCTATACCATCTATTTATGTTTCCTAGGACAATATTTAATGATTTTGGAACATATTAACATCCACGAGAACCTGGGAAAGGCTTCGGTCACCCGGGCAAGTACCACACCTCTCAAAAACCACACACACGAATTACACTGTTTTTTCTACACCGAGAAATTACTATCCGGCTGTCATTTCTCGAAGACTTCTTCTAGCCGGAGACATCGAGAGCAACCCAAGACCCAATAACAAATACATTTGTCCAACGTACTCAAAACCTATCACATCGAGTCGCCACACAAAGGGATCACAACACTTGCCTCCACGGAACACTACACAAACCCCTGGACCTATTCCTCGTCTCCCTCCCTCTCCCAGTCATACCCCTCACCTACACCCCTCAATTTGAGCTCTGGTTTTCATTTTCTTCTTGGCATAAGGCTTGGTCCTGTACAGAGTGAGGTTTGGCATCCTCCATTCAACCTTAGCCATTTCTGCCTGTCTCTTTTGCTGTACTAATTTTCCAATTTCGGGGGCGGGGGGCTAGGAATCCTCCTCCTCTTGTGAAATTCATCTACTAGATGAGACAGAGAGAGCGAGAGAACGCCAAAGTGGTCCCGGACCCTAAGAATTGGAACTTCAACCCTTTCCCTGCGGGAGACGTTCCAGAACGCCATGGCAATTTACAGCAATATACAGGCTTTTAAAGCCTCTTAAAGCCTGTAAAATCGAGTGAGAGGGAGCGAGAGCGCGACAGGTCACCCGGTAAGATTGTTTCTTAACGCAGCATATTACAGTACAGAGATAACGAGATATAGAGATGGGACGCAGGGGAGTGTACTTGATTTGATATTTAGTAATGAGGAGGATGTCAATGTGGATAGCTCTATAGGTCGCAGTGACCATGCTTGTATAAGTTTTAGTTGCAATTTTAAAACAGAAAGGGATAAAAGAAGCAAACAAATATTCACATATGATGGAGCAGATTATGAGTTGTTGAGACGGTGTTTGGACATTGACTGGAGGAAGTACTTGAACGGTGAAGATGCCGAGGGAATGTACATGGAAAGAACTAGGCTTGAAAAGACAAAGAACTCTTTTTGTGATAGAGTGGTAAATGAGTGGAACGCACTGCCCCAGTATGTGGTCGATTCCGAATCAGTAAAGAAGTTTGAAAGTAATCTTGATAAAGCATGGGGAAGACAAGATTTGAAGTTTGATTATAAAGCAAAAATACAGAATAGTGAAAATGTTGCGTCTGCTACCGCCGCCGCCAACACCGTGAACGACCGCAGCAGTGCAAGTACTGGCACTGAGCTGGATACACAGGCCTAGTTTGCCTTTTTCCAGAGGATCTACTGTAAGAAACTGTAAGAAAACTAATGGGGCTCAACATGAGGAGAAAGTGGTCCAGAAAAACGGCCCATCTCCCCTTAACCCTCCAGACCCGGAAGGGCTCTTGAACGCCCATAAAAAACACACCCGAGCTACCCAGAAGGGCTCTTAACCCATAACTAGCGGCGCGCAACATAAGTCGAGTATAATAAATCTGGACTATCTGGCGGCGCTCGACATAGGTCGTGTGGCAATTTCAGCACATAATGTTGCTGAGAGAGAGAGAGACAAGTGGTGGCAGGAGAGTAGCGAGCGTATGACTGCTCCAGACCACCGTGGCGAACCTACTGACACGAATCCCACCTCCTCCCTCCCTCTCTCACTCTCTATATACGGAATTGTATGGGGAAAGTGCCGAATTACATGCTTTTTGCAAGAAAACTAGCCATCATAAAAGGATCGTTATGGTGTCATTGGAAAGCTCTGTTTATGCCCTTTCAGGGATAGATACTTGTTTTACGCTCTGGGTCTTATTTAGGCATGAAAATGATCACGTAAACAGCCCTATTTTGGCTAAAAACACCCCGCTGGGCGGTACATATAAATAAACCGCTAGCCCGCTAATCTAGTGTTAAAGACCCATGAGCTCAAAGCCTGTAAGCTTGGTGTGCGAAGCGTACGTCCGACGCATGTAAACAACAGCCGGCTGGACTGACGCCCCGCATCTCCGGCCACAAGAAGGAGTGCGTCGCTTGTTCGTGTGTGCCTGTATGTTATTGTTAAGTATCGAAAAGTAGTGTAAAGTGGCTGTTTTTGCCATAAAGTTATCTCCAATGAAATCATCATCACAACTGAACCAGTTGACTTAGAGAGTTCTACTTAATGCCATTCTACAGGTACGAAACACATTTACGCTTGGGGATGCGCGGGAATGCGGAAGCAGTCAGAATAACAAAGATACGGTAGTGTAGGCGTAGACGTTTTTCGGCCAAAACCCCCGGATTTCGGGGAATATTTATGTAATGCGTAGCCGGGGCTGGAGGGTTAAGTGTGTTCAATAGTTTTGCATTATCATTAGGGTCATACCTTCTTCTCTACTTTCTGGTCTATTGAACCATAACAAAGAGAGGGGGAGGGAGTGAGTGCCCCCGACAGTGACAACCAGTCTGATGATGATAATTATATGATGGACAATATGGAACGTATGAGAAGCCAGAGAATGACTAAGAGGGTGTACGAGAGTGAGGTGGAAGGACAGAGAAGGAGAGGTGGAAGGATGGAGTGAGTTAGTTAAGTTATGTAGAGCAGATTAACCAGACCACTGAGCTCCATACGGAATTCTCATAGGTCTGGCAGGATGGAGTGAGGAAGTATATGGATGAAGGCAGTGCTGGTTGGGAGGAGGGGCGTCGACTGACTGGGGACAGAGCTGCATGGGGGCGGTTCGTTCGTGGCCACCACTTCGGGGATCAGGCAATAGATAGATAGATAGGAAGGACAAGCAATAATATGGCTTCAAACTATCTCAACCAACCCTTTCAACTACGGTACCACAGATCGTTCCTAAGCTGCATAATATTGTATAAATATACTGTAGCTAGAATTAATTATAACACACGTCACTGGTACTCAAAGGGTTAATCCCTACTGTACTGGCGACGTTTTTTTCATTATTATTACCATATTCGTATTATTATTATTATTATTATTCTATCTATCTATCTATCTATTGCCTGACGCCGTGATCCCCGAAGGGGTGGCCACGAAGGAACCGCCCCCATGCACCTCTGTCCCCAGTCAGTCGACGCCCCTCCCCCCATCCAGCACCGCCTTCGTTCATGTACTTCCTCGCTCCATCCTTCCACCTCTCATTCGGTCTACCTCTCCCTCTCTGTCCCTCCACCTCGCTCTCGTACACCCTCTTAGTCATTCTCTCTCGCTTTCCATACGTTCCATATGGCCGAACCATCTCAAGTTGTTCCTTTTCACACTTTCCAGCACATCTACCTCCACACCACACCTCCTTCTTTACTTCCTCATTAGTCTGTCTATCCCTCCATGTAACTCCGCACGCACTCCTTAAGTAATTCATTTCCACTGCTCTCACTCTTGGTCTGAGTCTCTCAACCAACGTCCATGCTTCGCTTCCATAAGTCAGTGTCGGGATTACCACACTGTCATGCAAGGACTTCTTCACTTCCATACTGACCACCCTATTTCTTGTTACTGCTTTTAGCATTCCTACAACCCTCTTCCCCTGTTGTACCCTCTCCCGCACTTCTTCATCCATAGTCCCATCTTTACTCAAAACACTGCCCAGATCTTAAAAGAGTGACGATCTCCATAGCCTGACCGTTCAGCTTCACCTCACACTCTGTGACTTCACCCATTTCGAAGACCAAAACCTTGCTCTTCCCCGCATTTACCTTCAATTTCCGTTTTTTCGCACACTGTTCCAAACTCATTTACCAGACCCTGCAACTCCCATTCATTATCACTCATCAGAACTGTATCATCCGCAAACAGCAGTATAGGTAGCTTCCACGCAATTCCCTCCCTTTTCAGTGATACACCAACATCCACTGCTCTTGATAGTATTCTTTCATGACTCCATCCATATATACAGTAAACCACCATGGGGACATCACACACCCCTGTTTCAAACCAACATTCAGGTCAAAGAACTCGCTCTGCTCACTCTCCACACGTACTGCCGCCTTTGCACCCTCATACGTGCTCTTCACTGCTTTCAGCAACTTGCCCTCTACTCCGTATATTCTAAGTACTTTCCACAAACCTTCTCTATCCACTCTGTCATAGGCCTTCTCCAAGTCCATAAAGGCAACATAAACCTTTTGTTTCTTCTCAAGATACTTCTCCACAACACAATTCAGGGTAAAAATCTGATCTACACATCCTCTTCCCTTCCTAAAACCTCCCTGCTCGTCGCCTATCCATTTCTCCGTTCTCACTCTCACTATCACTACACTACTGTATACCTTCCCTACTACGCTTAGAAGACATATTCCTCGGTGGTTACCACACACTCCTCTTTCCCCTTTGCCCTTATATAGGGGGACTATTATGCCAGTCTTCCAGTCATCGGGTGGCACTCCCTTTCTCCCATGCTAGTTTGCACATTTTCCATACCCATTCTATCACTATCTCACCACCATAACCTCAACATTTCCCCACACACTCCATCTGTTCCTGGTGCTTTCCCCAACTTCACTCTTTTCATGGCTTCCCACACTTCTGACCTCCTGATCCCCACCTCCTCCTCCACTACTCTTTTCTTCTCCCTCCCATACCATATCCAGCTATGTTTGCTGGCTCTTCATTCCTTACATTTAGCAACTCACTGAAGTACTCCCTCCATCTTTCGACTCTCTCTTGCTTCTCGGCTAGCATTCTCCCATTCTTATCTTTCACACCCTTACTGTTTCCCTTGCTACCTTCCCTAACTTTCTTGACTTCTTTCCAGAACAGTTTCTTACTCTCCCTCCATTTTACACTCAGATTCCTTCCAAATTCCTCATCTACTCTTATCTTACTTTCCTTCACTACTCTCTTCACCACCCTCTTACTCTCCATTATAATAATAATTATTATTAATTTTTTTTTTTTTTTTTTTTTTTTGCCAGACGCCGTAATTCCCGAGAAGGGAATTCCCGGCCATGAACATTAGGCATTTGTCACGAATCGCTAGGTCAAGTTGCCCGGGCTTGACATCCACCAATAACATATTGACAGTGTGGGCTCCATCCACCGACCCTTTGATCACCAGCCGACGCTCTACTGACTATGCCACGGCTCGCGACATTATACGTATAAATACAGTATTTAGACTATTTAATTCAGTTTAAAAAGGGCCTCAGGCAAGTAACAGGCCTCAAACTATCTCACTTAACCCTTTATACTTTTTTGTTGTTGTTGTTGTTGTTCCCCAAACAACAACAACAACAACCCTTTATACTACCACTGATCCTTCTTCAACTGTTCCTCAGTTCTTCAACTGCGGGTGCCCAACCCCAAAAGGGGTTGAAATTGGGGAGCTATCCCCCCGCCAAAGGCGGCTTTCTAGGGCCTTTCCTAGCTGATGCTGATAGGATTGGGTTCTAGTCATGTGGTGACGGGCTGGTCTATCAGAGTGAGAGCTGAGCAATCTCTGCCATACCCATAGCTTACTCTGACTGTTCCTTACTTATATATTTTCTAGATCTCAAGTGACGGCGTCTCTTCCGTGGATTGACCTCCCAATCTACCAAGATTGGAAGCCAAAGCGTCACATTTTTCCTTCGCCCCTCAACTTTCTCTTCATAATTGCTGAGGGGCACAAGGCCCTGGGCTTTGGTTTCCCGGGCGTTTCCGCACCCTCCTCAGCTCCCCGCCATGGAGTGGCTTCGGTCACCCAGGCTTTTTTGTGGTAGGCAGGGAGGGTTCTGTGGGGGTGCTCGGTTATGGCCTTGGCTTTGCTCGGGGCCTTGGAGCTGTTCGGCCAGGCAGCTTGGGGAACAACAACAACAACTGCATAAAAAATCATCGAAATAGAGCTAGAATTTTAACAGAAAAACATTGATGGTACAGAAGGGGTTAAGAGGAATATTATAATGTAAAACATTGATGGTACAGAAGGGGTTAAGAGGAATATTATAATGTAAAACATTGATGGTACAGAAGGGGTTAAGAGGAATATTATAATGTAAAACTTGCAAAATAAACAAACCAAAACTTAGACGAACAGTGTAAAAAGATAAAAGAACTTATCAAAATGGCTATAAGGAAACAACGCTTTATCAAAATAATATGATAAAAGACACCAATCCACCACATAGGGTGTACATTACTACATGAGCAAGTTAATCTGTTACCTAAGCAAACTAATCGCACACATAACAACGCACTATCGTAACGTTCAAGGAGTTAGAATAAAGGAAAAGTCAAATACAAAAATATATATACAGTATATATATTGCAAACTTAATTTCAAAATAAAATAAAAACATCAAATACAAATCACTCACTTCCTCAAAGAACATTTCCACCAGCTTTCAATCCGTAAGTCTCCCTACCAACAATTCTCTTGAGACTTCTGGTGGACGCTTCTGAACTAGCGCCAGGGCTACGACTGTAGACATCACTATACCCAACACCTAGGACATGCACAGTTTATCTCAATTTTTGTGTGATTCTACACGTTTTTATTATACAGTACAGTATACGACTACACTAAGTGCTTATATAGTATAGTAATAAAGGGAAAATCCATATGCAGCTGATAATGACTACAAACATAATTATAAGCTGATTAATTATCATAACAAAATTGGTGCGAAAATACCTGCCGACTTTGTAGGCCTATTGTAAATATACGTTATTTATGAATATGGGTGATTTTAAAATATATAAAACAACAGTATGCATAGACCAAAGTATGAGTCAGCTTCAGAAATTTTGACTAACTGCTTATAATAAAGAATTGTTGAAGGAGGGGGAGGGTGGATAGGTCTGTGATGTCGCCCATTGCCCACAATGCACCGCGGTAAACCTTGCGTTCAGCGCCACTATCGGCCACTGTAGGCAGTTATTAGTAGGGAGAATTGTTTAAATCTTGAAAGGAGAACACCAGTCCGGAAAATTTTCTACCGCAGAATCTATATAAATATTTAGCTTGAAGGGGATCTGGGGACGGGGGTGGGGGGGGGGGGGGGAACAAAAACATTTAAAGTTCCAATTCATAGGGTCCGGGACCATTTTCGCGTTCCCTTGTTCCTTTCTGTCTCGTCTAGTAGGTAGGTGAATTTTACATAGCTTCCCCCACGTTCACAGTCCGGAATTTCTTCACCCAGTTCTGATCATCCATTCTCTCCATGTGTCCAAACTAACCAAGTCGGCTCATGCGCATCACTTCACTGACACTCCTAATGCCCAGACGCCTAAAATTAAAAGTCTCTCCAACCGAGCTAGCCTACAATCTCTATGTCCCAGTTCCGTCTCCTAACTTCCTCAAGAGAATATCAATTTCTGCCCTGGTAATATTCCAAGTGTCCTAACTGTCCAATATACGCCAGATGAGGACAGGCGTTAATGAGGGCCCAACAGGAGTCCACGGTAAGGCTGGCGGCAAAGTCCCCAGCCGATTGCAAAGCACTTTGGACCTTGTATGCAAATTTCTCAACGTGGGGTAGGTAAGGTAGAGCTTGGCAAAGGGTGGCATCATCAAGGTGGGTGTCTTGGTTCTCATCATCAATTATAGCGGACAGGACCAATGTGGAGAGGACGGGACAGCCACAGATGACGGCCAGGAATGCATTTCTCCCCACTACGTTCTGCCCATAAAAACGGAGTGACTGCAGGGACGGGAATTTGACCTGCGTGTCATCCGAGTCAACAAACAGTAGGGAGAAAGATCGAAGGGTCAGCTGCTCAAGGTTTGGACATGTTTGACTCAGTGACAGGAGGCTTGACCATTCCACTTGATAGCTGACATTTATATCTAGACATGTCAAGTTCTTTAAGTGCCTCCCGTGGATGTCAAAGTCGTCTGTAAACAAAGTTATCTCGTCAGCTTTTGGGAAGTTTAGCAGCACTTTTCAGTAGCTTCATCAGGTGCATATATTGCTACTTCTTTTACATTTGGAAATAGTTCAGGTAATTTTGACAGGTGTGCAAAGGTGTCATCTTGTAGGGTTTCATATACAAAGGCTGGCCAGTCAGATTTTCCATATGCTCCATGGTGGAAATTTGTTAGCTTGAAACAATTAAGCATGAACGGATCGGGGTCATCATCATCGTCGTCCATGAGGGCAGTTTCCTTACAAACGTATAACATGGGTGCTCCAACGAGATGTTCCAGGTGGGCATATAGCTGAGCATCTCTACCACTTCACTGCTTATGTCCAGATGTTCCACGCCCTCAGGTAACGCCAGTGATACCAAGTGCTTACACCCCAGTACCACAAGCATCTCTGAGTCGGGACATTCGTAGGTGTTCCCATACAGGTCCTTCAGACTGGTGACGACTGGTGTCACATGTTTGGGGTTATTGCAGTCCGACGAGCAGCGTAGCGTCAGCACTTCTAAATTAGGGCACAGGAACCCCACCTTACGAACAAAGCTGTCGTGGACAAAGTGGGGGAGCTTTAGTTGTCGGAGTGTTCTGAGCCCTCGCAGCGTCACTGAGAGGGCATAGTTAAAGATGTCAAAATATGGGCTGTTGACACTTAAACCTTTATTATCTATGGTCTTCCCTCCCCAGACTTGCCAGCACAGAAGTTTCCATCTCTTCACTAAGTGGGAAACACTGGAAAAATCTAAGGACACTACTTGACTAGTCAGTAGGCTTGATACAATCACTCTCAACAAAAATCCTAAGTAGTTTATAAAATGCAAGTCTTCTAAATAAGAACGGGTCTTTTGCTTTGGCCTGGGAATTTCTACTCGTGAGGCAGTCAATTTTAAAAGAGTTGCCAGAAGGTTGTCATGGAATTTAGGCGGCAGGTTGAAGCTTACAAAGTCCTTAACCTGATTTGAAAGACGAGAAGACATGACGCTCTCCATGTGATGTTCGTGTGGAACTGGCGACAGAGCCCTAGTGTTCCGTACGTCATCCCTCTCGTAATTCGTCCCACCATGATTATCTTTCCTAGTCACTGAAACCCTATCCTCAAATTCACAGTCCATTAATTCACTCGCTTCACCATCCTCCTCACTATGCATGGTACCTTCTGTCAATAGCTTAACGAACCACTTATTCTTGTCGGCATTTGTCTTCCCTTCAACAGCATCATAATCACCGTCTTTGAACTCTTTATTCTTTCCTTCAACATAACGGTCGCTATAGTCAAACTCATTTTCGATATTTTTGTCGGTATTAATCTTTCCTCCAACACTATAACAATCACTGAAGTCACTCTGTATTTCATAATTGGGATTCCCACGTCGCTTTGCTTAACTCGCAGCCAAAATTGTGCTCCGCTTCTTGAGAAATAATTGTCGCAGCTTCAATGTCTCGGTACCATGAGGAAAATGTAGTAAAGAGGTGATTTCCAATCGTATTGGTGCAGAGTTTCTCCAGACTGGTGACAGGCTTGGTAGGCGGCATCCTCCTGCAACAAGAGGCTCAAGTTATACAAAGTTACCGAGCTGGGCCCAAATTTACTAACTAAACCAACTTATGATATACAAGTCTCCCTCATTATCCGATGCCCCAATTTACGTTATTATTATGGGTTTTTAGGTGTTTGTGTTTTGGCTGGTCCGAGAACGCATCCCCATTTACCCCCTTAATTTTAGGGTTTGCTATATGATTTTTCTATTCAAGATCGGGTTTTCAAGTACGTAACCCAATTGTAAATCGAGGGAGACCTGTACAGTCAATCCTCCTCTTACACGAGAATATGGGCGACGTATCTATGGTGAGATGGATGTGTGGGGCCAGGTTACAGGATAGAATAACAAATGTTGACCTGAGGAGACGTTTAGGTATAAAGAGTATTAGCGAAGTGATGCGTACAAGTAGACTGGGATGGTATGGACAATTAGACATGTGGAGAGAATGGATGAACAAAATTAGGTGAAAAAATGCAGGTCTGTGATTGTGGAGGGAGCTGCACCAAGGGGTGGACCGAGGAAGACCTGGGATCGGAGTATTTAGTAGTAGCCTCTACGTTCCAACGTAGAGCTATATACTTATCGTATAATTCCGTTCCGTTCTGGTGCGGGCAATTATCGTAATCACTAGCGCGATTAAATCGATAACATCTAGAGTAGCACCTTACTCTCTCAGTGCAGTGCAGTCTGCATACCATCGGCGTCCAGGCCATAATAATAAGCCCAAATGGTGGAATAAAGATATTTCAAACTGCCTGCTTGCTAAAAAATTTGCTAATGATAGATTAAAATCCTCACAAAATGACGAAGAACGGGTGAAATTTGTAGAGCTACGACGCAAAGCCAAAAAGTTAATTAAGCAAAGTAAAAAGACCTTAGAGTTACATATTGCGAATCAAAGTAAAACAAACCCGAAAGAATTCTATAGTTATATCAGAAAGAAAAAAGTAGTTACTTCAACTGTTGGACCGTTAGTCGATGAAAATGGAGACACCACCAAGACGAAGTACAAATGAGTACAAGAAACAAAA
This sequence comes from Paralithodes platypus, assembly GCA_032716605.1. NCBI lineage: Eukaryota > Metazoa > Arthropoda > Malacostraca > Decapoda > Lithodidae > Paralithodes > Paralithodes platypus. The sequence goes on from CM064493.1 coordinate 40,888,092, forward strand.
CTCCGCACAACACAAAAAACACCCACATTTCATAATTTCACCACCATCAGACAAGACCGGGCTGTCGGCGGGGGCGGTGGACTCATCACCCTGGTACACAAAGAAATATCATACATAGTAACCAGTGTACAAACCAAATCCCTCCTCCCCCCAAATGACAACACAACAGAAATACAATCAATTAAAATATGCACTGGCAACAACTCCAACATAACCATCATAAACACATACATCCCTCCCCAAACATCCCCTACAGTACCAAATGAATACAGACCAACTTACAACACATCACAAACACCCCACACATCATCCTGGGTGGTGACTTCAACGCCAAGACGTCGGCCAGGTTTGTCGACAACCCCGACACAGACAGAGGGCTGGTACTACAAAACCAAACCGATAACCTCATCATCCTTAACGACATCCATCAACATACCCATATTCCTCACCAAGCCCTCTATAACCCATCATCTCCAGACATCACCTTTTGCTCCCCAGAACTCGCCCCCACAACATCCTGGAGGGTGGTCAGAACCTTAGGCTCTGACCACCTCTCGATCATTATCACCACCAAAACCAGACTCACCCCAGCTAGCCACAAACACACATATACCAATTATAAAAGAGCTAACTGGGAAGCATTCACAAATGAGACAGAACAACACTTCACAACTCTAAACAGTACACCCATCACTAACATCAACAATGCTGTACACATACTCAATAAAACTATCCAAAACGCTGACAAGAAACACATTCCAAGAGGTAACAGAAAAAGACACAACCCCAACTTCACACCAGAAATTCAAAACCTCATCAGACAACGCGACACACTGAAACACTCCCCAGCACCCCACACACAAGACATCACACAACAAATTCAAGCACTCGACACCCAAACTAACAACAAAATACAAGAACAACAAAAACTAAATTGGAATAACTTCCTACAAACACTTGATCACAAAACAAACCCCAAAAAACTCTACAAAACACTAAACAGCATCACACTTTCCAACAGCAACACAACACAATCACATGTTGCAATCACAACAACAGACTCTACTCCTTCATGTAAACAACAAGCAAACACTCTCATCAATCACTTCTCACATGTCAGCCACCTAAAACCTCACAAAGACGACCGACGTGTCATCCGACGTAAGAGACAATTCCCCACAGACCCTGACTATACACCCTTCACCAATCACCAGACAAAGCATATCATCAACAATCTTAAGCACTCACCCGCCTGTGGCCTAGACAACAAAAGCAACATACACCTCAGACACCTGGGACCACAAGGCATACAAGCACTCACTAACATATCAAACTACAGCTATTCACACAACACAATACCAGACATTTGGAAGCATGGTATCATCATCACATTCCCCAAACCCAACAAAGACCCCACGCTACCCTCCTCGCACCGCCCCATCACACTCCTTTGATCCCCCTCCAAAGTCATGGAACGCCTAGTATTACAACTAATTACACCCGACCTACCACTAGCTCCAACACAACATGGCTTTAGGCCACTGCACTCCACAAACACTCTTCTCACAGACCTTACACAAAGAGCTTTTGATGGCATCAACTCAGCTAGACCACCACACAGATCACTATTAGCCACACTCGACATTAGTAAGCCTTCGATGCCATCCCCCGCCACAACCTAACAAACAAAATCTACAACACAAACATGCACAACAACACAAAAAGGTGGCTGGCCAACTTCCTAGCAGGCAGATGTGCACACGTATCTTTTGCCGGTCAGTCATCTAAAATCAGAAACTTTCCAAACGGAGTCCCACAAGGATCCGTCCTATCGCCCGCACTCTTCAATCTGTACATGCACGATATAACTACACCCAATACGCCCCAAATAAACTTAGCCTCCTATGCAGATGACATAACACTCACATGCACACACCATGACCCAAAAAGAGCAACAGATCTCCTTCAATCCTATCTCAACACACTACATGGATGGTGCACTACAAACTGACTTAATCTAGCCCCAGCCAAATCCACCGCAACCCTGCTCACAAGCTGGACAGGAGAACACGAATACATCCCTCAACTCACCATAAACAACACACCCCTAACACATACACACACACCCAAAATCCTAGGAGTAACATATGATATTCATATGACATTCAAACAGCACACCACAAACATTAAAAAGAAACTGACACCCAGACTTAACGCCCTCAGGTCACTTGCTCACACAAAATTTGGACACAACAAAGAAACTACCACCACAGTATATAAACAATACATAAGATCAGTGATGGAATACGCAAGCCCAGCCTGGGCTTCTAACCTAGCTGAAACACATCGAAGACCTTACAGACTATTCAAAACCCTGAAGCCCTGAAGATCATTACAGGCTACTGCTACTGCACCCACAGATCACCTACATCAAGAAACCAAAATCCTCAAAGTCAAAGACCATCTGGACATGAGAGGCACTCAATTCCTGGCAGCAGCCTCCACGAACCAAGACCACCCACTAAACTACATGGCAACACACCCACAGACACCAAGAAATATCAAAACAACACCCAGCACACGGTATCACACACAATTATTGTCCTCTCTCCCTCCCTGCCCACCCTGAACCAACTTCCAGAACCACATCCATACTCATATCGCTCGCCGATCCATCCACTCACTCACAGACAACACGCAGCTGCATGCACGACCTCCCGAAATCCATCCTTCCGAATCCTCCCTTCCTCGCGAGGACAGAGTCCACCTGGCCAGGCTGAGATGCGGACACCATCCAGCTCTCCTGAGCTATCAGAAGAGACTGGATGACTCCGTTGTCGACGCCTGCCCGGGATGTAACACAGCACCCCATACCATTAAACACATCATAGAAGACTGCATTTCACACAACCACTTACGCCAACAACACAATCTACACTCAATGAGAGCTCTGTGGGAAAGCCCGATCATGGCCATGGCCTTCCTCAGGGACTCGGGGCTGTTCGGCCAGGCAGCTTAGGGAACAACAACAAATGAGTAATGCCCTCAATACCTTCTTTGCATCAGTTTTTACAACAGAAGACCTCAGTGATATCCCGACACCATCGCCGATTCAGATTGATAATTCAGATGTTCTAAGCAATATCACCGTTAACGAGAGAGAAGTATTGAATTGTTTCGATAAACTCAAGGTAATAAAACGCCTGGACCTGATACAATCTCGCCTAGAGTTCTAAAGGAAGCTAAGGATGAGCTCTCCAAACCACTGACATTACTATTCAATAAATCCTTGCAGTCTGGAACTATGCCTGATCAGTGGAAGCTAGCCAACGTAACACCGATATTCAAAAAAGGCAGCAAATCCCTACCCAGTAACTATTGTCCAATTAGCTTAACCTCAGTTGTATGTAAAATGCTAGAAACGGTCATACGAGACAGACTCGTAAATCACTTAGAGGAAAATAACATACTTAAAGATACTCAACACGGCTTTCGTAAAAAAAGTTCCTGTTTAACAAACCTCTTAGACTTCTTCCACGATATCCTCAACCTCTACGATGAAAGTAAAGCTGTAGATATTATATACCTTGATTTTCAAAAGGCCTTTGACAAAGTTCCCCACAAACGTTTACTGCTAAAACTAAAGCGCATGGAATACAAGACGGTGTGTTGAAATGGATAGAAAATTGGCTCAGCAACAGAAAGAAAAGAGTAGTCATAAGTAGGCATCTAAATGGACCAATGTAAGTAGCGGGGTACGCCAGGGATCGGTACTAGGACCAATTCTCTTTCTAATTTACATCAACGACATAGATGAGGGTCTCACCTGTACAATCTCAAAATTTGCTGATGATACAAAAATTGCAAATAGCGTACTCTCAAAAGAACAAGTTGACGATATGCAACACAATCTAGATAAATTGTCATGTTGGGCCCAAATTTGGCAAATGAGTTTCAATGCGGATAAATGTAAAGTACTACATATCGGATACCTAAATGAGAAAGCAAACTATTCGATGCATGGCACTCAGCTTAATTTAAGAATGTAAACAGAAACCGATCTGGGAGTAACAATATCGAGTAACCTAATACCGAGTCAACAATGTTCAGAAGTTGTTAAGAAGGCAAACAAAATTGGCTTTATAGGCAGGTCATTTGAGCATAAATCCAAAGAAGTTATCCTAACCCTTTACAATTCCTTAGTCCGCCCTCTTCTGGAATACTGCGTTCAATCCTGGTGCCCTTATTACCAAAAAGATAAACAAGCTAGAACGAGTTCAACGTAGAGTTACCAAATGATACCTAGCCTAAAGAACAAACCATACAAAGAGCGTCTTAGAGAATTAAATCTATTTCCTTTAACCCAGCGCAGATTAAGAGGTGATCAAGTGTTCAAAATCATCAAAGGCATCGACAATATGAACTGTAGTAAGTACTTCACTATCGACCAATCTAATTACACGCGGTGAAACGGTTGCAAAATTATTGGTAAATCTTTTAACTCGCACGAATCTAAGAATTTCTTCTTCAATCGAGTTGTCAACTTGTGGAATGGGCTTCCCCGAAACGTTATAGACTGCATCACCGTTGATTCATTTAAACTTCGCCTAGACAAATATCTCGCATCAAACCCACGACTGACTGCGTTTGTAAATTAATAACTTTATTTTATCCCCCCTCAGTTACTAACCCATCTGTTCTCTACTAACTTCCTAATCCTGCCACGGACATTAGTTCCAGGGCAGTAATTCCCTTTCCAATGTTCCCTTACCCACTCTAAACCACTGTTTGGACACTTGATGCTCAGTGTTTTGGAGGACAAGCAACCTAGAAGGGTCACTAGATCTATTGTTGCTTGATTTCCTTTGTACTCCTTTGTACTCTCTCCTAGGTACGTTGTAAACACTTTCGAGGCCACTATTAGGAAAGGAAAAGATAAAATATTGATGAGAAAGAAAGAAAACTTTAAGAATCTTGCCCATTCTATCTGGGTCCTTACGCCGTTGTCATGGGCCCATGTCATGTCCTTAGCCCAACTGGGCTGAAAGGGCATCTGTTTTCGCGCCACTCAAATGTCAACACACATTTTTTCTAGCTCCATACTTTGTGCCCTCCACACCTGTCACCTACCCTTTTGGGTGTGTGCCTTCTTTAAGGCACCTGAGGTTCTAGACAGATGATCCGTGATGTAGGCACGCCAAAAAATGGGCTCTAGGCTAATGTGTTTTAATTTGAGTAGTGCGTCGAAAACTGCTTGGTCACTATATTTTTGCGTCTGCGCATGCGTCACCCTTTGGCGACTGTCATTAGGCCTTTGCCTTTTATTATACTTCACTTGCAGTGGCTTGGTTTAGTCACCTGTTAGGTTCTATTCATTTAGGGCTTATTATCACTGCATCACCTTTTGCTACTCATTTCGCGAAGTGCTGTCACACTATCGGAGTTTCCTAGGCTAGGCTACCTTGATGTCTGAGAGGGGGTCACAGTCCTCTTATTTCTCTTTCATTTAGCCTCCTCATAGGGTTTCCTTCCCTATTGAGGTCTTTTCCTGGCCCACAAAGGCCTGATGATGAGTCCTGGTTACCTCCGTTAGTGGGTCGCTATTCCAACTGTTGGCGTGGCCGAGTGTGCGAGGCCTAACCTTAGTCGAAGGGGGGCTGTTGCTAACTCTTCACACTGTTACCAGATCAGTCCGGCATGTCATGCACGGCTCCTGAAAATCTAGGGATTGTGAAACCATCTTCTTGGTACTTTTTGAGTTGGCAACAGTGTCTATGTTCCTTTTCTGGTTCGTCTGAAGTTTTTACCCCAGGATCCCCGCATATTATGCGGTCTTCGGTGATCCTCTGATTGTTTGGCCGCTCTCTGCCGTCAGACATACTGGTCGTGCTAACAATCCTGCAAAACCCTGTTACACAGACACTCCACGTCTGCTGTGCTTGCCCGCCACCGTTCACCGGCGTGCCTGAGGCCTAGACTATGGACCGCTCCGCACTGGGAGCGGCCTCTCGACCCCCACTCCGCTCGGGAACGGGATTCCCCGATCCCAGTGCGGAGCGGGATGCTTTTACTACCTTATATAGAGGCTTGTTGGCCCGCTCCGCTCGGTGCGCGGACTTTCCCTCCCACTCGCCGGTACCTTCCCGCCCTGGGTGCGGGACCATTTCCGGCCAAAAGCGTAAATCTCCCGCTCTGGAGCGGAAATTTCCCGCGCTGGGAGCAGACTTATTTAGTAACCTCCTAGGCTTGCTCTTGCTTGCCTTTCTACGGTTTTACTAAACCATCTTGAGGGGCACCAGTTTTTATCTGATACCAGCTCCTGGTGCCGCTAGAAGAGCGGCGAACACATCCAAAGGTAAGGAAACACTGTCTTACCCTAATTTGGAGTTTTCTATTGTAATTATGGTGTGTGGACCGTTTTTCTATTTTAACTGCCACGCTTAGCCTAACTTTTTTTTTTGGGGGGGGGTTTGGTAGTCAGACACTGTTGCCTCCTTTGCTTGCCTTGGCTTGTCACATGGTAGGGCTTTGCTCGACACGCCGTATGTATTTACCTAATTGTATTTACCTAATTGTAGTTTACAGGAGTTGAGCTAAGCTCGTGTTGTCCCGTCTCTCAGTCTACTTTTTATCCAATTTTTTCTTGAAAATATGGATGTTCCCTGCCCCTACCACCTCCTCCTCCAGCCCATTCCATTTGTCAATACATCTATAGGGGAAGCTAAACTTCCTGATATCGTTCTTGCAGGTAGGTCTTTTTACTTTGTAGCTGTGGCCTCTAGTTATTCCTGTATCCATAATTAATATATCCTCCCTATCCAGCCTCTCCAGCCCCCGGGTACATTTGTACATCATTATCATGTCTCCCCTCTCTCTCCTCTCTTTTAGACTCGGTAGATTTAATTTGTCTAGCCTCCCTTCATATGGCAGTTCTCTGAGACTTGGAACCAATCTAGTGACTGCTCTCTGGATTCTTTCTAACTTGTGAATATGCTTCTTTAGATGCGGGGACCACACCACTGCTGCATACTCCAATCTTGGTCTAATCATACTCTTCATAATTTTCGCTACCATGGTCTCATCCAAATAGTTCAGAGCAACTTTCATATTCCCGGCCATTGCATACATTCCGCTAAAGAGCTTGTTAATATGTTTCTCTGGCGACAAATTATCTTGTATAATCAACCCTAATCCTTTTCTTTTTCGGCCTTGCTAATTTATTATCTCCCATCCTGTACTCCCAATTTGGTCTATTCACACTTCTTCCCATATTTAACACATGACATTTACTTATATTAAATTTCATTTTCCACTTGGTGCTCCATTCGTATATTTTATCTAAATCCCCTTGCAGCTCCTCACAACTACTTTTATTTGTTATTTGTCTCATAATTTTTACGTCATCTGCAAACATTGACATGTAAGAGTTTATGCCTATCGGCAGGTCATTCACGTACATAAGGAACATGAGAGGTGCCAACACAGATCCCTGCGGCACACCACTCTCAACTTTCCGCCACGATGAGTAAGTTCCTCTAATGTTGGTCCTCATTTCCCTATCTGTTAAATAGCTCTCCATCCATTTCAGCAAACTCCCCCTGACACATCCTAGCGTCTCAAGCTTAGATAACAATCTCTTATGTGGTACCTTATCGAATGCTTTGGAAAGGTCTAAGTAGACGCAGTCCACCCATCCGCCTCTTTCTTGGAGTACATCTATCACCCTACTGTAATAACATAGCAAACTGGTAACACAAGATGTCCCTTCTCTGAATCCAAATTGCTTTGGGGTTATTATTTTCTTTCTCTCCAACATTTTCATCCATCTCTTCCTAATTAGCTTTTCACAAATCTTGCATACAATACTAGTAAGTGAAACTGGTCTATAGTTTAGAGGGTCCTCAGGGTTTCCATTCTTGTATATCGGAATGATATTAGCTCTTTTCCATTCAACAGGAACCTGTCCTTTATCTAAGGAAGCTTGAATTATGTCCCTCACTGGCTCCACTAATTGCTCTGCACACTCCTTTAAAACCCAGGCAGACACTTCATCCGGTCCCATAGCTTTCCTTACTTCAAGTCCTCTCATCGCAGATAACAGCTCATCTCTAGTTATTTCAATCTTACTAAGACCACTCTCCAGTACTCCCGCCTGTGGTTCGTCAAAACCTTCCTCTCTAGTAAAAACTGACCCCAATTTGTTATTCATTACCTCACACATGTCCGATACATTTTCATACGTCCTAGCATCAACTCTTAATTTAGTAATTTGTTTCTTTACCTTCAACTTACTGTTTATATATTTATAAAATAATCTAGGGTCACTTTCACATTTATTTACTATGTTCTCCGCATAGTTCATTTTAACTTGCCTAATTATGTTAACATATCTATTCCTCTCCTGTTTATATTTATTCCGATTACTCTCAGTGTTCCTTCTTCTTAATCTAGCCCAAGCTGCATCACGCCTACCCAAAGCTCTTTTGCATTTCAAATTAAACCAATCTTTCTGCTTAGTAAAATTTCCAGTTTTATATCTTGGGACAAACATATTGGTTCCTACTCTATAAATTTCGAGGAATCTACTATATTTACCTTGTACGTCCCGTTCCTTCAAAATAAGATCCCAATCTACTCCCTCTAAATATCTTTTCAAGGATACATAATCAGCTTTACTATAATTTAATCTGTCATTTATGTAGCTATTGTCTAATCTATTGGCATTACTCGAGGTCAACTTCCATTTTAGTAATAGGTGATCACTTTTACCTACAGGACATAGATAGTTTATATCACTAATTTCGTGAGGATCTTTTGTAAAAATCAGATCGAGTTTAGAAGGTTCGTTATTACCCCTCATTCTTGTATTTTCCTTCACATGTTGTGTAAGTTGTTGTTGAAGACGTGTTTAATTTAAACTAGCCCTCTGGGCCGAGGCCCTCATAAGGCTAGTGGTCGGCGGGGGGATAGGAAGTCAAGTCATATAGGTCACTGGTCAGATTTCACCGTAGAGATTAAGAGCTGCTAAGAAATGACGGATGGCTATGAACGAGAATGAATCTGAGTCAGAAAGGATGTCTTTTAAAGAGGTGTGTCGCAAGAAGCGACGTCTTTCAGGGCCGTACATGGGACAAACGCATAAAATGTGAGGGATAGTAAGAACTGTGTGACAATGGTGACATTCTGGCGGAGGACTACGGGGAGTGGTCATTAGATATCCATGAGTGAGTCTCGTGTGTCCTATGCGTAATCGAGTTAAGAGGGTTTGGTCAGCGCGACAGGGGCTGAGTGAAGAGGGCCACATGTGAATGTCGTCTTTGATGGAACGAAGGTGACCTCCCAAAGGTTGATCCCTCCATTCTGAGTGCCACTTTTCATGAATATGCCGTCGAACTACAGGAATTAGGTCATCCGATCTGAGGACAGTGGATGCCGGAGCACCTAGACAGGCCTGTTTAGCAAGGGCGTCAGCACGTTCATTTCCCGCAATGCCTACATGAGCGGGGATCCAACAGAGGGTGATGGATCGAGAGCTGCATTTTAATTCGTGGATTTTCAGGATAACATCGATGATCAATGGGTCACGTGGGGCGTACTCTCCCAATGCTTGCAACACACTTTTTGAGTCACTGCAGATAACTATGTGAGGAGGATTGTTTGGAAGTGCAGAGATGAGGGTCAGGGCACCATGAATAGCCCACAACTCTGCAGTGAAAACGGTGGAACAAGGATGTAGGGAGCTTTGATGGATACCATGCTCAGAAACCGCTGCACTACCGACGGCATCCGGAACCTTCGAACCATCAGTGTAGATGAAGGCAGCTGGAACATGACTATCAAGATGTTGTAATGCTAAAGTACGGCGTTGGACTGGAGTCACAGCCTCTACTTGGTCAGTCAAATGGAAACAAACGTCAGGGTGTTTAAGGATCCAGGGGGTAATTGAAATACAGGGGAGGGGCGAATGAGGTGTTGGAATATTGTAAGATGCGAGTAATTGGCGGGAGAGGAGGGTAACAGGCAAGGTAGTAGTAGGAGTAACACAAAAATCTTGGGAACGGAAAAGGTCCTTCAATGTGGGATCCTGTTGGAGACGGATGGCAGTTCGCAGCTGAACCAGCTGACGATGATACGTTAATGGCAGGACCCCAGCCTCACTGAGCACACTGTACACACGAGAGGACCGGAAAGCTCCTGAGCTAATACGTATGCCAAGGTGATGAACGGAGTTAAGTGTCTGCAATGTGGATGCCGAGGCAGTGCCATATACCGGGCAACCATAATCTAGGGCAGATAGAATGGTGGATCTATAAAAGAGTAGTAACGTAGATCGGTCAGCACCCCAATGAACACGTGCCACAGACTTGAGGACATTCATGCGCTGAAGGCACCGAGCCTTCAGAGTGGCAACATGGGATTTCCAATTTAGGTGGGTATCAAAGATAAGGCCAAGGAATTTAGTGGAGGCAAGGAATTTAATCTTGGAAGAACCCATAGAGAGGGTGATGGACTGCTTACGCAAGTGTCTAAGGTCACGATAGAAAACGACAGCATTGGTTTTGTCAGTCGAGAAGCGGAAACCAGTTGAGGACGCCCAAGCTTGTATGGAATGAAGAGCAGTGTTTAGACGACGTTGAATGTGTGGTAAACTAGGAGACGTATAATAAATAGCTAAGTCATCCACATAGAGGCTATGAGAGATATCAGGAGGGAGGCATTGTGTAACACTATTTATTGCAATATCATAGAGTACACTACTTAGGGAACAGCCTTGGGGTATTCCATTAGTTGAGGTTTTATTGCAGATATATACCGTTGTTTTTAACCTGAAATGTGCGGTTAGAGAGAAAGTTCTGGAGGAATTGGGGAAGGGAGCCCGCATACCAGAGCTATGGAGGATTTTTAGAATGCGATAACGCCAAGTGGTATCATAAGCCTTCGCAATGTCGAAGAAAACTGCCACTGTGGGTTGTTTCTTCGAAAATCCTTCACGTATTTGGTGCTCCAGGTGGATGAGAGAGTTTAATGTAGAGTGGCCGGGACGTGAACCATGTTGATACGGGGATAATAAGTCATGCGCCTCTGAATAATGAAGAAGGCGTGGATTGATCATTTTTTCCATAAGTTTACATAAACATGAGGTGAGCACTATGGGCCTATAGTTTGTCGGAAAACTATGATCTTTGCCTGGTTTTGGGACGGGTATGGTATACGCATGTCGCCAATTTGGTGGGAAATAATGTCTATCCCATAATTGATTATAAAGTTGCAAAAGATAAGTTAGTGCACGTGGATGAAGATGACGAATGAACGCATAGGGAATGGCATCAGGACCCGGGGTGGAATCCGAGCAGTGGTCAATGGCATGTTGAAGTTCAGGTAATGAGAAAGGAGCGTTATAGTCATGAGTGCGACCTCCGGAAAACGTGATCGGGTGGGACTCCTTCTCTTGTTTCAAGCGGAGGAATTGTTGAGGTAAAGATAGGTTAGAGCTAACTTCACTGAAATGGTTTGCATGCATAGCAGTGATGACGTGGGGATCATGGGTTAAAGAGTCCGAATCAGTGTCCCGTAATGGAGAGAGTTGGGGACGGACAGTTCGCCCGTCAACATGTTGTGTAAGTACATTTTCCGTAACCAACTCCACTAGCCGACTTCCCCAAGATCTCTGATTTGGCCCTGCATCTCCCGATTCCCAATCAACCTCACTACAGTTGAAATCTCCTACCAAGATCAATCGATTCTTCCTTAAAAGCAATCTTCTCAACGACTGAATCATATCCTCTACCATCTCCTCAAACTCCAACTCCCTCCATGCTCTGGTCTGTGTCTGGTCTGGTCTGTGTCGACGCGCCTGCCCTGTCGGCCTAGTATAATATTTCAGTGCTGTACTTACATAGTCTTTCTTTTAATGTTAATTGTGGCTGACGGAAGGCATCGACTTCGGGGGTCGGTCGGAGTTGTTTTTTATCACCGCTCCCTCCGGTCGACTGCGCCTCCGTGTCGTGCCTAGTCATGGCTTCATCCGGGGTCTCCCCTCTGTTTTGGGCCTGGTTCGTTGCTCCCACGTTCTCTTTAGAACATATTCCACAATCCTACTTCACATGAGAAGATATCCCTGGAGCGCGATCACAAGCTCCGGCAGCGCACTGCTCGCATGCTCTCCACCCTCTTAATGCGTTTGCACCTAGCTCGGCTTCACCTCGGGCTTATTGGAGCACGGCCGGCTGGGGTGCTCGGGAAGGGTGGGGACCACTTCCGGCGAGTGCAACTGCAGCTCGCTCTGGCCTCAGTCGGCAACCTTCAGTGTACCATCCATGAGGCTGCGCGTTCTCGCCAGTCTCTATGGGTGTCCTTTTGTACACTGGCGCCGGCTGAGATCCACACGTCGCTGTTGCGTTCTGAGCTCGCTACGGAGGGGCTCTTCTCTACCCCTGCATGGCAGGGGTCTTCCCTCTTTCCGGCTGCGGGGCGCTTCGCGCCCCGTCCACCTGGAGTGTCACGACCCTCCTCAACCGCTTCCTCCCTTAGTTGGGATCGGCAGACCGGCTCGTAGCGAGGCCGCCAGGCTTGGCGGCGCCAGGTGGTGCAGTCTCCGACATAACGTAGGTGTGGGCGTCATTCACCACCTCGCCCCTCTCGGCTCCTCGCTAATTGGGCTCCCTCTCGGCGTGTCGGCCTGAGGCGAGGGGTTCCTCGGCCGGCGCTCGACTATCGCCGGGTCGGTGGTGAATCACACACGGAGCCCATACAGTTTCTTACAGTTTCTTACAGTAGATCCTCTGGAAAAAGGCAAACTAGGCCTGTGTATCCAGCTCAGTACCAGTACTTGCACTGCTGAGGTCGTTCACGTCGTCGTTGGCGGCGGCGGTAGCAGACGCAACATTTTTACTATTCTGTATTTTTGTTTTATAATCAAACTTCAAATCTTGTCTTCCCCATGTTTTATCAAGATTACTTTCAAACTCCCTTATTGATTCGGAATCGACTACATACTGGGGCAGTGCGTTCCACTCATTTACCACTCTATCACAAAATGAGTTCTTTGCCTTCTCAAGCCTATTTCTTTCTTTGTAAATTTTCTTAGAGTGTCCTCTCGTTCTTGTTCCCTCCCGCATCAAGAAGATACCTTCACACACATCCTCATCGTACTTTCCTGACACTATCTTAAAAGTCTCTATCATATCCCCTCTCTTTCTCCTATATGCCAGTGTCGGAAGCCCCAGTGTCGGAAGCCCCAGTGTCCTCAACCTCTGCTCATAGCCCGCATTCTTCAACGTTGGTACCAGCTTGCTAGCTCTCCTCTGCACTTTCTCCACTGCTTCTATATCCTTTACCATATATGGAGCCCACACCTGGTTCGCATATTCCAGGTGCGGCCTAACCAGCGCTGTATAGAGATTCCTGAAGATTTCTTCGTCAAGTGACACAAATGTCCTCCTTATCAGCCCTACAATTCTATTGGCTTTGTTTATCTTTTTCCGCTAAATGTTCTGAGAAATTTAACTTATTGTCTATCACTACTCCTATATCCTTTTCTGCATTCACTTCCTCCATCGCTTCATACATACTGTATCCTACCTTGTCTATCTTGCTTGTCCCAATCCGCATGTACTTGCATTTTTTGGATGAAAAGGCATTAACCAATGCTCAGACCATCCCTTCATGCCCTCCACATCTCCTTGAAGCAAACCCACATCTTCCACATCTTCCTTACTCCTCACTCTTCTATACAGCTTAGTGTCATCCGCATACAGGTATACCTCACTTCCATTAGTTATAACTTCAGGTAAGTCGTTGATAAATATAACGAACAGCAGTGGTCCCAACACAGATCCCTGAGGTACCCCACTTGTAATTTCCCTCCACCCCGAGCCTATTCCATTCACCAGTACCCTCTGTCTCCGATCTTTCAGGAAGGCTTCTATCCATTTCACACATTTCTCCCCTATATTATAGCTTCTAACTTTCTCTATTAACCTTTTATGTGGGACCTTATCGAAGGCCTTCATAAAATCGCAATATACCACGTCTATTACATCACCATCTTCTAGAATTTGCATCCAATCATCTACCACCTTAATTAGCTGTAGTACCGTCGATCTCCCCGGCAAGAATCCGAACAGTCTCCCACTGAAAAGTTGGTTTGACTTCATATGCTCCATTATTCCTTCTCTAATTACCGTTTCCATTAGTTTACACACAACACTTGTCAAACTGACTGGTCTATAATTCCCTGGGTCATTTCTTTTTCCCTTCTTAAATATAGCTGTTATGTTCGCCTCTCTCCAGTCCATCGGGATTTGTCCTGTATTAAACGATACCTCAAATAACATTTCAATGGCTCTACTAACTTACCGGCTTTTTCGTCCCCACTATCGGCGTTGGCTTCGCCGTTCGTGGGCACGCCGGGTAATTCAGCGGGGTCTGTCCAAGAGGTGTCGGTCCACGCCTCCTCTCGGACGACCTGCATGACATCGGCCTGTCTCCCCAGACGTTGCCAAGGTTATTCTGTCCATGCACGTGGTTGGGATAATTCGGGAAGTCTCGCCTCAACAGCGGGGCTTCCTGTCGCATGTCTTTCTGGTCACCATGACGGTCAGCAATGTGTTGTGACCAGGGTCGACCTGTCGTGCCTCAAATTGATGACTCTATTTATGTCACGTTCGACGGGTTGCTCTTCGGTCTCCATATCGCACCGCGTCTTTACGACCCTCATCAGATAGGCCTTGCTTCCCCTGCTCAGTCAGGGCCTTCAGCTCCTATTTTTCTTGGGCGGATTGGATCGTCGCTGCGGACTCTCCCACACGCTATGTATACGACACTCCTTGTCGTCCACCTCGTCCCACGGTTCGGTTCACAAGTCGCCGTTCCCGAGTCGTGCATTCCGCAGTCGCACAATGTGACGTGGGCGGGCCTTGACTGGGACAAGACGGAGTGACTGCGTCGTAACTTCGGGAGTTACTTTTTGCCGCATTGCACTCGATCTCGATTCCCAGAAAACTCTGGGCCTCGCTGCTCGGGTCGCTGACCGTTTCCTTAGGGAAGCTCAGCATCAGCCGCCTACTTTAGCTAGGCATCAAGGCTTTTCCGCTACTGCCTCCGCTTCGGCCTTGGCCGATTCCGCGTTCCATCCATTTGCAATTGACACATTGGGTTGTTCGGGGCACGCTCGCGAGGGCAGTACCCTGGACTTCGCCACCTCCGTCCATCTGGATAGACACAGATGCGTCTAGCGCGGTGGGATAGGGTTCCCAGTCAAACACGGGCCACCAACTTCACAGCAGGTGGTCAGGACTCCCTCCTCTATACGTACACGTCCTAGAACTGTTAGTCCCGTTGTTCTTCCTGAGGGTTCGTGGGCAGGCCCTCACCGACAGGTGAATGGCCTTCAGAATGGACAACATGTCTGCGTTTTTTTATTTTTTTTTTGCATTGCATACAGCGACAAGGGCTCCTCCAGGTCCACCTCCGACCTCCGAGCTGTCAACACCTCGCAGCTGCTCTCCGATAATGAGTTACCTTGTGTGAAGTTGATAGGAGTGTCTAAGTGTTGTCCCGGAAATTTATATGTGCATTTCAATAAGTAATTAGGTGTTTTATGAGCAATTCAGATGTAATTGGATATTCCAAGTAATTGAAAATATGGATTAAGTAAAACAGTTCCTGGAGTGAGATGGGATAGTGGGGCGATTGTTGTTTTTAGGCTGGCAGACGACCACCTCGCGATGGCGGGAAGGCGTGAAAGCCTAGCTGGGGATGAGGAGGAATATGAATTTGAAGGCTTTATCACCGAGGACAAGGATGATCAGTTGGCAAGTATGAAAAAACAATTGATGGGTCTTGTGAGATGGAGGGGAGTGATGGAAAATTGGAGGAAGGAGTTAGGGGCTAAAGTAGAAGTTTTGTCCGATATGTGTGGCGTTATTAGCGGGGTGGATAGGCCTAGGCCAGTAAGTGACAGCCTAGAGGCAGTGATGGCCAGAGTAGACGAGTTAGCGGCGGAAAATGTGGCACTCAAGGCTCAGCTTAAGGAATATGAGGGCCACCTGAGTGAGGAAGTAAAAGGAATTAGTGAGGTAAAAAATTAGTGGACAAGGGTAGAGAGTGCCACGATGGTAGCCCTTGAAGAAATTGTGAAGGAGCAGAAGGAAGAGAGAGAAAAGGAAAAGAAAGAGTTTGAAAAAAATGTAGTGCAAGTTTTAAAGAAGAAAGAGAAGGTAGTGAGAGAGACAATAGATAGAGGTAAGTGTGTAGTAATCTTTGGAGATGTGGAAGAGCACCTGGCAGATATGAAGGTAAGAAAGGAAAGGGATGTTGTGAAAGTCAAGGGGATACTGGATTACTTAGACGAGGGTTATGGATGGGTAAAAGAACTGGAGGAGGTGAGAAGGTTAGGAATATATAAGAAGGGCGAGATGAGACCACTAAGAGTGGAACTAAAGTTTAGATCAACAGCAGAAGCAGTAGCCAATGTGAGCTGGAAATTAAATTTGACAGAGCTGAATCATATAAGGGTAAAAAAGGACCTAAGTGTAGAAGAACGAGAACAGTTAAGGGAACTCCAAGCTAAGGCTGATGAAGAGAATGGAAAGTTGTCTGAAGAGCAAAAGAAGAAATTTTGTTGGCGAATAAGGGAAGGGCAAGTAAGGAAGTGGTACATCAGGAGCCACCAAGAACCGAAAGTAAGAGGAGTGATAGGGAAAGAGACAGAGAGACAAGTACGAAGTCAAAGCAAGGAGACGGAGCGAGAGATAATGCAGGGAGCAGGGGACCGGAGAGAGAGCCAGGATGTGGTGGAGAGGGTGGAACAGAGGGAGAGAGAGGGGGGAGGAGAATAGAATTAGCGGGGGAGGTGGAACTGGGTCAGGGAAGGGATGGAGGAGGAGGTGAACCTGGTAGGAGGCAGAGAGGGAAGAGAAACAAGGAGGTGGATTCAAATATACTGTGCTACTACACTAATAAAGATGGAATAAACAGTAAAAAGGTAGAGTTAGATAATATATTAAGAAAAGATCAACCACAGATAGTCTGTTTGACAGAGACAAAGCTGAACCAGGACTTTGACAGCAACATAGTGTTTAGTGAAGGATATAATATATGGAGAAATGATAGAAAGGGTAAAAGGGGAGGTGGAGTGGCAGTATTAGTTAAGAACCCTATGACAGCAAAGCACGTGGAGTTAAATAATGACAAGGCAGAAATAATGGCAGTTGAACTCAATGATATAGAAGGAAAAAAGCTAGACATAGCAGTAGCTTACATGCCACCAAAGACCAGAGCATGGAGGGAGTTGGAGTTTGAGGAGATGGTAGAGGATATGATTCAGTCGTTGAGAAGATTGCTTTTAAGGAAGAATCGATTGATCTTGGTAGGAGATTTCAACTGTAGTGAGGTTGATTGGGAATCGGGAGATGCAGGGCCAAATCAGAGATCTTGGGGAAGTCGGCTAGTGGAGTTGGTTACGGAAAATGTACTTGCACAACATGTGAAGGAAAATACAAGAATGAGGGGTAATAACGAACCTTCTAAACTCGATCTGATTTTTACAAAAGATCCTCACGAAATTAGTGATAAAAACTATCTATGTCCTGTAGGTAAAAGTGATCACCTATTACTAAAATGGAAGTTGACCTCGAGTAATGCCAATAGATTAGACAATAGCTACATAAATGACAGATTAAATTATAGTAAAGCTGATTATGTATCCTTGAAAAGATATTTAGAGGGAGTAGATTGGGATCTTATTTTGAAGGAACGGGACGTACAAGGTAAATATAGTAGATTCCTCGAAATTTATGGAGTAGGAACCAATCTGTTTGTCCCAAGATATAAAACTGGAAATTTTACTAAGCAGAAAGATTGGTTTAATTTGAAATGCAAAAGAGCTTTGGGTAGGCGTGATGCAGCTTGGGCTAGATTAAGAAGAAGGAACACTGAGAGTAATCGGAATAAATATAAACAGGAGAGGAATAGATATGTTAACATAATTAGGCAAGTTAAAATGAACTATGAGAAGAACATAGTAAATAAATGTGAAAGTGACCCTAGAAAGTGACTCCCCTGGGGGTTAGGGAATAGAATATGCCCCACGTGCCTTCTGCGTGTCGTAAGAGGCGACTAAAGAGGTTGGGTCGGTGGGCTTGCGACCCCCACCCGGAAAAAAATATCTAAGCAAAGAAAAACGAACGAACAGCCTCGGATGCGGACGGAACCAACGTTGACGAACCACGACCGACTAAGGACATGCCTTCGGACATTCTGAGAATGGCTACGTGGAATGTTAGTGGCATGAATGATGGCACAAAAGAGAGAGAGGTTCTGGAAGTGTTAGTGAATGCCAGGCTGGATGTATGTGGAATGACAGAGACCAAATGGAAAGGTTCAGATGCGAGAGAGTGGGAGTGTGGAATGGGTGTGTGTGCTGGAGTGAGTGAAGGAACAGCGAGAGAAGGTGCATGTTTGTTTGTAAGTACCAAATGGAAGGAATGTGTAAGAGAGTATGGGTCTGTGGGTTCAAGGATTGTGTGGGTGAGAATGAAAGTAGGAATACAAACGTGGGTGATTGTATGCGTGTATGCCCCGACAGAGGATATACTTGAAAGAAAGAAAGAAAGAGGAGTTTTGGATGAATGTGGAGGCGTGCCTGGAGAAGTTTGACAAGAACGAAAGAATATTTCTGATTGGGGATATGAATGGTAAGGTGGGTGATAGGAAAGTTAAGGGAGTGGTGGGAGGGTGGGGGGTACCATCAGAGGTGAATGGGAATGGTAGTGCACTTGTGGACGTATGTGTGGGGAGGAGGCTGTGGATAGCCAACACCTTCTTCCGACACAGAATGATCCACAGGTACACGTGGAAACGGATGTTGACGATGAAGGATAAGACAGTGGTGGAACGAAAGTCATTGATTGATTATGTATGTGTGGATGAACGAATGAAGAAATCTGTGATGGATGCTAGGGTGTATAGGGGTATTGGAGGGGGTCTGTCTGATCATTATGTAGTGGTAGCTAAGGTTAGGATACAAAAGAAGTGGGTGAGGAGAGCGGGAGGGAGGCGAGAGGAGGGTGGAATGGTGAGGAGGGTGGAGAGGTTGCAGGAGGAGGAAGTCAGGGAGGAGTACAGGAGAGCAGTGGAAAGACGATTAGGTGGGTTCGACCTGGAAGTTATGGAGGAAGTGGAGGAGATGAGCAAGGTGTTTAAGGATGAGATCTGTGCAGCATGTGAGGAGGTGTGTGGAGTGAGGAGAAGAGGGAGGGGAGTGAAAGGTACAGCATGGTGGACAGAAGAGATAAGAATAGCTGTGGAAGAAAAGAAGAAAGCATATAGAGAGTGGTTGGGTAGTAGAGGGAATGAAGATTCCGAGAGACAGAAACGAGCGAGGTACGTGGAGAGTAAGAGGGTGGTGAAGAGAGTAGTGAAGGAAAGTAAGAGAAGAGTAGATGAGGAATTTGGAAGGAATCTGAGTGTAAAATGGAGGGAGAGTAAGAAACTGTTCTGGAAAGAAGTCAAGAAAGTTAGGGAAGGTAGCAAGGGAAACAGTAAGGGTGCGAAAGATAAGAATGGGAGAATGCTAGCCGAGAAGCAAGAGAGAGTCGAAAGATGGAGGGAGTACTTCAGTGAGTTGCTAAATGAAAGGAATGAAGAGCCAGCAAACATAGCTGGATATGGTATGGGAGGGAGAAGAAGAGAAGTAGTGGAGGAGGAGGTGGGGATCAGGAGGTCAGAAGTGTGGGAAGCCATGAAAAGAGTGAAGTTGGGGAAAGCACCAGGAACAGATGGAGTGTGTGGGGAAATGTTGAGGTATGGTGGTGAGATAGTGATAGAATGGGTATGGAAAATGTGCAAACTAGCATGGGAGAAGGGGAGTGCACCCGATGACTGGAAGACTGGCATAATAGTCCCCCTATATAAGGGCAAAGGGGAAAGAGGAGTGTGTGGTAACCACCGAGGAATATGTCTTCTAAGCGTAGTAGGGAAGGTATACAGTAGGGTAGTGATTGAGAGAGTGAGAGTGAGAGTGAGAACGGAGAAATGGATAGGCGACGAGCAGGGAGGTTTTAGGAAGGGAAGAGGATGTGTAGATCAGATTTTTACCCTGAATTGTGTTGTGGAGAAGTATCTGGAGAAGAAACAAAAGGTGTATGTTGCCTTTATGGACTTGGAGAAGGCCTATGACAGAGTGGATAGAGAAGGTTTGTGGAAAGTACTTAGAATATACGGAGTAGAGGGCAAGTTGCTGAAAGCAGTGAAGAGCATGTATGAGGGTGCAAAGGCGGCAGTACGTGTGGAGAGTGAGCAGAGCGAGTTCTTTGACCTGAATGTTGGTTTGAAACAGGGGTGTGTGATGTCCCCGTGGTTGTTTACTGTATATATGGATGGAGTTATGAAAGAAATACTATCAAGAGCAGTGGACGTTGGTGTATCGCTGAAAAGGGAGGGAATTGAGTGGAAGCTACCTATACTGCTGTTTGCGGATGATACAGTTCTGATGAGTGATAATGAATGGGAGTTGCAGGGTCTGGTAAATGAGTTTGGAACAGTGTGCAAAAAACGGAATTTGAAGGTAAATACGGGGAAGAGCAAGGTTATGGTCTTCGAAAGGGGTGAAGTCACAGAGTGTGAGATGAAGCTGAATGGTCAGGCTATGGAGATCGTCAACTCTTTTAAGTATCTGGGCAGTGTGTTGAGTAAAGATGGGACTATGGATGAAGAGGTGCGGGAGAGGGTACAACAGGGGAAGAGGGTTGTAGGAACGCTAAAAGCAGTAACAAGAAATAGGGTGGTCAGTATGGAAGTGAAGAAGTCCTTGCATGACAGTGTGGTAATCCCGACACTGACTTACGGAAGCGAAGCATGGACGTTGGTTGAGAGACTCAGACCAAGAGTGAGAGCAGTGGAAATGAATTACTTAAGGAGTGCGTGCGGAGTTACATGGAGGGATAGACAGACTAATGAGGAAGTAAGAAGGAGGTGTGGTGTGGAGGTAGATGTGCTGGAAAGTGTGAAAAGGAACAACTTGAGATGGTTCGGCCATATGGAACGTATGGAAAGCGAGAGAATGACTAAGAGGGTGTACGAGAGCGAGGTGGAGGGACAGAGGGGGAGAGGTAGACCGAATATGAGGTGGAAGGATGGAGTGAGGAACTACATGAACGAAGGCGGTGCTGGTTGGGGGGAGGGGCGTCGACTGACTGGGGACAGAGGTGCATGGGGGCGGTTCGTTCGTGGCCACCCCTTCGGGGATCACGGCGTCAGGCAATAGATAGATAGATAGACCCTAGATTATTTTATAAATATATAAACAGTAAGTTGAAGGTAAAGAAACAAATTACTAAATTAAGAGTTGATGCTAGGACGTATGAAAATGTATCGGACATGTGTGAGGTAATGAATAACAAATTGGGGTCAGTTTTTACTAGAGAGGAAGGTTTTGACGAACCACAGGCGGGAGTACTGGAGAGTGGTCTTAGTAAGATTGAAATAACTAGAGATGAGCTGTTATCTGCGATGAGAGGACTTGAAGTAAGGAAAGCTATGGGACCGGATGAAGTGTCTGCCTGGGTTTTAAAGGAGTGTGCAGAGCAATTAGTGGAGCCAGTGAGGGACATAATTCAAGCTTCCTTAGATAAAGGACAGGTTCCTGTTGAATGGAAAAGAGCTAATATCATTCCGATATACAAGAATGGAAACCCTGAGGACCCTCTAAACTATAGACCAGTTTCACTTACTAGTATTGTATGCAAGATTTGTGAAAAGTTAATTAGGAAGAAATGGATGAAAATGTTGGAGAGAAAGAAGATAATAACCCCAAAGCAATTTGGATTCAGAGAAGGGACATCTTGTGTTACCAGTTTGCTATGTTATTACAGTAGGGTGATAGATGTACTCCAAGAGAGAGGCGGATGGGTGGACTGCGTCTACTTAGACCTTTCCAAAGCATTCGATAAGGTACCACATAAGAGATTGTTATCTAAGCTTGAGACGCTAGGATGTGTCAGGGGGAGTTTGCTGAAATGGATGGAGAGCTATTTAACAGATAGGGAAATGAGGACCAACATTAGAGGAACTTACTCATCGTGGCGGAAAGTTGAGAGTGGTGTGCCGCAGGGATCTGTGTTGGCACCTCTCATGTTCCTTATGTACGTGAATGACCTGCCGATAGGCATAAACTCTTACATGTCAATGTTTGCAGATGACGTAAAAATTATGAGACAAATAACAAATAAAAGTACTGTAGTTGTGAGGAGCTGCAAGGGGATTTAGATAAAATATACGAATGGAGCACCAAGTGGAAAATGAAATTTAATATAAGTAAATGCCATGTGTTAAATATGGGAAGAAGTGTGAATAGACCAAATTGGGAGTACAGGATGGGAGATAATATAATTAGCAAGGCCGAAAAAGAAAAAGATTTAGGGTTGATTATACAAGATAATTTGTCGCCAGAGAAACATATTAACAAGCTCTTTAGCGGAATGTATGCAATGGCCGGGAATATGAAAGTTGCTCTGAACTACTTGGATGAGACCATGGTAGCGAAAATTGTGAAGAGTATGATTAGACCAAGATTGGAGTATGCAGCAGTGGTGTGGTCCCCGCATCTAAAGAAGCATGTTCACAAGTTAGAAAGAATCCAGAGAGCAGTCACTAGATTGGTTCCAAGTCTCAGAGAACTGGCAAGTGTTGTGCAGGTGAAATGGGTCCAGTTCCTGCATGAATTGCAAAGAACTGATCCCTTTGTGAGGCGACTCGATGTGATAGGTTTTGAGCACGTTGGACATATGTATTTGTTAGTGGGTCTTGGGTTGCTCTCGATGTCTCCGGCTAGAAGAAGTCTTCGAGAAATGACAGCCGGGGAGTCATTTCTCGGTGTAGAAAAAACGGTGTAATTCGTGTGTGTGGTTTTTGAGAGGTGTGGTTCTTGCCCGGGCGACCGAAGCCTTTCCCAGGTTCTCGTGGATGTTAACCCCTTCTATACCGGCGACGACTTTTTAATTTTCTTTTAGCTATATTTAGATGATTGTATGCAGTTTAAAAAGGATCTGTGGTAATAAAAAGAGTTCGGTGAGATAGTTTGAAGTCTGTTAATAGTGGAGGCCCTTTTTAACCTGAACAAAATTGGCTAATAGTAGCCAGAATATAGCTAAAAGGACGGGTTGGTATAGAAGGGGTTAATATGTTCCAAAATCATTAAATATTGTCCTAGGAAACATAAATAGATGGTACAGATAAGAGGGTCCGGAGGCGGGTTCCGCCCATAAGTAATTAATCCAATACATACATAACATTTTAAGACTGAGTGCTCCACACATACGTGCAGTTTCAGTCTCTTGTCCTAATGGCGGCGTTCCAGGCAACCCTGTAAGAGCTGCTTCACTTGTCAGGTTCTTGGATTTGAGATCAGTACGTATTGGGAGGGTTGACACCTCCCCAATACCAAAGAAGGAATACCTTCTATTTGGTAGTAGCCTCGGAGTATCCAACGTAGAGCTACAGTATCATAAATGACCTAGAGCAGTTAGTTCAGCAACCCACCCGTATCCCGGATCGCATCGGAGATCTGCCCAACATTCTTGACTTGTTTCTAACTTCTAACCCTTCTTCTTATACTGTCGATCTTTTCTCTCCTTTGGGCTCCTCCGACCATAAACTTATCTCTGTCACCTGTCCTATATCTCTCCAGTACGGCCACCCGATCCTCCTATCCGGCGGCGCTTGTGGCACTTTGGCGCTGCCGACTGGGAGGCTCTCCGGCAATACTTTTTTTATTTCCCATGGATTTTTTTTTTTTTTTTTTTTTTCTATGTGATTGAGGGAGGCAAAAGGCATAACTGCCTATAGCGAGTGCCTCCTCCATAGTTGAAAGAGTGACAGGGCCAAAATCAAGGGACGTTCGAGCCAAAATGCCTGGACACACGAAGTTTGAAGCAATTTAAGTCATAGGAAGAGGGAAAGACTGATTCTGGGAGAGAGTTCCAGAGCTCAGCTGTTGAGTAGAAGAAAGTTTGAGAGTAACGTTTCACTCTTGGGTTGGAGAGTTGCACAGAGTAGGGGTGGGATTGAGTTGCAAGACGGGTACCACGTGCCCTACGTAAAGGAGGTGGTATGCACTGGGATAGCTCTAAGGAACACTGATTATTATAGTAGCGATAGAATAGCGAGAGAGAGAGATGCAACATTGCGGCGGAGAGAGAGAGATTGCAGAGAGTTGGTGAGTGGACGGGAGTTAATGATACGAAAGGCCTTCCTTTCAACTTTGTCTAGGAGAGCAGTGTGAGAGGAACCTCCCCACACATGTGAACAATACTCAATACAAGGGCGCACTATGCCCCTGTACAGAGCAAGAAGCTGTGCAGGGGAAAAGAACCCCCTAAGGCGGTTGAGCACACCCAGCTTCTGGGAGGCTGCCTTAGCAAGACTGGTAATATGGTCCTTCCAAATGAGAGCAGAAGAAAAAGAGACACCAAGAATATTGAGAGAAGATGAAGGGTTGATTTTTGTATTGTTGAAGAATAAGGGATAGTCCGCTGGGAGATCCTGACGGGTAGATAGATAGATGGAGAAATTGGGTTTTGGAAGCATTAAAGTTAACAAGGTTTTCTCTGCCCCAATTGGAAATAGTATTTAGATCAGAATTTAAGAGTTCTATGGCTTCATTACGTTTGTCGTTGAGGGATTGCTGGCTGGGGCGTTCTGAAAAACTAATGGAGTAGTGCAAGGTTGAGTCGTCTGCGTATGAATGGATGGGAATTAAGGTACAGTTAAGGAGATAATTTATAAAAATTAGAAAGAGAATAGGAGATAGGACAGAGCCCTGAGGAACACCGGAGTTTATAGGGTGAGGAAGTGAACAATGGCCGTCCACAACCGCGGCTATGGAACGGCCGGAAAGGAAATTAGAGACAAAGGCACAGATGGAGGGATAGAAACCGAAGGAGGGTAGTTTAGAAATTAAAGATTTATGCCAGACTCTATCGAAGGCTTTCGATATGTCTAGTGCAATAGAAAAAGTCTCACCGAAGTCCCGAAAGGAGGATGACCAAGAGTTAGTAAGATATGAAAGAAGATCACCAGTAGAGCGACCCTTAAGGAAGCCATACTGGCGATCTGAGAGCAGATTATGAGAAGAGAAATGCTTAAGAAATTTGAAAACAAGAATAGTTTCAAAAACTTTAGAAAGACAAGAGATGAGAGCAATTGGACGACAGTTGGAGGGTTGAGAGCTGTCACCCTTCTTTGGGACAGGTTGAATGTGAGCAAACTTTACGGAGGATGTGGAAATAGATTGTTTCACTTGCATTATATTGGCTAGACTGTTCCACAAATTTGACCATACCATCAAAATAGGTAGCAGCTTCCTTCCAGGTTACTTTGCCATCGTCATCTGCCTCTTCCTCTTCCTCAGACGAGTGCTCCTCAACATATTCTGGCTCCACAACACTCCGGATAATTTCTGCATCTGTTACCTCTTCCTCGCCCTGCAGGTCACCATCCACATCAACCCACTCCTCAATATCCTCTTCAGTCATCCTCTTGGGGTCGTTGACCGGCACAGTATCCATCAGGCCTCGGATTTCGTTGATTGCCTCCCTGCGACGCCCAAGAAAGCCTTCAAAATCGTTCTCGTCTTCTTCAACCTCTTCAGGGTCATCAACCTGGGCATACAGCTTGTTCCAACATCTCTTCAGGGTTACCTCCGAAACATCCTTCCAGGCTAGGGCAGCATCATATATGGCATCCTTGACGGAAAAACTTGACTGGAAAGTTTTTACTGATGCATCGGAGTTAATCAGCTTGCGGGCAAATGAGGACTTGTAGCTCTGCTTAAACTTTTGGCACACACCCTGGTCCATTGGTTGTATCAGACTGGTCACATTAGGGGGCAAGTAGGTGACAAAGATGTTTCCAGACACTAGTTCGTGGGCAGGGGGATGTGCTCTGCAGTTATCCAGGAATAGGACAGCCTTGGTGTCCTCAGAAAGGCCAATCGACTTGAAGTAGGCCTTGACTTCGGGAACAAAGTGCTTAAAGAACCAATCATGGAATACTTGGGCAGTCATCCATGCATTGCTCTGTGCATCATAGATCACTGGCAACTTCCCTCGCATGTTCTTGAAAGCGCGGGGATTCTTAGCCTTGCTGATAACAAACAAACTATTGCGACATTTACCGGAAGCATTCCCACTCAGCAGGATTGTGAGACGTTCTTTATTCATCTTGAATCCGGGTGCAGCCTTCTCTCCTCTACCAGCTAATGTCCTTGTTGGCAAACAGCGCCAATATAGCCCTGTCTCGTCGGCGTTAAAGATTTGGTCTGGGGTCAGCTGGTGATTATGAACAAGGGTAGCAAAAATGTGTGCAAAGCGATCGGCGGCCACTTTGTCGGCAGAATTCTTTTCTCCGGCGACATCTAGGACCCTAGTTCCATGCCTAATTTTAAAGTTTCTCAACCAGCCGTCGGAGAATTTTATATCCTCTTCCATATTCATATCACGCAGGTATTGCTTGGCCTTTTCAATTATCATAAGCCCTGAGATAGGCTTGCTTTCAGGCCGCTTGGCCGTAAACCACTTATGCACTGCCTCGTCAAGTTTTTCATGTTTTGGTTTTTTCATTGTCTTTCTCACATCACCCGTGTAACTTGACTTTCCAAAGGCAACAAACTTCGATAAGCTAGCCTTTGCCTTCACTATGTTTGAAACTGTGGAGGCACCGATATTGAACGTTTGCATAACTTTACGCCGATCACTGCCTTTCTCTACCATAGCTATCACTCGCAATTTATCGGCTATGGACAGAGTTACGTGCTTCCTCTTATGTTTGTTCTTGTCATTCCTCCCTCGTGCACCTGAACTTGCTGTGGGACCCATCACTAAGTCACTATATCACAGGATACACGGTATAAACACGGGATAGAGAAACAACGTCTCAGGTAGACCGATAATGGCAGACTGGGAAGAGCGGAGCGTCGGTTTAGCCCGGCCTGGCCACTAGAGGGCCCTGATATTTGGAAATATCGCGCGCCCGGGAAATTCGAAAATTCGGACCATCGGGTGAATTCGGATTTGGCCTCAAATTGAAAAATTCGGACTATTGGGAGATTCGAATCATCGGTCGTCGGATTAAAGGACTTTTACTGTATATGTCATTACGAGCTGAAATGTATAAGGGATATATACTGTATATAATACGATAATATTAGTCTCCCTATAAACGGCCCGGGCACCATCTTCGCTACAGTCGTATGTCTGGACATTGTCTACTGACTTGAAAAGTGTCGTGGGGTAGAATGTAGAATTCGGGCGTACCGCCAGCCTTGTTTACACTACGCGGAGCGGCGTCAGATGCTTGCCATCATGTTCCCGTCTATTTTGACTGCCTTTGGATACAATAATAAGTTGTGGGGGGCTTTGCCCCCCTCACCCCCCCCCATGACATATTGTCATCATCATATATATTGCCAGCAGGGGGCAAATAAAAGAGAAAAAAATCGCCAGCAAATTTGACGCGAAGTTAACCGAGGCGATCGCCCTATGTAAACATGACGACAGTACGCCCGAAAACTACATCCATCCTGTGTCGTGAAATAATCAACCAATAGCAATGGAATTCTCTGGATGACGTCACACCCATTTAGCCAATCACCTGTCAGTCTGTCACGCCGCTACTCACGCGCAGCTGAGCATATACCGGTATCCCATAATGCAATGTATTGGAGAAAAAGGTGAGGGTAGCTGACTAGCGTGCCCACAAGCCACAATGGTGTTTTCAGCTGAATATCTCTCATACGTCTTTCGATTTGTTGTGTGTGTACATGATGTTTGTTCATCTCCAGTGGATTTATATATGGAGGACTTTTGGAAGTGAGTACAGTCGACCCTCGCATGGGCGGACCACAGTTGCCCGGACTTTGGTTTGTGCGGACCCAACAGCTGATATCGGACAAGCCCCCTAAAGTCCGGACAAATCGGGCAAAACACCTTTAATTTAAAAGTTGTCCGGTAGGTGGCGGGTCGGGCGGTGACGCAGGCAGGCAAGTTCCCGCCAAAAAGTTCAGTTTGTTTACTAACGCCATTCCGCTCGTTTCCCCCACCGTACCCGTGAATAATCAGTGCTTTAGTGCTTCAACATGCCTCCCAAAACTCCCAAGACCAAGCGTGTGACCCTGAACGTTCAGCAGAAGCTTGAGGTGCTACGCAAATTAGAAAAAGGGATGCTCTGCGAAGAAGATATGTGATGATTATGGGATAAAGAAACAAACTGTATCAGACATTAAGAAAGCCAAAGACAAGCTGAAACATTATGCTGCCTCATATTGTGTTGATGCCGCAGCCAGTAAGAGTGGAAAGGTACATCCTAGAAAATATATGAGAACTGCAAGTAATAGCCAACTAGATAGCGCAGTGATGAAGTGGTACGTCCAGATGAAATCAAATGAACATTTAGTCAGAGGTGTGGAGATTCTGGCCGCCGCAACAAAACTTGCTACTAGTTTGGGTATTCAGGACTTTAAGGGGAGCGATTGGTGGTTGTGGCGGTTTTGTAATCGCCATGGGTTATTTAATGTGAAAGCCCATGGCGAGGCTGCAAGTGCTGACATCTACAGTTGAGCCTTTCCTCCTAAAGCTCAATAAAGTGATTGAAGATGAGGGGCTAATCTCGTCGCAAACATATAATGCTGACGAAACTGGATTCTATTGGAAATCCATGCCCAAGAACACCCAGGTGCGCAAGGGTGAGGAGAAGACACCAGGGAAAAAAATGAGCAAGGAACGTTTGTCGTCAATGCATTACTCATCACTTAAAACTAGTAGTGGTAGGAAAATCAAAGAAACCAAGGGCCTTAACCCATCGGATCCAGGGGGCCTCATATGATCCCGATCGCTGTGTCCGGGGCCATTTTCATACAGTCAAGCTTCATAATTCAGTAGCTACTGATTGAGACCACCTAGAGCAGTCAATTTTGTTGCAAATTGTAGAACGTTTTGTTGTCTGTAGACTACCGTTGAGATGACATCGCTACGATGCGTGATTGCCGAGTTATGATGATTTTAGCGGCGATTTTTAGCAGCGCATTTTGCCTCATATGAGGCCTCCCGGATTCCGAGGGTTAAAAGACGTAATTGATCATCTGCCAGTTATTTATTATAACTAAAAAAAAAAGTAATTTTTACTGACTGGTTCTTCAATCATTTCGTCCCAGCTGTATGAAAATACCAGGAGGAGGTCTTGAAAATTGCATGTGAGGATGTAAAAGCCATCCTGATTCTGGACAACGCACCTGCCCATCCCAGTGCCGAAAACCTCATCAGTGCCGACGGGAAGTGGTCCAGCCGATGGACCTAGGGGTAATAAGTGCCAGTAAGCGCCGATATACCAGGCACTACTTGGATGAAGTGCTGGTAGTCCTTAACCCTCTCACCACGGAAGGGCTCTTGAACGCCCATAAAAAAGCATATAATAGGTACCCGGAAGGCCTCTTGAACGCCCAGTGGTTGAAAGCCTGTGAGCTTCGTGTGCGAGGCGTCGGTCCGACGCATGTAAACAACAGCCGGCTGGACCGATGCCCCGCATCTCCGGCCACAAGAAGGAGAGCGTCGCTTGTTCGTGTGTGCCTGTATGTTGTTGTTAAGTATCGAAAAGTGGTGTAAAGTGGCTGTTTTGGCCATAAAGTTATCTCCAATGAAATCATCATCACAGCTCAACCAGTTGACTTAGAGAGCTCTACTTAATGCCATTCTACAGGTAAATAACACAGCTACGCTTGGGGATGCGCGGGAATGCGGGAAGCAGTCTGATTAACGAATATACGGTAGCCTAGCCTAGACGTTTTTCGGCCAAAACACCCGGGTTTCGAGGAATATATATATAATACATAGCCGGGGCTGGAGGGTTAAGACTGAAGAGGATATAGATTGTTGGATGGCCTAATGGGTAAATACTCATTTAAGCGGTAACGTTCAACAAGACTACATCGGCCATTCGGCCTTATTTACCATGTTTTTTTTTGTCTTCAAGGAATATAGTTTCTTAGTTGTTTTTCATGGTTTGAGTGGAGGATTTGCATTAACTTACCCATTATCCATTAATATGAAGATACAGCGTCAAATCACGCCATTTATTGGGTGAATCGCAGTTATCGCACTTTTACAGTACGGTAGGTGAGGGAAATTGTGGGGTAAATTGGATACCTGGTCCATGATTGGGTGAGGGGGGCACTGCCCCCCTCACCCCCCCCCCTCGACTTATTGTCATCCTCATAGCCAAGACTATAGACTATGTTGATCTGCAAGGGGGGAAAATCAGGTTGCCACGCTCGTGCCATTTATTGGGTGAATCACGCTTATCTTTATGGTCGGGACTTTGATTATTTTTGGGGATATTTTTCGGTGATTTTTTTTTTTTTTTTTTTTTTCAAGTTGTCGATATCAAAGTTCGGCAAGAATGTTAAGTGCGGGCGTACCGCCAGCCTTGTTTACACTACGCGTAGTGGCGTCGGACCTTTCCCATCATGTTCCCGTCTATTTTGACTGCCTTTGGATATAAAAATACATTAGCCTAACCTAACCTAACCTAGTATTCATGTAGTAATGACAGGGGGCAAATAGCAGAAAATATAGCGTCGAAATAGACGGGAACGTAACTGCGAGCGCACAACATGACGACCGTACGCCCGATCACTACATCCATCCCCCAACGTTCCTCCATGCGGACTAGGCTAGGCCTATAGGCTAGGCAAATGAGAAAAATATGGCGAGTCTATTGGTCTCTCCCTGATAAATTATTTCGGTACGATTTTACTTACAGGACACCCATTTCTTACAGTTTCTTACAGTAGATCCTCTGGAGAAAGGCAAACTAGGCCTGTGTATCCAGCTCAATGCCAGTACTTGCACTGCTGCGGTTGTTCACGGTGTTGGTGGCGGCGGTAGCAGACGCAACATTTTTACTATTCTGTATTTTTGCTTTGTATTTACCTAATTGTAGTTTACAGGAGTTGAGCTAAGCTCATGTTGTCCCGTCTCTCAGTCTACTTTCATCCAATTTTGTCTTGAAAATATGGATGTTCCCTGCCTCTACCACCTCCTCCTCAGCCCAGAGAGAGAGAGGGAACATGAAAAATAAAGATGGGCCCCTTAATCAATAAAGATGGGCC
Source organism: Paralithodes platypus (assembly GCA_032716605.1). Taxonomy (NCBI): domain Eukaryota; kingdom Metazoa; phylum Arthropoda; class Malacostraca; order Decapoda; family Lithodidae; genus Paralithodes; species Paralithodes platypus. The sequence continues at coordinate 40,919,254 of CM064493.1, forward strand.
CCTTAATCAATAAAGATGGGCCCCTTAATCAATAAAGATGGGCCCCTTAATCAATAAAGATGGGCCCCTTAATCAATAAAGATGGGCCCCTTAATCAATAAAGATGGGCCCCTTAATCAATAAAGATGGGCCCCTTAATCAATAAAGATGGACCCCTTAATCAATAAAGATGGGCCCCTTAATCAATAAAGATGGGCCCCTTAATCAATAAAGATGGGCCCCTTAATCAATAAAGATGGGCCCCTTAATCAATAAAGATGGGCCCCTTAATCAATAAAGATGGACCCCTTAATCAGTAACATAATATTGATTTTAGTCCTGCAATTCACCAATGATTATATCTGATAATCAATTACTAGTCCAATTAATCATTAGCCAAGTCAACCAATCATTAATTGACCACTTGCTAAAAAAAAATAGTTTGAGGCTATAAGGAAGCTGGAGGAATAGACATCGATATTTAGCAGCATTAACAACTAATATAAGGTCGTAGTACATTTATAAATATATAAAACCAAATTAATCATAATAGCTCTCCATCAGTAACCTACACTATTATTTAATTTCTGTTTTATATCGATGTTTACGGCTCCAACTTCCTTATAGCCTGAAGCTCGCAGGTCGTCAATTCCTGCAGTCATGTATTCAATGAATTAGTCGTGCATGAAATCAGTTAGTAATTATTCAATGAGTAAAATCGTCTAATCAATTTCTAGTATATTCATTTTATCAACAGTTTAATATAGTCAACCAATCCAGTCATATATTCAATTGATAAAAGATTCAATTATTTAAATAATTATACATACCGGTATATTAACCATTCGTTCAACCAATATACTATAAATCCAACGATAAGCAGGCGTATTTACCTGCAATCGATGAGCAAGTTTTTTCTCGTCTACTGACAGACAATAAAAGGAATTAATCTATCTATATATCTATTGCTAGATGCCCATATCCCTGACGAACAAAGCTCTTCCAGGCCGCCCTGATCCCCCTACAACACTCGTCCTTCCTCCTTGTCCATCCCCCTCTTCCTTCATACATCTCTCCACTCCATCCCTCCACCTCATTCTCGGTCTACCCCTCCTTCCACCGCACTCTCATATACCCTCATTCCCAACATCTCTCCACTTCATCCTTCCACCTCATTCTCGGAAGTATTGTATTTATTTAAGTTTACCAAGCTGTGAATTTCGTACCTTGATTATTGTGTTATATATTGTATATATTCTCTCTCTCTCACACACACACACACACACACACATTTTCTCTCTCTCTCTGGCATGGTGTTCATTGGTTATAAGTGCCTTGGTTATTATGTTATATAGTCTCTCTCTCTCTCTCTCTCTCTCTCTCTCTCTCTCTCTCTCTCTCTCTCTCTCTCTCTCTCCTCTCTCTCTTCTCTCTCTCTCTCTCTCTCTCTCTCTCTCTCTCTCTCTCTCTCTCTCTCTCTCTCTCTCTCTCTCTCTCTCTCTCTCTCTCTCTCTCTATCTCTCTCTATCTCTCTTCTCTCGCTCCTCTCTCTCTCTCTCTCTCTCTCTCTCTCTCTCTCTCCAACTCTAACCCACTCTCCCTATCACTATCTCGCTCTCTCTCTCTCTCTCTCTCTCTCTCTCTCTCTCTCTCTCTCTCTCTCTCTCTCTCTCTCTCGCTCTATCTCTCTCTCTCTCTCTCTCTCTCTCTCTCTCTCTCGCTCTCTCTCTCTCTCTCTCTCGCTCTCTCTCTGAGTATTATTCTCGTTTTGTTTTTCAAATTCCTTTTTTTCATTGTCTTTTTTTCCGTTTTCCTCATCTTCTTTTGCCACCTCCTCCACCAGCACTATCACATTACACATCAGGTCAGTTCCAGGAAACACCTTTTGCCACCTCCTCCTCTACTTCTCTCTCCACCACCACTATCACATTACACATCAGGTCAGTTCCAGGAAACACCTTTGCCACTCCTCCTCTACTTCTCCTCCACCACCACTATCACATTACACATCAGGTCAGTTCCAGGAAACACCTTTTGCCACCTCCTCCTCTACTTCTCCTTACCACCACTATCACATTACACATCAGGTCAGTTCCAGGAAACACCTTTTGCCACCTCCTCCTCTACTTCTCCTCCACCACCACTATCACATTACACATCAGGTCAGTTCCAGGAAACACCTTTTGCCACCTCCTCCTCTACTTCTCCTCCACCACCACTATCACATTACACATCAGGTCAGTTCCAGGAAACACCTTTTGCCACCTCCTCCTCTACTTCTCCTCCACCACCACTATCACATTACACATCAGTGGTCAGTTCCAGGAAACACCTTTTGCCACCTCCTCCTCTAATTCTCCTCCACCACCACTATCACATTACACATCAGGTCAGTTCCAGGAAACACCTTTTTGTATTATTATGTCGCTGTGTAACTTTGTATATACTATATGTTTTGTCTTCCTCCTCTTTGGCTATCCTATTCCTCCTCTTGCATAACCTTTGTCTTCTTTTCATCTGTATGTTTTATTATCATCATCAGCCTCTTTCCATTTTCTTCCGTCACTTCATTTTCCTCTTCTTCATCTTCTTTCATTCCCCTTCCTCCTCCTTCCTTCTATTATCCTCTTCCTCCTCTTCCTTCTCTTCTCTTCTCCTCTTCCACTTCCTCCACCACCATCACATTACATTATCAGATCACTTTCAGGAAACACAATTTTGTGTTTACAGGTATATTATTTTGTGTTTACAGGTATATTATTTTGTGTTTACAGGTATATTATTTTGTGTTTACAGGTATATTATTTGTGTTTACAGGTATATTATTTTGTGTTTACAGGTATATTATTTTGTGTTTACAGGTATATTATTTTGTGTTTACAGGTATATTATTTTGTGTTTACAGGTATATTATTTTATAGCTGAATCACTTTATAATTATATTGCTGAGTTACTATATAATTACATAGCTGAGTCACTTTTTATTATTATATAATTATATACTCTGCCATTTGTGTTGTGATCGATTATTCCTACCTTCTCTTTTTTTCTTTCTTCCTCTTCTTAATTTTTCCATTATTCTTCCTATCTATCTATCTATTGCCTGACGCCGTGATCCCCGAAGGGGTGGCCACGAACGAACCGCCCCCATGCACCTGTCCCCAGTCAGTCGATGCCCCTCCCCCCAACCAGCACCGCCTTCGTTCATGTACTTCCTCACTCCATCCTTCCACCTCATATTCGGTCTACCTCTCCCCCTCTGTCCATCCACCTCGCTCTCGTACGCCCTCTTGGTCATTCTCTCGATTGCCATACGTTCCATATGGCCGAACCATCTCAAAGTTGTTCCTTTTCACACTTTCCAGAACATCTACCTCAACACCACACCTCCTTCTTACTTCCTCATTAGTCTGTCTATCCCTCCATGTAACTCCGCACGCACTCCTTAAGTAATTCATTTCCACTGCTCTCACTCTTGGTCTGAGTCTCTCAACCAACGTCCATGCTTCGCTTCCGTAAGTCAGTGTCGGGATTACCACACTGTCATGCAAGGACTTCTTCACTTCCATATGACCACCCTATTTCTGGTACTGCTTTTAGCGTTCCTACAACCCTCTTCCCCTGTTGTACCCTCTCCCGCACCTCTTCATCCATAGTCCCATCTTTACTCAACACACTGCCCAGATACTTAAAAGAGTTGACGATCTCCATAGCCTGACCGTTCAGCTATTATTCTTCCTCCTCTGCTTTTAAGTCTATCTTGTCTCAGTTTCTTCTTCTTCTTCTTCTTCTTCTCCACCAGCACATTACTCTTCAGGTCAGTTCCAGGAAACATGAATGGTATTATACAGAATACAATAGCTTTTTATTATATACCCTGTGATCGATACCTCCTCCTAACCTCCTCCTCTTCTTCCTTTGTGTATGTTCTTTTCGTCCTGTCTTCCGCTCTTCCTGTCTTCCTCCTCTTCATGTCTTCCTCCTTCTCTTCATGTCTTCCTCCTCTTCCTATATTCTCCTCTT